>JAWNNP010000489.1:0-47119 GCA_035044805.1 Leucophenga maculata
TAGGCCCTGTACCGAAGGTACAAGAGCCTATTGGTTTTGTGCAAATGTATGTAACAGGTAGAAATAATAATCGGAGACCCCCCAAAGTTACCCCCATTATGGTCAGGAGCGATAGAGGAGTCGATATAGACATGTCCGTCTGTCCGTCTGGCCGTCCGTATGAACGAAAGGATCTCGGAAACGGTAATAGATAGAGACTTCGTGTTTTTTGCATTCGACTAGGACTGCTCCGGAATTTCACAAGTTTATTTTAAAAAGTTGCCCCTCCCTCCCCTTCCCCATAAAATCACCCCCAAGGCTAAAAATTTCTTCGGCACAAAAAAAATTGAGCATGCCAGTATAGAGATATCGTCCTTCTTAGCAAAAATCCGAAAAGTTCATCAAAATCGGATAATAAATGACGATTTTATAAGCAATTGAATTTGAGCGACCCCCCTTTTCGTTTCATACATAAAAAAATGTTTTAAAAGGCACTTAGTCGTGCAGTGAGAAGTGGTCATGTGTTTGGTCATAAGCTAGGGGAACATTTAATGTGTTTGTTAGGCGACCTGCACTGGTACAGGGCCTCTTACAGTCGGTTACGCCCGACTGTGATTTTCTTACTTGTTTTTTTGTTTTTTTTGTTTGGAGCTACTGTCTATATTAGTGTTAGGCAATATGTTTTTACGTTTTGGCGGCTGGCTTAAAGTACTAGTGTTAATGTTTTTATTATTACTTAAGCTACTTGCTTGTACGGTGCTGGTAGACATAATAGGCTGGGCGCATGATGTTGTGTGTACTACTGCTTTAGATGTGCAGACTGATGTTGTGTTTACACAATATGTTTGAAGAAGAGGAGACGATGTTGTGATTGTTGTTGTAGCTGATGTTGAGAGCGTAACTGTTTGAATAGGAGCTGGTGTTGTTGTAGGCGTAGAGATGAAGTCTACATTAAGTGGTGTTGTTGGAGTTACGCATTGGGCGCTCCAAGATGGATCGGTGCTTTGAGCATTGCCGTTACAGACAAAAATATAAGGAGAGCAAGACCTTGCTCTCTGAGAATCTATTTTTAGATGTGTAGAGTTGGTGTTGTTACAGTTGTTGCTTTTTTTTGAAACATCTGGTAAGCGAATGGTGAAGTAACCATTGTTTTTGTTTATACTCAGTGTAGAGTTCATCTCACGAGTTTTTGAGAGAGCGTTTGTATGCTCGTATTGAACTGGTCTGAACTTTGACCTTTTGTTTGTTTTTTATATTGTGGTGTTTTTAAATTATGTAAATTTAATAATTTAAAATTTTTGTGCACAGTTAAGTGCGTAGCACAATTTTAGTCGTAGCTGAGATTATTTTTTGCGATATTTATTAAATCTCGGAAAAATAATCAGTCGGCCGCCACGGAGCGTTAGTAAAACACGTCCGTTCGTTACGATTGAATAAAATTGTGTTGAGTACATCCTCTGTCTTTCCTCGAAGATCGTTGCAGTAAACGACAGCTTTAACATAGTTGAGTGTTGCATGCTCATTGATCTCTAATTCTCTGTCAGACAAGAGGGAGCGGAGCTGAACTAATTTTGTGGCTTAAGTTAAATTGTTGGTTTTGATTATCAATGTTCCATCGAGTAATGTTTTGCATAGATCAACTTCAGTAATACAGATAATATCAATCACCTTTTTGATTAAAAATTATGTTTCAGTTTTTTTATCCGACTGGTGACCAAATACTTTGAGCCAAAAGAGCCGGATTTCAAATACTATGGATTTATCCTGGATAAGGTGGCGCCCAGGAGGACAAACTCCTCGCTCCGGAGGTTCCCAGCACTCATTTTGCAGCTTATTGCTTTGAATTTATTTGTGGATAAACAAACAAAACAAAAAAAAACAGAACTTTTGTTGTTGCTCGTGTAAATAGTTTCGCAAAAATAAATTAACTATTGAGCATTATGAAACACGACTGCACTCTAAGAAAGAAACGGATGAACTGAATAAAAATAGATTCTCATTATTTAATCAAATTGATTTTTGTTTAATTCTAAACTGAGCCATGATCATTTATTTTCATATTTTTTTATTAAAGCAATTGTTTTATATTAATATTTTGTAAATATAATATGTGTTAATTTTAGACTTAAGTTTCCAAAGCCGCAAGTAGACGCACAGAATTACGCAACCCTGGGACTATTCCCGAATATATTTTACGCCATTTTCCCCCAAAGGTTATTTCAATTAATTTTAGAGCCTTAAATTGGATGAGATGCCAACGTTTTAACAAAATCTTGTTTACTTCTACTGCGTTAAGCAAATTTAATTGACAACAAATAAATCTACAATTATTAACTTGAATTGAGGCGTTCGCTTTATTATTTGCTATACCAAAGCGTCCGCTAAAAATGCGCAGCTCAACACTATTAAATTTTTCAATTGAATTTCAATTGGAAATTCGCATTTTGCCACTAAAGCAGAAAAAGCATTCGTAAGAATTATAATTCTTCCGAATGCTTTTTCTGCATTATATAATTACAATTATTTAAACGAGATGTAAATCGCATGTAGCCATGATCGAAGCCGCTAGTTAAATTGAAATCGCTCTGAAATTACAAAAAATGTAATAGAAACCATAAATGTAAACTAGAAAATATACATAAAAACTAGCAGTTCTCGGCAAGCTTGTCTACATCCATTATAAACTATTGCCATAATTAATGTTGTGTCTATATAACTATGTATGTATGTACATATGTTCTTTTTAATCTTGTCCTGATCGCATTATCGTGTATACCACATTTTATATCTTTACCACAAACGGATGCAAAGAAATGACGAACTTTGCTTATCGCTTATATGAGGGGATTGAACCATGTAATGAATTCTTACTTCTCCCCATTCTGACCAAACTTAACACGATTTTTTCATTCATTCAAAAAAAGTCAAACGTTCTCTCTTTGATAGCTTATAGTATCAACAACTCAATGTAACATAATCCAGATCAGCTAAAGAACTTACACAGAACTAATACTGTAGATAAGTCTCAACAAAACAGAAGTAACGATTTACAGGATTTTTAGAACGACAATACATTACAAGTGTTATCTGTCTTAGATAATCACTTAGGGTTACAAGAGCTGCCAGACCGATGTTATTTATACACATTTTAGCAAAGCTTTTGACAGTGTAGGTAATTGTCACCTTTTGCCTAAATTGAAAGCTTTAGGATTATTACAGTCTTTTGTAAATTGGATGCAGTCCTACGTTGTTAGTTGAGCTCAAAATGTTTTATTTGGCAATTGTTTGTCCAAATCTATAAATGTGTCTTCTGGTTTTCCACAAGCAAGTGATCTTAGGCCATTGCTCTTTGTTTTATTCATAAACGATCTCCCTTTAGCAATAAATCATGCTCATGTTTTGATGTATACTGATGATGTCGAATTACGTTTATCATATTCTGATGTTTCCCAACATAATCTATTACAATCAGATTTGAATTCATCACATACTTGGTGTTTAATAAATTATCTTGATTAAAATACTTCTAAATGTAAATGCGTAACATTCCATCGCAGAAAACCTCTTATAATGACCAACTTTCTGGGTGTGCATAACCTTAGTACGGATATTTGTATGTAACAGGTAGAAATTATGGTCGCATTATGCTCAGGAGTGATAAAGTCGATATAGACATGTCCGTTTGTCCGTCCGTCCGTCCGTCTGTATGAACGAAAGGATCTCGGAAACGGTAAAAGATAGAGACTTCGTGTTTTTTGCATTCGCTCCGGAATGTCACAAGTTCATTTTAAAATTTTGCGCCTCCCCAACTTCCCCATAAAATCACCCCCAAGGCTAAACATTGAGTATACCAGTATAGAGATAACGTCCCTCTAAGCCAAAATCCAAAATTTCATCAAAATCGGATAATACATAAATGATGATTTTATAAGCAATTGAATTTGAACGACCCCCTTTTCTTTTCATACATAAAAAAATGTTTTATAAGGCATTTATTCGTGCAGTAGGTCATAAGCTTGGTCATAAGCTCGCGAAACATTTAATGTGTTTGTTAGGCGACCTGAACTGGTACAGGGCCTCTTACGCCCGGTTACTTGTTTAGCGATAAGTTTTATAAATAAGATGTTCATTGAGTAACTTGGTTTTATATAATTTTTAAAGCAACTATTTAAATTTATGTAGTTGTTATAAATAAATAAATAAATAAGAAAGGAGCTAGTCAGAAGAACGGCCTCAGATTTCATGTCTGACCAATGTTATTTTTTTGTGGTGGAAAGGGGAAATACGAGAAGTAAGATTATCGAGCGAATGTCGTTTTGCGGAAAGCACTGCTTTTCTGAATGTAGCTTTTGCTTTACGATAAGCTATGAAGTTAGTAGTGGATAAATGTTCTTTATGAACTTGGAATATGAACTCTTTCTTATTTCTGAGTTTTTGTAAAGTATTGCTCCACCATGGCAGTTTGGTTTTATATGGAACCCGTTTTGTTTGAGGGATACTGCAAAATACCGCAACCTTTATTTATTTTGTTAAGAGAGAGGTGGAGTTTTGTTTGGGTAAAAATTAGTAGCAAACATTAGGGAGATTGGGTAATGGTCGCTGCAATGTAGGGTACTAAAGATACATCAACATGGGTAAAGGTGCTGTGAGAAGAGAAGTGAGTGGGACAGCCGAGTCGAGGCTGCAGTGATGGCATGTTCAATGCATCTGATGCGTGAATAACTCATGTTGGAACCCATAACATAAGGGGATCCCAACAATGTAATTGATCCTCCAACTTGCAGAAGAGTACTTAGTATGTAATTCGTTGTAAAGCTTTGGTTGAGGGATATATGAGTTAGTGATGGTGATGGGGCTATTTAAGTTCACCTGTAAGAAAGAACAGAGAAGGTAGGAGGTGCTGTTAAATAAGCACACCTAGACCTTGCTTGCAGGATATATTATTAGGATAGTTATAAAAGTACCCTATGTATGCTTTGGGGCTGATGAAATTTTTAAAATTATATGAAAAATTATGCAAGTGAGTTTCTTGAAAACATAAAATATCGGATGAATAGTAATGTATAAGTAATAATAGTTCATAATAGTTTTTGAAAATGCTGTTCATTTTCCATTGTAATATCTTAATAAACATTGCAAAGGTAAAGTAGGGATGTTTTTTGTTTACAAGATGAATTGAAGCAATGAAAGGGGACTTGACTATGAGTCAGGTTCTCCCATTGATTCGTCAGAATCGGTATAAATGTGTGTGTTATTGAGTCAAGTGTGTGGATTAAGTTGTTTGAGCAATTAGAACCTTTTAATTTTGTTTTTTTTTTTTGTATTTCGAAGGTATTTTTGAGTGTTGCAGGTTGTAGCTGTGTTGTTAAGCAGATGGAACTGATTGTGGAAGAGGTGTATGGGGAATGGTGCTGATAAGATCTGTCAAATTATTATTTTTATTAACAGTATTGATAGGGAGCCATAGTCATAAGCAGCGACTGTTTCGAAGCTAGCATGTGCACTAACTGTTGTAAAAGATTGTTGATGTTTTAGGATTATTTTTGCTTCTCTCGTGCTACACTTCTTCTTTTTTTTTAGTTCTCAGCAGTTCCCTTTGCGCTTAATATTTAGTGCAGGTGTGGAGGCAGGATGATCGCCGTTACAATTAGCGTAACTAGTATGTGTGCATTGATTTGGTGTGCGGGGGAACAATGCAGTTACCGCAAGTAGCATTGATTTTGTAGTGTTTTTCAGTGCGACCCTGCCCTTGGCTTAATGCCAAGAAAGTTCAAGTTTACTGGGTAAGTTAAGTTATAGAGATCAAAAGTGATAAATATAACGCTAGTGGGTTTTGGGATACAATCCATTATACGGGTAAATTTGAAGATTGTGTGGACATTCTGCGAGTCTTATTTAATTAATAGAAATTCTGAAATGGGTTTGTCGGAATTTTTCGAGGCAATAATTATGAATTTGGAGTTTTGCTGGACAATTTCAGGTAGATTGGTAAACCATCTGGAATTTTTTGGAATTGTCTCTTGTTTTGCGTTGGAGCTTACTCTAAGAATATCACAGCGGTTACCCCCACGATTATAAGTGTCAGGTGCGCGATGCTACAATATATTAATTAATTACTTTTTTAATAATATTCATATTTTACCAAATTTTTTATGTTTATGAGTTAATTAACTGCAATTATTTAGAATTTTTTTCAAATGCACTTTAGGATAGAATTTTTTTTCGTGTCTAATTTGACATGTCTATGTGTTCCTTTGTGCCCCTCTAGAGACCAAAGGTTCGGACCGATTTTGATGATTTTTAAGTCAATCGATTTGTTTTAATCTTCCAATCTTTAAAATTCAATTTGGCGACAACTAGACGCTATGTTGTGAAAAAGAAAAAAGTTAAAGTCGACGATGTTGGGTATCATTGAATAGCTATTTGAATCTCATTATCTTAAGGTTTCTCTTATCATTTTTTATTTAAAACTAACCTGTTTTTTTTTTTTTTTTGTTTTTTTTTTATTTCAGTTTTATTTAATTAATAGGTTAAAATGAAGAATTTTTTTTAAACTACATTTCGATTTTTTAATGTGCATTAAATGGTTTTATACTGCCCGGTCCTAGTGTGATGGATAGATTTAGAGAGTGAATACAATTATGGAGTCTTCATTCTTTTTAATTATGTATTATTTTCTATTTTGATTTGTATTATTATTTCTTTTGACTAACCTCTTATCCAAGTTTAAAATAAAATTAAATGATATAATATGAAATATAGATTCGCATCTTAAAAAAACCCTAATTTGAAATAAGGATTTTGAACCCACCCAAGTTTGGACATTTGTCTCTCCTATTCCCTCTTTAGAATAGTATATAATGAACGTAGTAATAGTTCTCTAAGGGGTAGTAAAACCTGGTCCTCCTTTCAAAGAAAATATTATTGACAAATTTGCAGTATATTATTGCAATTCTAGTAAATAAAGAGAAAAGATATGGTACCTGCGTCTTGTCTACTTTCAAACTGTACAGAGTAGAAGTTGCCATTTAAACAAATTGTTCCAAAATATAATTACAATACACATTTTAATTAAGTGTAATAAACGACGAGCTCTCAAAATATGCTCAAACAAATTTTTCTGCGCGGACTGCTCCCTCAAAAATCCGAATGTTTGCCGTATGTTGTTGACTTAGATATTTCATCACAGGCTAAACATGGAAGAAGAAAGAAGAAATAGATGGAACTGCGCTCAGTTCACTTATAAGGTTGGGCCATCTCTCACAACGGCCAATATATATAAACACGCATGGTAGATAAAGAAGCTCTTTTGTTTGAATATAACATAATTTACGAGCGTGAAAAAAGATAGATTGCTTTGTTTACGTTTGCGTGCACATATTTTATATGCATACATGTATATATATGTAATAGTACGCAGCGCGCACACTAGCATTTATTCTAGCGTGCACACACAACCATCCAGCTCAAGCATCAACAACGATAGGGTATTGGAATTTCAGCAAGCTCTGAATAGTAGCTTAACCTTGTAAGTTAACTGAGGGACCATAGTGTTATAATATATATTGACGCCACTTCAGGCATGCGCCCTCAAAATAGCTACAGTTTAAAGCATGGTGAAATTATAGAAGATAGCGCAACTCTCATAATAAATGCAGCTGAGAGTAGTAGAGAGTAAAAAATATAGAGCGCCTTGTTTAGTCCAAGATATATTTAACAAGGTAGGAGCCGAAGCGTCATTCAGTTGTAAAAATTTTGAGAAAGGCAGAATGAGCAAAAGAGAGAGAAGCCAACAACAACTTGTAGTTGAAAACAAACGAACGCAATGTATTTTCTGCATCATATATCCCTCCTTCATCTGACATATGTATATATATGCTACATGCAACTTCTATCTCTCATAATTTTTTTATTTATTTATTTATTTATTGATAATAGCAACGATGATAAACAGTTGCTTAAAACTCATTATTTAAAGCCATATTTATTTATATAAAGTTCCTTAAAAACTAAAGAAGGAAAGTTGCTGCCACTCAGACCCTGTGGATGAATTTGTTTGGACGCCTGGCTGACCGACTGTGCTCTTACTTACAGCTATGTAGTGGTCGAAATTACAAATTAAAGAAATATAAAGAAAATAAAAAGTACATATCGGTTGGATAGTCATTTGTTAGTACAGCATTTTTAACATAATTTAAAGACGAATGAAAAGAGAAAAAAAGGAGAGAATTTATTGTAGATAGAACAGAGAGCTCGTACAAAAAGCCAATTTTATTGGCACAAAATGGCGAGTTAGTCGAATGGGGACATTTAGTAAGGATAAACAAACCACAGAGAGCATGGATGTACGTGATGAAAGGGTGGAAGAATCAATTAATTTTAATCTGTCGTTGGAATATGGATGTTTTACATGGGTATCCCAATGAAGACTTCGAAGAGCAAAACGGTTTTTAAACCGATTCAATACGGTCTTGGTGAATACCATAATAAGGATTCCATACACAGTATCCAAATTCTAAAATTGGGCCAAGGTTATTATTATTTATAGAATAATTTACTACAAATGGATTTCTACGATGAAATGTCATACATGTCCATTTTGAGAAATTTAAGTTTAGATAATTAAGACTACATCATGTGTATAGGGAGTTCAAATCAGCCTGCAGCCAACTGTGTGGGGAGACATTAGAAAATGACAAACATAATTTGACATAATCTGCATGCATTAGTATATGACCATGTTTAATAGCAATGGGAATATCATTAAAGATGACTACCTTGGTGAACACCACAAGATACGACAATAGTTTTTGATAACCAATTGTTAAATAACACTTTTTGTGTCCTATCGGTTAAAAACAAAAAAAAAACAAAAAGTGTTAGTGACACACACTATGAAAAGCTTTACTGAAGTCTGTGTATATGAAATCAGTTTGGCATTCAGACTTAAAAACATTATTCACAAAGAAAAAATTTCTAACAGATTTGTGCAAACGGATTTGCCTCTAACAAAACCATGTTGGTAAGGACTAACAACAGACTTTAGCGAGTGTTGAAATTGGTCTGTAATGATTTTTTCAAAAAAGGTCATGCATCTCGGCATCCATCTCGAAAGACGACTCACATACCGTAAACACATTGGAGCGAAGAAAACACAAACTAAGTTGAAGGCCAACTCCTTACACTGGCTAATTAATTCACGATCACCCTTAAATCTGGATTACAAGGTGTTGCTTTATAACACAGTAATAAAGTCTATTTGGACATACGGATCCCAGCTATGGGGCAATGCAAGCGCCAGCAATGTGGAAATAATTCAAAAACAATAACTGGTGCAGCATGGTACATTCGATACGATTGTATTCACAGAGATCTGAATATCCCAACTGTGCAGTCTGAAATAGCTCGAACCAAGCGAAATTATTCTCAAAAACTCGATTATCACCCAAACCCGCTCGCAAGAGCTCTCACTCAACAAAATAACACAACGCGACTCAGGAAAAATGACCTCCCAAGCTCAGTGACATATTCTTAGAGCCGCTGTAAATTACTAGCCTTCATCTGGATGGCTAGTACATATTAAGTTTAGTTTTAAGAATTTATGTTAATTATTGATAGTCCTAAGAAAAGGAGATTCAATAAATAAGATAAAGTAGAAAAAAAAGTATACTGCTGGGAATGTAATCAGGTCCAGGTAGGAAGGAAAATTTTATAAATAAAAGATATGTTAAAATAGCGAATCAGACGTTGCATATTTATCATTAAAAAATAATTGGGATGGGTAGGCGTCTCGATTTTACGAAATAAAAGAAAGATTTTGTATTGCGACGCATGTTTTGTTTAACTTTTATTAAATAGTGAGCGTAACACCTTTTATTTAATGCGGTAAATGCAAATCGTGCAACCCAATACTTACTAAAATCGGAGTTAAAGCCACTACGTTTATATTTTTTAAATAAACGTGACTTAAAATTCTTTAATCTGTAAAGGCTGCGAAAGAACCAAGGCTGTCTTTTTAGTGAACTTGAAATAAAAGTATATAGAATACATCTGTCAAAATAATTAAAAATGGTGGAATAAGAAGTATTCAATGTCAATTCAATATCTGTACAACAATGTAAAGCAGACCAATCGGTACTTAACAGTAGATGATTTAACTTAACGCAATCAGTTTTCATAAAACATCTGACACATCGAAGACTTTTATTACTATCATGTGAAGAAAAAATTTAATCAACCTCGAATGTTACTTCCAAGGTTGGATGTTGGTTATCTTCTGGAGTTTGCAAATGAGTGATCCTATTGATACATTTGACAAAAACAGCATCAACAAAAACTAGATCAAGAAGTCTATCAAAATTGGACAACTCAAATAGATTATCAAGGAACCCATTATTTTCAGCTGGAATCAGCAGAGTCTATTATATACAACCAACTTATATTTGTTAGATTAAAATCACCCATGACAATAAGATGATCTTTTTCATGTAGAAGATTGGTAATATAAGAGAGAGCAGCGGCATGATGACAGTAATTATTGACATTTGCAGCCGGAGGAATATATAAGCAAGTAATGAATAGGTTAAAACTACGAAGAGAAATTTAACTCATATAAATTCAATATCCTGGTTTAGAATACTAATTTCCTCCGGACGATCTTTTCTGAAAGAAAAGATATTATCACTAAATAATTCCGAATTAAGGATGTGAAGGCAATAACTATTACGATATAAATTTCTAAGCTTAGTTCTTAACAGTCTCACAACTTGATAACGGATAAGGAAAGAAGAAGGACTTAGTTTTTTTGGCGCAGATTGTGAAAGTGATGGAATTTCAACACCATTTTGTAAGAAGATCGTTCATTTTTGTAGATATATTCGTGCACAACGACACCGGCAGGCCTGGAATTTGGCGAAAGAATAGTATCAAAAATAGACACGGAAAAGGAGGATATAGATCGGGAGTAATTAAAATTGAACTTGAACACATAAATATTTTTTGAGCATTGAGGGGTCGAGTTAATATCCGCTTTTATATTGTCTTCAGTCGTATCAGAAGACAGACGTGATATAAACACGGACCTACGAGGGTAACAATGGTTATGCCATTAGCATTCGGGTTAATAGTATGTGCAAAGGGGCAGTCTTCGACTACCATCAAGGGGTTACAAGTACCACTTGTTGACTTCAAAGTTAAGTGAAGTCTTTGCACTGTCAATTTGCATTAGCACAATAGCTGACATTACTGGCTTAGGAGAGGGAATGGCAGTACAAACTTCTACTTCTTCGTCGAATGGGGATACAAATACTGGTGCATTAGTAAGCATGTTCGGAATTGCAGGTTCATCGTGTGCAGGTACATTCGAATTTACACTTTCAATCTGAGAAGGTACAACGATAGAATATATAGACTTTGGAGAATTTTTATTAGCCACTATATCTTGGTCTATGGCTAATGATTTCTACAAGCCAATTTCATCCGCTAATCATGACTTTCTAGATATTCCATATGATTTGTCGTTGCAACAATGCAACAACATTTGCAAAGCGTAACGATACGGCATATCCCTCAATTTTTTTTGTTGACAGTAAAGCAGCTTCCTCTGGTTCTCAGATACCGGATTCATTTGCAACTTTTTTTCAATCTACCTACACTTAAACGAGGGTTGGTACATATATTTCTAGCCTGAGCTACAAAACATGTTGAAGAGTGCACCAATCAACTTAAATCAACTTTTGGTGTTGAAGCTCCATCCTTGGCCACTGTGAAAAACTGGTACAACATAGTCAATCGTGGCCGCAGTTCGCTCACCGACGAATTTCGTTAAGGTCGTCCGAAATCGCTCGTTGTGCTAGAAAACATCGATGCTGTGTGTGGACTGATAAAGCAGGATCGTCATGTGACACACCGTGAGTTTGCTCCTGTCGATTGAAACAAGCAAATGCTGAAGAAATTCATGCGAGGTGTGTCAAAAGACTCAATCGTGACGAGACGTGGATATATTTGTATGAGCCCGAAACAAAACAGCAGTCGACCGTCTGGGTCATTCAAGATGAGCAAAATCCAACAGTAGTTACTCGCTCGCGCAGCACATCGAAGCAAATGATCGCATGTTTCTTCTCGAAATCTGGACATGTTGCGACCATGCCGCTTGTGAAAAGAAGGACGGCCTATTCTCAATAGTATATAACCATTTGTTTGCCTTAAGTGTTCGGTAAACTGAGGAAAACCAACCGACTAAGACGAATCCATCTTCATCACGATAATGCGAGCTCTCAAAATTCGGCTGTAACAAATTAGTTTTTGGGCGCTCAAAACATCGAATTGATGGGTCATCCGGCGTACAACCCTGACCTGGGACCAAATGACTTCTTCCTGTTCCCTCACATCAACTCCCGAAGAATCTGTTGATTTTTGGAGTGGCAAAACTGCTTCACAAAATTGTTCGGGCGAGTGCAAAAGTGTATCGATCTTAATGGTGAATATTTTGAAAAAGAGTAAAGCGATTTTTTCTCATAAATTACTAGAAAAATATGTAGCAACCCTCGTTCCTCACTTATTCTAATTCTATTGCTTCTTAACCCTCTTTAGACATCATTGAGCTTGGACAAGGGTGAATTTGATGATCCTTATATTACTAAACTTCTATAAACTTCATTCGTTTATCCGATATTGGAATTCGCATCTTTTGTCTGGAACTCAAATTATGCAACCCACCAAAATCGTATCGAGTCTGTACAAAAACAGTTCCTGCAGTTTGCACTCAGAAACTTAAATTGGACTTCAGTTGCACATTTGCCACCATATGTGACCGATTTAAATTAATCGATCTTCCCACGCTATCGGCGATGCTCGATTTTTTCCTTCATAAAATCGTAATTGGAGAAGTTGACTCTCCAATCTTTAATGCTTAATGTATCTTCTCACATCACGTGTAACTATGTACCATTATGGTCTTTCGCACAACAAGTTATGCCTATCATGGCTCACATCGGTCTCTTTGCTATTTCTGTAATAACTTTCATCTATTTTCTTTTGAGTCTTCTTTAAACTATATAAAACAAGTAAGAAAATTACAGTTGGGCGTAACCGACTGTAAGAGGCCCTGTACCTGTACAGGTCGCCTAACAATCACATTAAATGTTTCCCTAGCTTATGACCACTTCTCACTGCACGAATAAGTGCCTTTTGAAATTCTTTTTTGTGTATGAAAAGAAAATTTATTCGATGCAGGGCCTAACAAGCTGTTCTCACATCTGATCTACAATAAAAGGTTATTTAAATTTTATTTATTTATTATATTTTTATTTGTTATATTGGTAATTGCGGCTGCTTGGACCACTTCCATAACTGTAAATCGAGGCACAGTGGGTCAACCTGGCGGCTAAATAAAAACCCTCCAACTGGTCTGAGTGATCGTAACTTTCCTCATTTAGAAGTAAGGCTTCCCTGTTTATTTGTTAGGATATAATATTTTAAGGGAATGTTTTAGGTAGGATATAATATTTTATGCAACTGTTTTAGTTATATGTAGCTGCAAATATTTAAATAAATAAATAAATAAATTATGGAGTCTGACAATGTTAGCTGTATGCGCTACAAGCTCTAAAACAAAAATATATTACTATGCACACAACGTGTAAAAAGAATAAAAAGTTTTATGAAAATCGCTGGATAATTTTCCAAGCCATAAATTACAAATGGATATGCAATATATAAAATCGGGTTTGTATTTATGCCATCATCCACGTCTTTTTATCCAAATCAGCTAAATCTTGTTAGAAGTGGTAGGTAAAATTTAAGTTACACGGTCAAAATATTACAAACTTACCTACTTACACACACTAAGTTTAATAAAAGATTATAAGATTATAACATACTTGCGTAGAACGGTAAATACTTTGCAGCGACGTTCTGTATGTTGTGTTCCTTGAAAAAATTTCGTTTAAATATGGAGATTCATGTGCTTCAACTCTATGATTGTTTGGACGATCGTCCGAGTGAAGAGTTTCGTGTTGCCGTCTTAACAGTGGCGGGCTTTCTGAAGTCTTATTTATTCCCAATGTTGAAGATTTTTTATGTAGATTAAATGACTTAAAGGACCTAAAAGTAAACAATTATATATATAGTATATCTACCTAATAAATATATTAGATAATTACCATATATCTCTTAAATTCGAAATAGAAAAGCTGTTACGACGGTCCGTATTATTTTTATTTATTTTCCAAAACCGCAGACGTTTGTGTTGATCATCATCATAAAAAGGATTTAAATGTTCGGGGTAGTTGTAAACAGAAATCTGACTCGTAGAACGTCCATTTCGAAAAACAGTTATATCGCCGTTTAAACTCATATTATTCTCACACAAAGAAAGGCGTTCGGAAAATGAGTTCAGTTCTAAAAAAAAATAGGGGAAAAGTATTTTTGTTTTTAACAAAATAAGAGTGTTATGTTCAAAGTCGTTACAATATACAAAAATTAAAATATTCAGTTCAACGACGATTACAACAACAACGACTAAACAAAGAAACTACAGCAACGATAACGACGATCGCAACGAGGAATCGACAACGACGATGAGGTGTGAGGAGAAGGATGTCTCCAAACTGCAGCAGCAGCAGCACAATGCTACGATGAGCAGCGTGCAAACGACGGCGGCAGTTGTTGTTGAAGTACTAACCGAGAAAGACATTTATGACGGATGATTGAACCAAAACGACGCAAAAGCTGAGTCAATCATAACGACGCGACTACGAAGCAAACAATTATAATAATATTTCACACATTTTTATATTTAACTCATTAAACATTCATTAAATAATAATAAATCCCACATATTTTGGGGGCTCAACCGGGATGAGCGTGGAATTTAGTGCGTGAGTGAGAGATAAAGAAGATCATAAGAAAAAGGAAGCAAAATTTTATTTAAATACATACGAAGAACAGTGAACATTTTTCATGTAAAAAAGCGAACATTACCACTCTACATAAGTTTGTGTTCGAGAGCGAAGGTAATAGATATAATCGGCAGCGGCTTCGTGAGATTGTCGGTTTCGGTTTCGCGGAAAGTGAGGAAGAATACGTTGCTAAAAAACAATATATTCAAAAAATTATGACGAATGGTGATCTTGCTTTAATATGCAATGTGTTAGAAATAGATCATAACGAGAAAGACTTGCAGTTGCACGTATTTCGGAATTTGCAAGCAAAGAATTTGTTGTTCAGTAAAAACAATGACGTCGGAACAGACGACGAAAGTGAATTTAAAGAAGACGATGATAATTTCGAAGACATGAAAAGTTTAAAAAGTAACTGTAGTGTAAACCAATAAACTGATGCAGCTGAAATAACTAAACGCATCATGTCTGAAAAAAACGAGATGACGAAACGCGCATACAGTCGAAGCATGGTATAGGATAATAAAACAAATTTTAACTACAATGATACGATGGTGGCGCCTCGTTTTGCAATCAGTTTTCGTGATGTTGAAGAAAATATACGCATTTTCGACGGCACAGACACTATTGCAGTGGAAGTGTGGGTAGATGAGTTTGAAGAATAAGCAGCGCTTCAGAAAATGCTATTTGCAAAAAAGGCATTAAAAGGAATTGCGAAATTATTTGTTTTGAGTGAAAGAGGCTTGAGCACATGGATTTAACTCAAAAGAGAACTTTAGAGCAAATTTAAATCGTGCAAACAAATTCATGAGCAGCTAGTTCAAAGTAAACGCGAAAAAAACGAGTGTGTTTTTGAGTACTTTTATAGAGTAAAAGAAATAGCAGCACGTGGAAATATTGCAGACGACGCGCTAATACAATATTTAATTGACGGTATTGATAAGAAAACGGTGCATAAAACAATTTTATATGGTGCAAAGCACATTAGTGAATTCAAAGACAAATTAAAGTATTATGAAACAATGATTGAAAAGCAAAAATACAATGAAAGTAACAAATTCAAATGCAATAAATATTACACTGTTCCTAGTGTAAAGAACAACAATAAAGAACAACAATAAACAAGTAAGGAAATTTCAGTCGGGCGTAACCGACTGTAAGAGGCCGTGTACCAGTTCAGGTCGCCTAACAAACACATTAAATGTTTCTCGAGCTTATGACCAAACACATGACCACTTATCACTTCGCAAATATGAATGAAAAGAAAAGGGGGGTCGTTCAAATTCAATTGCTTATAAAATCGTCATTTATTATCCGATTTTGATGAACTTTTTTGATTTGGGCTAAGAAGGACGTTAACTTTATACTGGTGTACTCTAATTTTTACCCTAAGGGGTGATTTTATGGGGAAAGGGGGAGGGGCAAAATTTTAAAATAAAGTTGTAAAATTCCGGAGCAGTCCTAGTTGAATGCAAAAAACACGAAGTCTCTACCGTTTCCGAGATCCTTTCGTTCATACAGACGGACAGACGGACATGTCTATATCGACTCCTCTATCACTCCTGACCATAATGGGGGTAACTTTGGGGGGTCTCCGACCATTATTTCTACCTGTTACATACATTTGCACAAACCCAATAGGCCCTTGTACCTTCGGTACAGGGCCTAAAAAGACGTGAAATGCTATAACTGTGGTGAAAAAGGACATGTGTCCAATAATTGCCTGAATAGAGAGAAAGGTAGAATGTATTACAAATGTAATAAATTCGGACACATTTCAAAAGATTGCGAGCAAAATGAGAGCATTAGTAAAAACCAAACAAATACGCGCAGTTTGAACAAAAACGTCGATATAACGAGCAAAGAAGTTATTATTGAAAATAAAAAGTCTATAGCTCTATTCGATACCGGAAGCAAGTTCAATATTATTCCTGAAGACTTTTATCGTAATATTGCCAAACCAAAGCTAGAAAGTTGCACAATGTTTCTTATTGGTTTCGGTGGCGATCGCGGCGCGAATAAGATTAAACCAATTGGACATTTTAAGAAACAAATTTTGATTGATAACGACGCGTATTTACTTGATTTTTATGTAGTTCCGGTTCAATGCATTGACATAAAAATGATTGTAGGCGAAGAACTTTGTTTGTATGCGGAAATAATTTTTAATCGTGAAGGTTTAAGTGTGCGTAAAATGACATGCATAAGCGATGCGAGCGATGAATTTAATATAATGAAAATTGATGCTGTAAATGACAATGACGTGTTTGATGTAGATGAAGTAGCAAGTGTATCCGCCAAACAAGAAGTGCGTGAATTAATAATGAACTATAAACCAATGAAAATAAAATCAACAAATATTGAGATGCGTATTGTGTTGAAAGACGAATCACCAATATTTTCGAGACCACGACGATTAGCATTTACTGAAAAGAACATAGTGGACGACCAAATTTAAGAGTGGCTTGAAAACGATATAATTGAAGAATCTACTTCCGAATTTACAAGCCCAATAGTTCTTGTTAAAAAGCGCGACGGTTCAACAAGACTATGTGTAGACTTTCGACGAATCAATAAGGTAATCCTTTACCGCTAATAGACGATCAGCTAGATAGGCTGCAAGAAGCTAAGATTTTCAGCACCATCGACTTAAAAAACGGATTCTTTCATGTTCCAGTTGCTGAATCGAGTAGACAATATACATCGTTTATAACGCATAGTGGCCAATATCAATTTCGCAAGGTGCCGTTCGGATTTTCGAATTCTCCTGGGGTGTTCCAACGACATGTTAATGCGATATTTCGACACTTATCACGAAGAGGCATTGCTTTGCCATACGTCGATGACGTTATAATTACTGCCCAAAAACCACAGCAACATGTGCTGAGTATATGACGGCATGGTCTATCAATATAAATGATGATGACGATGAAGCATTCGGGCCGAACCCTCAGTCAGAATGGCCGAATGTGGGTGTGCATGTACACTGCGCACAGCAACAAAGATCCCTAGACAACGACGCACAATAAAGACGCATAACAACGACGACTAAAACAACAACTACTAAACAAAGAAACTACAGCAACGGCGATGAGGTGGCGACGACTACAACAACAATGATGCATTTGCACAAACCTTGTACCTTCGATACAGGGCCTAAAAATTAATATATGAATTTATAATTTATTGAAGTTCAGAGTTAAGGATAGCTTATTTTTTATTATAGAATCATGGCAAGCATAATTTTTTATACAAAACGACAACCTTAAAGGCACATAATTACGAGTAAAGCGAGATGGAACATTTAGAAATAACGATTTTTGAAAAATGGGGAATCTACTTCACCACAAAGAATCTTCTGCAGAAAAACGACAGAAAGCATCGATCGTCTTTCAGACAGAGTTGAAAGATCAATAAGTTTCAGTCGATCCATATATGGAAGTAGATGTATATCAGAAGAAAAATTTAAATTTCTTAAATCAAATAGCAGAAATTGTTTTTGGACAGACTCAATACGATCTAGGTGTATTAAGTGAAGTGTATAAAAGTTTTATAGTGTAATGGTCGTCAAATTCTTTAGACCAACGCTTTATAAAACCAAAAATACCTTTAGCTTTATTAACCATTAAAGCAATTTGATTATTAAAACTTAATTTCGGCTCCATAAGAAGACCTAAATCATAAATACAGGTTTTCCTACTTAGACTTTGAATATACAAAAAGAATGTCATAATTAGAGGTTTCCTACGATAAAATGTAATGTAAAATATTTACATTTATATATATTTAATCTAGGATAGTTTGTTAAACACCAAGTATGCAACGAATTCAAATCTGCTTGTAATAGACTATGTTGGGAAACAACAGAATATAACAAACATAATTTGACATCATCAGCATACATTAATACATGAGCATGATTTATAGCTAAGGGGAGATCATTTATAAATGATAAAATAAGTAATGGACCAAGATGACTGCCTTGTGGAACTTCAGAAAAACGAACTTTTCGAGATCTACCTACAAGGTAGGATTGTATCCATTTTACTAAAGAAGGTGGAAATCCTAAAGCATTTAATATATACATAAGATCCTTATGGCACATGCTTTCGAAAGCTTTACTGAAGTTAGTATAAATGACATCGGTCTGGGAGCCAGACACAAACCTATTATTAGCAATAGAAGAAGTTCTACAAGATGGTTACAATTGCACCTACCTCAAACATATCCATGTTAAAATGACAACTGATATTAGCGATATTTGCATTTGATCGGTAATATTTTTTTCAAACAATTTAGGTATAGCTCTTAAATAAGTTTCACCATTATAATTCGAGACATCAGATTTACAGCCTTTCTTATATAATAGAACAAATGATTGGTTCCAAAGAATTGGAAATGTACATTGTTTTATAGAGAGTTTAAAAAGAAAAGATAAAGGAATACAAATGGATACGGCACATTGTTTTAGTATACTACTTGGAATATTATTAGATATGTTATTAGATATGTTAACACATTTGACATGCTAATTGCAGGGCTTGATATAAAATCATAAAATGGGATCGTACAGGGATAGGATACTAAAGTTAAAAGAATAATTAGTATAAGTAGATAGATAGATAGATATAGATAGATGGATAGATAGATAGATAGATAGACTGATAGACAGATAGACAGATAGACAGATAGACAGATAGACAGATAGACAGATAGACAGATAGACAGATAGACAGATAGAGAGATAGACAGATAGATAGATAGATAGATAGATAGATAGATAGATAGATAGATAGATAGATAGATAGATAGATAGATAGATAGATAGATAGATAGATAGATAGATAGACAGATAGACAGATAGACAGATAGACAGATAGACAGATAGACAGATAGAAGATAGATAGATAGATAGATAGATAGATAGATAGATAGATAGATAGATAGACAGATAGATAGACAGATAGATAGACAGATAGATAGATAGATAGATAGATAGATAGATAGATAGATAGATAGATAGATAGATAGACAGATAGATAGATAGATAGATAGATAGACAGATAGATAGATAGATAGATAGATAGATAGATAGATAGATAGATAGATAGATAGATAGATAGATAGATAGATAGATAGATAGATAGATAGATAGATAGATAGACAGATAGACAGATAGACAGATAGACAGATAGACAGATAGACAGATAGACAGATAGACAGATAGACAGATAGACAGATAGACAGATAGACAGATAGACAGATAGACAGATAGACAGATAGACAGATAGACAGATAGACAGATAGACAGATAGACAGATAGACAGATAGATAGATAGATAGATAGATAGATAGATAGACAGATAGACAGATAGACAGATAGACAGATAGACAGATAGACAGATAGACAGATAGACAGATAGACAGATAGACAGATAGACAGATAGACAGATAGACAGATAGACAGATAGACAGATAGACAGATAGACAGATAGACAGATAGACAGATAGACAGATAGACAGATAGACAGATAGACAGATAGATAGATAGATAGATAGATAGACAGATAGACAGATAGACAGATAGACAGATAGACAGATAGACAGATAGACAGATAGACAGATAGACAGATAGACAGATAGACAGATAGACAGATAGACAGATAGACAGATAGACAGATAGATAGATAGATAGACAGATAGACAGATAGACAGATAGACAGATAGACAGATAGACAGATAGATAGATAGACAGATAGACAGATAGACAGATAGATAGATAGACAGATAGACAGATAGACAGATAGACAGATAGACAGATAGACAGATAGACAGATAGACAGATAGACAGATAGACAGATAGATAGATAGACAGATAGACAGATAGACAGATAGACAGATAGATAGATAGATAGATAGATAGATAGATAGATAGATAGATAGATAGATAGATAGACAGATAGATAGATAGATAGATAGATAGATAGACAGATAGACAGATAGACAGATAGACAGATAGACAGATAGACAGATAGACAGATAGACAGATAGACAGATAGACAGATAGACAGATAGACAGATAGACAGATAGACAGATAGACAGATAGACAGATAGACAGATAGACAGATAGACAGATAGATAGATAGATAGATAGATAGATAGATAGATAGATAGATAGATAGATAGACAGATAGATAGATAGACAGATAGACAGATAGACAGATAGACAGATAGACAGATAGACAGATAGATAGATAGATAGATAGATAGATAGACAGATAGACAGATAGACAGATAGACAGATAGACAGATAGACAGATAGACAGATAGACAGATAGACAGATAGATAGATAGATAGACAGATAGACAGATAGACAGATAGACAGATAGACAGATAGACAGATAGACAGATAGACAGATAGACAGATAGACAGATAGATAGATAGACAGATAGACAGATAGATAGATAGATAGATAGATAGATAGATAGATAGATAGACAGATAGACAGATAACAGATAGACAGATAGACAGATAGACAGATAGACAGATAGACAGATAGATAGATAGATAGATAGATAGACAGATAGACAGATAGACAGATAGATAGATAGATAGATAGATAGACAGATAGACAGATAGACAGATAGACAGATAGACAGATAGACAGATAGACAGATAGACAGATAGACAGATAGACAGATAGACAGATAGACAGATAGACAGATAGACAGATAGACAGATAGACAGATAGACAGATAGACAGATAGACAGATAGATAGACAGATAGACAGATAGACAGATAGACAGATAGACAGATAGACAGATAGACAGATAGACAGATAGACAGATAGACAGATAGACAGATAGACAGATAGACAGATAGACAGATAGACAGATAGACAGATAGACAGATAGACAGATAGACAGATAGACAGATAGACAGATAGACAGATAGATAGATAGATCAGATAGACAGATAGACAGATAGACAGATAGACAGATAGACAGATAGACAGATAGACAGATAGACAGATAGACAGATAGACAGATAGACAGATAGACAGATAGACAGATAGACAGATAGACAGATAGACAGATAGACAGATAGACAGATAGACAGATAGACAGATAGATAGACAGATAGACAGATAGACAGATAGACAGATAGACAGATAGACAGATAGACAGATAGACAGATAGACAGATAGATAGATAGATAGATAGATAGATAGATAGATAGATAGATAGATAGATAGATAGATAGATAGATAGATAGATAGATAGACAGATAGACAGATAGACAGATAGACAGATAGACAGATAGACAGATAGACAGATAGACAGATAGACAGATAGACAGATAGACAGATAGACAGATAGACAGATAGACAGATAGACAGATAGACAGATAGACAGATAGACAGATAGACAGATAGACAGATAGACAGATAGACAGATAGACAGATAGATAGATAGATAGATAGATAGATAGACAGATAGACAGATAGACAGATAGACAGATAGATAGATAGATAGATAGATAGATAGATAGATAGATAGATAGACAGATAGACAGATAGACAGATAGACAGATAGACAGATAGACAGATAGACAGATAGACAGATAGATAGATAGATATATAGATAGATAGATAGATAGATAGATAGATAGATAGATAGATAGATAGATAGATAGATAGATAGATAGATAGATAGATAGATAGATAGATAGACAGATAGATAGATAGATAGATAGACAGATAGATAGATAGACAGATAGATAGATAGATAGATAGATGAGATAGATAGATAGATAGATAGATAGATAGATAGATAGATAGATAGATAGATAGATAGATAGATAGATAGATAGATATATAGATATATAGATAGATGGATAGATAAATAGATAGATCGATAGATAGTGTAAGTAGATATGCGGTGGGGTTAAGCTACAATTATTTTTTTATTCTAATGCTATATTCAAGCTCCGACGGTTTCGAGGCTACTGTATTAGTTGGCACCGGCGGAATCGAGGTACTTCTATAATAGTACAGTATAGTTACTTTTGGAGTACTGTACAAACCTACGGGTTCGTGGCGATTGAAAAATATACCCCCCTCCCCTCCCCTCTTTCACAGCATAGTAGTAGTCTTAAGTAATTTCTCGTAGCCGTAAGCCCTAATATGAATGTAAATAAAATGTACTAATGAATGTGTAATCATCTGAGATTTTATTAAGCTAGCAAACTAGGCCCTAATTTCGACTGTTTCTATAAATTTCTGTTGTGACGGACTCTGGACACACACTGAGGATACCCTAGACTGAGCAATCGTTTCAGGACCAAGATTTGTAGCTCAAATGATGTTAAAAAAAACGTTAAATACTTCTTTTATCAATTCAAACCAATAATTGTAAACACATTTCAACTGCCAAACAAATTACCAGTTCTAATTAACTTTTATTTTATCAAAAACATAAATGTAAACCATTTCGTATTTATTTTGACCTGTCTCGATTACTTGAATACACTTGTAACAAACAAACCAATGCCAATCCTTTACAAGGTGTGTCTCAAAATTTCCAGAAATTTTGGAATAAAATGAAAACTACAATAGATTTTTGAGTACTTGTTTTTTTATTATTCAAAGTAATCTCCGTCCGACTGAATCCACTTATTAGCTCGATCCAATAACATTTCAATGATTGTTTCAGCTCGTTGGCCGAAATGACCTTTACGGCGTCGGTGCACGTCTTTTAGATGGCCTCCCCATCATCATAGCGCCGTCCTTTCAGCTTGCCGAGCAGAAAAAAGTCACATGGTGTCAAATCAGGCAAATACGGCCTGTGGTTGATGGTCAATATGCGATTTTTGGTCAAAAATGGCCCATTACCGTGTAACAAGCGCCAACTTCCTTCTTCGCGATATTCTGGCCGAATACGACGGAGCAAACGCCTCATAACACCAAGGTAAAATGGCCTATTAGTTGTTTAGCCCGGTGGAACGATCTCCTGGTGAATAATGCCCTTCGAATCGTAGAAACAAATCAACATTGTCTTCACTTTCGACTTTTCCAAAGGCACTTTGACAATTGGTTTCAGGGTCGTATTGAAAGCACCATATCTCGTCACCAGTAACAATGTTGAAAAGGAAGTTTTGATCCTTTTTGTCATCTTTAATGATGTCTTTCGAATGTTGAATCCGAAGCGCATTTTCCTCGTCTTTCAAATGATGCAAAACAAATCGTGCACACATTTTCCTGAATCCCAAATGATCGATCAAAATGCAATGGATTGATTCTTTGGATAATTCCATTTCCAATGTCATGAATCGCAATGACGATTTTGGCTCATTTTTGATGAATTAACGAACAATTTTGATGTTTTGTTCGTACACTGAAGATTTCGGCCGGATGGAATGTTCGTCGTCACGCAAGTCTTCTCGACCGTCTTTGATACGTGTATACCAGTCGTAAATACGAGATGGACAATTATTCCCATAAACTTGTTTCATCAATTCGTGAACTTCATCAATTCGTTACAATTTCGTGAGTTTTACCAAGTTTAAAACCAAACTTAATATTGGCTCTGTGTTCAACACTCGATGACAAAAACATACTGTCGCATAAGACGCTATAACTCCACATCCACTTTTCCAAATGTAATGAAATTTTGAAGGGAATGTCAATGAACGCAGGTCCTAACCAAGAGGTGGCGCCACCAGAAAATGCCCTGGAAAAAAGTTCGGGAAGTTTTGAGACACACTTTGTATAATAGAAACAATTTATAGAGGGGATGCGAAAAAAGAAAACAGCTGGATCCACATAGAAAAAGAATTCGACAAAATATGAGTGCTAAAAGCACAAAATCAAAATTGGTCTAGAGGGGACGCGAGAGAATTCCGCTGCGACATCAAGCGCACTCACCCTCCCCTCCAGATTTATTCAAGGCACCGCTATATTAGTTTTTAGTTTTTTCGTGCAGCTATATTCACACTGCAGAATCATTTAAATTTCGATTATATTGGATTTAATGAACGGCTTTGTTAGTGTTAAAGCAATTTTTCTTTTGAGATATATTTCTACAGCTGCATCATTCAAAAAACGGCTATATGTATCACGACTATGCGCTGTTAAAACCAGACAAAAACAAGTAAGAAAATCACAGTCGGGCGTAACCGACTGTAAGAGGCCCTGTACCAGTGCAGGTCGCCTAACAAACACATTAAATGTTCCCCTAGCTTATGACCAAACACATGACCACTTCTCACTGCATGACTAAGTGCATTTTAAAACATTTTTTTATGTATGAAACGAAAAGGGGGGTCGCTCAAATTCAATTGCTTATAAAATCGTAATTTATTATCCGATTTTGATGAACTTTTCGGATTTTGGCTAAACAGGACGATATCTCTATACTGGCATACTTACTTTTTTTTGTGCCCAAGAAATTTTTAGCCTTGGGGGTGATTTTATGGGGAAGGGGGGGAAGGGCAAGTTTTTAAAATAAACTTGTGAAATTCCGGAGCAGTCCTAGTCGAATGCAAAAAACACGAAGTCTCTATCTATTACCGTTTCCGAGATCCTTTCGTTCATACGGACGGCCAGACGGACGGACGGACAGACGGACATGTCTATATCGACTCCTCTATCGTTCCTGACCATAATGGGGGTAACTTTGGGGGGTCTCCGATTATTATTTCTACCTGTTACATACATTTGCACAAAACCAATAGGCTCTTGTACCTTCGGTACAGGGCCTAATAATAAATGTTTTGTGCATAAAATTTACACACTGCAGGCTATTCATCGGCTGCCATACATACGAATTAACGCTAATTAACGATTAATATTATTAACAATAATATTTAGTGAAAATTGTGAGTTCGAAGCACTTAACGCAATATTGAATAAACGAGTGTTTTGATTTTAAACAGAGACGGCTGTATCTTAATCTTGGAATACTAATTGGTGCGATCTGTTAAACAGGTTTCCTTTCATCCTTTCAACTAAGTTGTTATTAAATAATCGAATTAAATCAATTTGACCATCTAAATTAAAAATTACAAAACCATTATAAAAGCAATATGTAGGTATCCAGCTATGGGAAACTGCGAAAAATCTAACTTATATTCAAAACAGAGACAGCAATGCTAGATACTATGCTGCATAATAATTGCGAATTAAATCAGGATTTGAGCATGCTGCCAATAAACGACAATATAAAAAATTATAGTAGAAAATATCAAATAATAAACACTTAAAAAAATTTAATTCACTTCAAACCAATAAGACACTTACTTCTTTACTTATATGGCCGACAACCATCTACCGGTCATGGCCGCGTCAAGGAAGACGCGCCAGCCTCCATAATCTTGTGCGCGCTGGCGCCAGTCGTTTTGAATGCCAAGTACGGAGAGATCTCTCCATACCTGGTCATTCCATTGAGTGACCGATCGTGCTCTATGTCGGCGTCCACCAATCAAGTTTGGGCCCCCATGTAAACCATACGGGACCTAAACTTGCCGCCGACTCTAATAGGACCAAAGATCCTGCGAAGAATCTTCCTCTCGAAGACTTCCAATGCTGTTTCATCTGACTCAATCACAATCCATGCCTCTGCGCCATAAAATACGACCAAAAAAATGAGCGTCTTATAGATCTTGATTATTGTATTTCGAGAGTGGGTTTAACTTCTCATTTGCTTGCTCAGCCCAAAAAACCATCTGTTTGCAAACGTGATTCTTCGCCTGATCTCCAGCCTGAGGTTGTTGTTGCTGGTTATCTCGGATTTAAGATAGACGAAGTTTTCTACAACACTGAAGTTGAAATTCTCCATCGTCACTGACCGTTCAAGACGTGTTGATGGAGTGCGGGAAGACACCAAGTACTTCGTCTGGTCCTCATTCACTGCTAGACCCATGAGCCGAGACTGTTTTTCAATCTCTGAGAACGCCTTGCTGACTTGCCGTTCCTACGTACCGATGATATCGATGTCATCGGCGTAGATGAGCAGCATCACTTTCTTTTGGAAAATCGAGCCCGACATACTCTGTATGAATTCCATCAGGAGATTGAAAAAATCGCACGACAGAGCATCGCCCTGCCTACCTAGTGCAGACAGGGCGTCGAAAAACTTCGATCGTATCTTGAGAAGACGGAGAGGTTTCCCGGTGCAGTCGGGAGAGTGTGTTTGAGAAGGCTGCGGCGGTCTGTTCTGATTGCAGCATGCCGACGTCTAGCCTTCGTTGCATGTTGGAACGTGCGGCATGCACTACGCTGAGCCTAGTGCGTACCTTGGCTGTGACAAGATAGTTGTCCGAGTCAATGTTGGGACCACGTAACGTTTGCACGTCCAACACGCTCGATGCGTGTTTTCCTTTAATCAGAACATGATCAATTTGGTTGCGTGTTATTTGATCAGGACTCAGGCATGTAGCCTTGTGGATGTTAAGGTGTTGAAATGTGGTACTAGTTACTACCATGTTCCGACCTGCGGCGAAACAGATGATCATTTAATAAGATCCTGCCACAAATTTCGAACTCCTTGGACAATAGTCGGTGAAGACTATATATATATATATGTATATATGTATATATATACATATATATATATATATATATTTATATATATATATAGTCTTGACCGTATATATATATATATATATATATATATGTAGGTCAAGACTATATATATATATATATATATATATATATATATATATATACATATATACTATATATATATATATATATATATACATATAGTCTTGACCTACTATTGTCCAAGGAGTTCGAAATTTGTGACAGGATCTTATTAAATGATCATACCACTAGCATGGGTGGGTCGACCCTCCAAAGTTAGTGGGGGTCGGTCATACATTTGGACTCGATTGGGGCACTCTAAATGGGTCAAACAGGATTTTTTTTTTTTTTTGGGTACCTACACATTAAAACGAGGAACATCAGAATTCATTTTAGAGGTATGGTTTCTTGAGCAAAGAATCCGAAAATCATATGTGCCTAAGCGATTTTTAAATCGACCCACCCAAATATATATATATATATATATATATATATATATATATATATAGATATATATATATATATATATATATATATATATATATATATATATATATATATAAAAAACCGACTATTGTCCAAGGAGTTCGAAATTTGTGGCAGGATCTTATGAAATGGTCATCGGTTTCCAATTATAATAAAGTAAAATATTGGGTATTGGTTTCCACTAATAGAATTTCCTGCCTGGTTCGGTTTAAAGGATTAGAGATTAATAGCGGAGCCGTTTTTAATATTCTCTCTGTCAAGAAAGTATCGGTACCTGTCAAACTATTATGTTCCGGTTAATAGTTAGGCATGTAATTTTTTCTAAGTTAATAATACTTTCCTTAATTTTGATGTCAATTTTTAGTGCGATCTGCCAGCCAGATGTAGCTTAAGTCAGTCGACCTCAGTAGTACTGAGCGATTTTTTATGATATAGCTTTGGCGCTACTTTCGGCTGTCATTCGGTGGATCGCTGGTTTGTAAGATTGTCATACTCGTACAATCATTTCTCGTTGCTAATAATTATGCGTTCCATGAAAGTAGCATCCGAATTAGGATACCACTCGTAAGTTGGCAGGGCAGCACTAAATTTAATACAAATAAGTTGATCAATATGTATCAACTGATTTGACCATATTAATAGAGAAATAATCAGATAGTTAAGATAAATTATACGTTAATAGTTCTCCAATAATCTAATTGTTTTATATTATTATTGATGAACTTTCTACGAAACTTTCTTTTTGCGTTTTTGTTAAGACAAATCTGTTAAAAGTAAATGTAATTTATAGTAACTTTAAGTCTAATTGACACGTTTAACTTTCGGCGAGAGATATATAATATTTAAGGGAATCGCTGAACTCAACGAGTTATGTCAGCATTATTTATTTTATATTATATTTCACAAGTACAATCCTTCAAACAAGTTTTTTTTTTGTTAAAGTTGATACTATCATCAATTTGATTGTCACAGATATTCAAAGCATAGCAGTTCAATTTGTTCTGGAATATAGATATGATTGATTACCTAGGAGTGATGACTCCTGCATTTTAAGGTAAAATACAAGAAAAAAATATAACTTCGTTTGATCTAAAGCTTAATACCATTCACACGGTATATTAAATCGTATAGAAGCTTTAAATATCATAAAAACAAAACATTTGCTTTGTATGACTTATTGTGGGTAGCTGATTTCTAACAGGACTACACTAAAAAGTATGCGTAGAACGCTAATTAGTATATGTAAATGAAATGATTCGTGTGAGGGTTACAAAAAGTGAGAGTAGCTTATATCTAGACTTCAAAATTACAGCATCCTCGTCGGTACCGAACATGCTTTGTGTTCGCTCGGCGTGATAAACTAAGTTCATTAGAGTCGAAATTCATTTTGAATCATTCCTTTAACTTTAACCTATAGAGAGATAGTGACCCTTTTAATTCAGCTTACTTATAGCCGAAGATCAGAGCTCACAAATAAGAGTTAACGGTTTTTCTCTTTGCGGTCTGTTCACTAACATAACAGAAAAATTCAACCACACTCGCTCTCGCTCAGAGCAGAACACTTCGTTTTGGTTTTCGGTTGAGTGTTATCGGATGAGCTATGCGTGTTACGGTCTTTCAATATCCCTTTGAAGAGACCGATTCGATTGAGCGCTCGCACATTGAGAGTCAGCAGATGACTGAAAAAATTAAATGCTCAGTGCAAACTGTCTTTTTGTTTTGTCTTGCTCTCGCTCGCGTCCAAAAAGTCAGCAACTTCCCGCAAAAAAGAGAAACCAACATTTCGGTTATTCGTTGAGCGCAGACCGTTTGACTTAGAGACGAAGTGAACGGTTCATCTCTGACTTTTTGCTCAATGAGTCTGTCAATGAGACTTATTTACGGACAACGAATAAAGGTCAATTGTTATTTGCGAGCTCTGCCGAAGATAGAGCAATTACAACAGAATAATAAATAATTTTTTTTTATTTTCGATAAAAAAAAAACAATTAGCAGCCAAAGCTGCACTCCATACAAACCACGAGTAAGCGTAATGCTTAGTAATATGTAGCGGACTCCTCCCAACGACAACTAATTGTTAACGTATTTCGTATCCATCGCAATTTGATGAAATTCCCACACCCGCGTTTTCCAACACAATGAAAATTGTCATTGATCAAAAACAGGCAAAGATAAAACACTGTCAGAATCATACAGACCCATAAGTTTGATCACATGCTTGTCACAACTATTTAAAAAAGGACTCCAACACAAACTCAAATCACATTATTTCCACGCATTAGTTTGTATTTCGGGAAAATTTAACAAGTGAAAGGAAACAGGAACGGCTTTCGAACACCGTATAGTTTGTTCAGCGATAATACTCAAGGAAGCACATAAGACCTAGTTTGGCACGATAGTTTAATTCACAAAATAAAACTTTTGCTGTCTCAAAATACACATCAATAATGCACATTTAAGTAAGAGATGCATAGTGATTTAACCATCACTATATCGATGATTCACTTTACCATGACCACGTAAAGCGTCTAGTAATCTAGGTACTCATCTTCAGATGCTAAGCTAAAAAAACTAATGAGATAATAAGAACCATCAATATAGATTGGTTCATCAACTCTAGCACTCCACAGTGCCTCTAATAAGAAGTTTTACTTCACAATAGCACAAATATCCACATAGAATTAAATATCCCACTGGTCGAAATATAAATACATAATAAGTATAACAATACGGCATCGTAGAAGCGATCATCCTGCGCGTTGAAGATAGCGGCTCACTCTTCCTTTTTCCCATGTTTCATATAACAAGAAGATAATTATAATTATTATAGAATTAAAATTTGATAACATATTGTTAGTCTTAGGTAAATTAAGAGATTCTAAAAAATATATTCTATAAATATATTAAGTTTATTTGCATAATTTCAATGGATAAATCTTTTAACTAGATCACATGGCTAGATCGACTCTTCTTGCTAAAGGTTCGAATATACATATTATGGGTCTACGATGTTTCGTTTATTGCGTTACATGCTATAAGACAACTGTATTCAATTAATGGAAAAAATGTTTTGTAATATATGAAGCAATGGCTCGGTGACATATTTTGTAACGCGTATTTTGAAGATATGCATCCTTTTTTTCTTATTGAAACGCAACATCTTTATCGCTATATTTAATTGAAAAAAAAAAATTACCAAACATGTTAGTATTTTTACATATAGTACTTTTATACGATGGAGTTATTCATGAAAAAATGTCATGAAAAGTAAGAAAAAGTGCATATAAACGCTTATTTATGAATTATAGTTATAGTGTACTAGCTGTACCCGGCACGCTTTGCTGTGCCCAGTAATAGTTATTTTCAACACACAATATATTCTCCTCCTACTCGACTCCAAGTACTTCTCTACTTCTTTCAGCAATATTTAAAACCGAAAAATCAAATAACTTTTTTTATCTTTTAAACTGTGAAACTTTATTCTCTTGTCTTAACTTGATTACTTCATGCGATCCCATTAACATGTATACAAAATTTCACCCATGTACTTCAAATAGTTGCAAAGATATGTTGAATTTTTTTGTATCGCTTGTATAGGGGTGGGTAAAGCCCCCTCCGATTTTGACCAAACTTAACTCGATTACTTTTCCCGATCCCATTAACATGTGTAATAAATTTCGTCCCAGTACCTCAGATGGATGCAAAGATATGTTGAATTTTGTTTATCGTTTGTATGGGGGGTGGGGCATAGCCCCCTCCGATTTGGACCAAACATAGCAAGATTACTTTTCCCGATCCCATTAAGTTGTGTAAAAAATTTCGTTCCCGTACCTCAGATGGATGCAAATATATGTTGAATTTTGTTTATCGCTTGTATGGGGGGTGGGGCATAGCCCCTCCGATTTTGACCAAACATAACACGATTACTTTTTCCGATCCCATTAACATGTGTAGTAAATTCGTCCCCGTACTTCAAATGGATGCAAAGATATGTTGAATTTTGTTTATCGTTTGTATGGAAGGTGGGGCATAGCCCCCTCCGATTTGCCCCAAACATAGCTCGATTACTTTTCCCGATCCCATTAACATGTGTAATAAATTTCGTCCCCGTACCTCAGATGGATGCAAATATATGTTGAATTTTTTTATCGCTTGTTTGGGTGGTGGGGCATAGCCCCCTCCGATTTTGACCAAACTTAACACTATTACTTTTCGCGATCCCAATAACATGTGTAATAAATTTCGTCCCCGTACCTCAGATGGATGCAAAGATATGTTGAATTTTGTTTATCGCTTGTTTGGGGGGGTGGGGCATAGCCCCCTCCGATTTTGACCAAACTTAACACTATTACTTTTCCCGATCCCAATAACATGTGTAATAAATTTCGTCCCCGTACTTCAGATGGATGCAAAGATATGTTGAATTTTTTTATCGCTTGTTTGGGGGGGTGGGGCATAGCCCCTCCGATTTGGACCAAACATAGCACGATTACTTTTCCCGATCCCATTAACATGTGTAATAAATTTTGTCCCCGTACTTCAGCTGGATGCAAAGATATGTTGAAGTTTGTTTATCGCTTGTATGGGAGGTGGGGCACAGCCCCCTCCGATTTCGACAAAACTTTACTCGAACACTCTCCTGAATGAACTGAAAATCGTCTGTGAACTTCAGCTCACTCGGTTGGATGGTTTTTCTTCCTATAAGGAACATACATACATACATAGATGTATACAAGATTCATTTTTATATATATAGATATGTGTCCATTTCATGTATATCTTCCGACGTTGCCACCATATAGTTGCGATATTGTATGGCAAATGTGAATTGCATGAAACACTATAGGCGCCAAATTTAAATTGGAATTAACTTTGTTTTGTTTTCAGTTTCTGTTCACACTTGAACATAATTTCTTAAAGACAGATAAAACTAAAAATATCTATAGTGATATGCTTGCATGAATCGTGGGTCGTAAAACTGAAGCGATAGCAGATAAAATAGAAAACACATGTACATGTGTATTGCATTACAACACATAAAATATCAAATACAGTCCACTTAATCGTAGAAGTAAAATCTGAGCAGCCGTAAATCTCTGAGCTGCTGATAGATATATATACAAAACAAACATAAACTGCTATCTATTAATGGAACAAGACCTCAGCGGACACACATTTCCATACGCTGATAAAGACAACGCGGCGCAGCTATAGATTAAGACCAACGCTATACGTAATCTAGAATAAGATATAAGAGAGAAGTTTCCAAGAACGGGAACAACACAACAACGGTTAGGTGGATTTTTTGAATTCATCTGCATTACATAATAGTATTTCATATTTAATTATAAATTAATTTAAACTTTTTTGCTAAATTGTAAATATCGTATAAACAGCGATTTTTCTTATACGTGAAATAGACAAATTCATGAAATGTGTCGTATAATCGTAATAATAGGCTCATTGCTTTCCAAACTACTTTCGTAAAATTATTATTTTCTATTCCAATAATATTTTATTCAAATATTTTTTTGCATTTCGGTATACTGACAAATTTGGACACATCTTTACGCGTTGTTCATAAGGTACAGAAATAGTCACAATATTAAATTATTTTGCCTCAGCGTATATTTCTGATTCCAAATAATATGAATTTACCCTGTTCGTTGATTATGTTAGTGCCTAGAACTACGGCGAAGTTCTCCATCTTAAATATTGTTAAGGTGTTCGATCCACTGTTGTATGTGTGTGGCTTAGAGTTTTTTTGATTCATTGTCCAATTTGCGACAATAACTAGTCTCACTCTATTTTTAAAAATTTTCCGAATTTTAACATCGTTTTCCTTTGTCTGCATTGCCGACCGATTCAGACGTTGACAGAGCTTTGATATGATATAACCCGTGAAAAACTACCGGACCATCCCCAAGGATTGCTTTCCCGGTTTAAGTCCATATTAAATTTTAATTGCGTAGTACCATGTATAAAATCACTCCATTTCAGAGCTTGCACCGAGTCCCTTGACAAGTTTTTACTAAATCCACAAAGCGACCCGCACAGCTGCTTGCAGGCGACTTGTTGCTTTTTGAAGTTGAAATTGTGAAAATAAAAACGAAGCTTTTCGTTGAGTACACTGAGGGCTAAAATCATTGCCCTCTTTAACAAAAAATCTAAAAGTTGCTGGCATTATTATTCATATCGAATTTGATAAAATAATGAAAACATTTTGCATTCATTTCTTGATGTTCCGCTGCAGTTATATGGCACAAATAAACCGTGTTTGCACATTCGATAAGTATATGATCCCCACATAGTTATAGTGTCATTAGCCTTTTCAGAAATCCAGGCACAGATGGACATGCATTAAGTCAGCTTTCATAATAATTATTATATATTTCTTCATAATCCATTTGTTGTTTCTATTTAAATATTTGTGTCTATCTGTTGGCTAAAATGTAGGACCTAAAACATGAAAAAATACGTTACAAATGGAATTGCTGATATTCGAAGTAATATTATAAATACCTGAAATTTATTTCCACGGATTTAATATATTTATGCAAAATGATTTTATTAAGCTGCCGAAGTTCATCTTAAGATTCTCAGTTTCTCTGTTTGTATTGTATCGATGCTAATTAATAATTGCACAATTACTCTTATTGACATGTAGTAATCAATGGCATAGACTCCACAATACCCAAAATTATATCGTAAATTGACGACCCATATTTGAGATTAATATTTCGCACTCTACGTATTTAATTTAGAGTTGCTCTTTACAATCTGTTAAGCTAATTAATGATGTCAGAAATATGTGGATGGCTGTATTCATTGTTAAATCAAGTTTGCCATTTAAATTATTTGCAATTAAGTTTTTCTTATCGAAACTCTAGATATGTATAAAGTGAGAAAAAGTAAGATTATTTTTTTAAAGGTAAAAACAGTTATCTAACTTTTCACACTTAAAAATGTATAGTTTTATATCTGTGGGTCCGATTTAAAGGTAAAAAGGGAAAACGTTTCTTTCAATTGGTAAAGTTGGTTCCGATACGATTGTATTTAAAGATAAACCCTGTCAAAGTTGAAGTTTGGTGCAATGTTTTAAGTTTTCCCAACTTAAAAATATTTTTAAAGTCTATTTCGTATGACAATGTTTTTTTTGTGAAAAATTAAAGGCACAAATACGAAGCTATACATTTTTAAGCGTACAAAGTTTGGTAAGAACATTGATAATTAAGCACATATTTTGTATACAGCCACTATCGACTAGGCCTACAACCTCCAATTATGTGCCATGAAAAGTAATTTAAAAAAGTAAAAATTTTTAGCTTTTATGGTTAAACCTAAAATATATTACATATGTGTGGCGGACAGACGGCAACGACGAAAACCAATATAAATACCGCGCACAATATTCTGATAGGTTGGCAGCACAAGCCCTCAAGATTCAACTCTGAACTTTTCTATCTACTTCTTCCTCCTCTTCGGACAAAGTGAACACTTGTCAAATTTATCCGTTGTTTAAATCGAACATTTGGAATGACAGTAGCAGTTGTTTTTACAGCTAATCTGTAATCTTTCGGAGGAACAGGTCGGCGATGCATTGCTACGCACAATTTTCATTGACCAACTGCCTGAATACTTACGAGGAATACCAGCTGTCAGTAGTGATTTGGACTCTTCGACACTGCTCAATTAGCTAACGAAGGGATTGAAACAACAAGCGAATTTAGGAAGGCGCGCCAGCCTCCATAGTCTTGTGAGCGCCAGTCGATTTGAATGCCATACCTAGTCTCTCCATATCTTCAGTACAGAATTAACAAAACGTCGACACTACGCAGTACTGACAGCAATAACTAGCAGCGATAAAAAGGAATTAAAAAACACGAAACAACGCTGATGCAACTGCAACAACAACAGTTGTTATTACCACAAGATGTTCGGCAAAAACGCGCACAAGGGTCAGAAACCATGCACTTGGACTTGTCTTTTTAACAGTGTAACAACATTTGCAATATTTCAGGTCGGTTTCAGGATCTGGTATTTGTTGAAAATGGTTCTAATATATCCGTTGACAGAATACCTCCGGTAATATAACCAGAAGATAATTATCATACTACTTTGCAGCTTTCTTTTCAGCTCTATAAAATTCCGCTTGTGTATGTTAAACCTCTTTAACGTGTCAGATGTTTAAAGAAAATTGACTAAGCCAAGTTAAATCAACTATTATTCAGTACTGATTGGACTATTCTCGATGTTGAGGAGGCATTGAAAATTTTCTAATCAACCGATTTTAATTACTTTGACAGATGTGTTCCTTACACAACAATTCAGTCAATAGGCTACCTTATTCTCAGTTAAATCTTGCCTTTTCAAACAATACAAACAAACCGGTTCCACTGTCGATTACAGTAAATTCAATTGCTCGCTCTGATTTCAACTCATTATATAAGTGTTACTTTGCTTATTTATTAAGAGTTAAGAACAATGTCCGCAATAAAAGCTCTTTTAACTTTGTCAAATTTAAGAGTAAAAATACAGCTTACTCCGCAAATTTTCGTCTTGATGGTAATGATTCTCAGATATCAGAGTTTTTACTTCTATCTTTCAATCTACCTACACTAACTTTTCTCCTAACCGTACAGCATCTTATTCCTACTCCGTACATCCAGAGTATGTCGGGCTCGATCTTCCAAAAGGAAGTGATGCTGCTCACCTACGCCGATATCATCGGTACGTAGGAACGGCAAGTCAGCAAGGCGTTCTCAGAGATTGAAAAACAGTCTCGGCTCATGGGTCTAGCAGTGAATGAGGACCGGATGAAGTACTTGGTGTATTCCCACGCTCCCTGAACGCTTCTTGAACGATCAGTGACGATGGAGAATTTCAACTTCAGTGTTGTAGAAAACTTCGTCTATCTTAAATCCGAGATAACCAGCAACAACAGCCCAGCCTGGAGATCAGGCGAAGAATAACGCTTGCAAACAGATGGTTTTTTGGGTTGAGCAAGCAAATGAGAAGTAAAACCCACTCTCGAAATACAATAATCAAGATCTATAAGACGCTGATTTGTTTGGTCATATTTTATGGCGCAGAGGCATGGATTGTGATTGAGTCAGATGAAACAGCATTGGAAGTCTTTGCGAGGAAGATTCTTCGCAGGATTTTCGGTCCTATTAGAGTCGGCGGCGAGTTTAGGTCCCGTATGAACCGCGAGCTGTACGAGCTATTCGATAAGGTTGACATAGTCCAGCGCATAAAATTCCAGCGGCTGCACTGGGCTGGGCACCTCATTCGAATATATGAAAGAGCTCCATCACTCATGGCTTACATGGGGGGCTTAAACTTAATTGGAGGACGCCGAAATAGAGGACGACCGGGCACGCGTTGGAATGACCAGGTACGGCCGTTTAAGTAAGTAAGTACTAAAACAATGTGCCAGCTCCATTTGTGATCCTGTATTTATTCTTTTTAAACTCTCTGTAAAACAAAGCAAATTCCCAACTCTTTGGAAACAATCTTTTATTATCCATTTACACAAGAAGGGCAGTAAATCTGAGGTCTCAAATTATAGATGAATTGCTTAACTAAGTGATATACCTAAATTATTTGAATAAATTATCATTGATCAATTGCAACAATCGGTTATGCCATTGGTTAGTCCACTGCAACATGGATTTGTTAAAGACAGATCTATTTGTACCAATCTTTTAGAATTTACTTCTATCGTAAATAAATGTTTTGTGTCTGCCCGCCAGACCTATGTTATTTATACAAATTTTAGCAAAGCTATTGACAGTATATGTCATAGTCACCTTATACATAAATTGAAAGCTAAAGGATTTCCACATTCTTTTGTAAATTTGATACAGTCCTACCTTGTAGGTAGATCTCAAAAAGTCTTATTTAATAATTGTTTCTCTATATCTATAGATGTGTCTTCTGGTGTTCCACAAGGAACATTTTATTCATAAATGATCTTCCTTTAGCAATAAATCATGCTCATGTATTGATGTATGCTGATGACGTCAAACTATGTTTGTCATATTCTGATGAATTGTAACGATAGTCTATTACAAGCAGATATGAATTCGTTATACACTTGGTGTATAACAATTTATCTTAATTTAAATACTTCTAAATATAAATGAGTAACATTCCATCGCAAAAAACCTTTTATTATGGCCTACTTTCTGAATGTGCACAACCTTAGTAAGGATATTTATATTATTGATTTAGGTGTCCTTATAGACCCTATATAACAATCATATTCTGTGCATGGTTAATAAAAGTAAAGGTGGCTTTATAAAGCGGTTGTTTAAGGAATCTAATGACCATTTTAATACTTAACTTCTATACACATCTCTTGTTCATCCTATCGTAGAATTTGCATAATTTATTTGCAACTCACATTATGTAATTCACCAAGATCGTTTCGAGTCTGGTTAAATACATTTTCTGTTATTTGCTCTCAGAAACCTCAATTGGGCTTTTGATATACATCTCCCTCCATATGTTGATCGACTGAAACTTTTTGATCTTCCAACCCTATCTGCTCGACGCTCAATGCTCTCTGTCATTTTCCTTCGATATGTTGATCGACTGAAGCTTTTTGATCTTCCAACCCTATCTGCTCGACGCTCAATGCTCTCTGTCATTTTCCTTCACAAGGTTTTTTGTGAAGGTCTCCCTGTTGGTTGAAAAATCCACAGTTGAAGCAACGGCAACATATGCAAATCAAATCATCAGGTGACTGGCGGCCATGCGGCGACTATAGGAAACTGAATGACCAAACAGAGCCTGACAGATATCCTGCACCACATATTCAGGATCTGGTTCCAAAGCTGCACAACAAAAAATGTATTCACAACGCTTGATTTTCTTAAAGCATTGAAAAAAATGGCAGAAGATGTGGAAAAAACAGCCATTATCACACCATTTAGACAATACGAATTCTTTAGGATGCCATACGGACTTAAGAGTGCAACACAAACTTTTCGAAGATTTGTTGACTTTATCTTTCGCGACCTGTACTTCGTATTCATCTACATTGACAATATTCTTATTATGTCCAGCAACCACATCGAACACAAACTGCATCTGCGAAGTGGTCTAAATCGCTTGCGGAAACTCAATCTCACTATTTACATGAATAAATGCGTATTTGGCCGAGAAAAATAAAATGTCAGGGTTTCGAGATTTAACCAAATAGCTACAAACCACCAGATAATCTGTTACAAATTTTACGCAATTTTCCAAAAACGACGACAATTAAACAACTGCATTTTCCTCGACTCAGCATGCCGCAAGCGGCTGATCTACAAGCGTTTAACGATCTGCTAAAAGGCACGCGTAAAAAAGATGGATCAGAACGGTGGAACGAAAAAGCAGAAATATCCTTTGCAACCTGCAAAGAATCTTTAGCCTCCACCACATTGTTGAATGATCCGGCACTAAACGCAAAATTGACCGTCACCACAGATACATCAGACTTTTCATTGCCGCAGCTCTTAAACAACTTGTTGACAATAAAATGCACCCCATTGGATTTTTCTCACTTAAGCTGTCACAAACAGAACAGAGATATAGTACAAATATTAGTACAAATTGATTACTCGCTGTATTCGCTTCTGTTAAATATGTTCAACATTGTCTTAATAGAAAACCGTTTATGACCTGAACAGATCATAAACCGCTAACATATGCGTTCCAACAAAAATCAATTAAACCTTGCAATAGACAACAACGTCAACTAGAATTTATATCACAACTCAATAAGGAACTGAGGTACTTAAAAGGGTGAAGATAATATAATAGCGGATGCTCTATCACGACTAGAGGTGACCAGCAAGCCAGTTGCACTTAATGCTGGTACAAACGCAAAGGAGCAGCAAAATGGCTTGGAGCTAAATCAATTTCTACAAAAAACAACTTCACTCAGCTTCCGACTTTAAACTATCAAGCCTAATGTGGACATTTACTGCGACATATCTACAGACACCATTCGACTACATATTCCAACGACACTTCGAAAAACAACAGCACGATATAGATTTAATGTTGCAAAATTCAAATACATATGTATAATAAAATCGTCTTGGCTACATAGAACCTGTACATTTGAGAGGTCTGCATACTTAAAATTTCTTATTTGTGTTTATAAAGTATAGAGAAGTTCTTGCAAAGTGAACGAATTTTTTTTCGAGTTTAAGTGAAAAATTTAAATAACATACAGGCGTGCTCCCATTTTCATTTACTTTTGAGTTTTGCAATTTCAGTAAAATTTTAATCAGAATTATTAAATTTCTCTGTGTTTGCTGTCAATTTCAGAGCAAATTTGTATAGGTTTGACGTATGATTCAAAGATAATATGATATGAAATCGCAAAACGCAAAAGTAAGTGAAAATGGGAGCACGCCTGTATATTATTTAAATTTTTAACGAAGAAAATAATTTTTTCCATAAATGTTTTTGCTGCCAATTATAAAATGTCTTGTCGTTTAGTACTTTAACGATCGCAGGCAAGTGTCTCACTGTGTCTATATATGTATGTGAAAAGCATGATTTCCTTTTTTGAAAATGGAAGATGCCGATTGCCCGAATTAGTAAGCCAGTTCAGGGAGTTTGTTTTTAACTCTATTTATCTGTTTTTCAGCTCCACAGTGTTATGATAACTGAGACACAAGATATTGGGATCACAATGTCATTAAAATTTGTAATTTGCTCTGAGAAAATACTTCTATTGATTGTACATGTACCATGCTTGGTTTGTTCATATTATGTTTCGAGATATACTTAATATTGTTCTATCTGTACCAAATGTAAAATTTATGAGTCTGTGATTTGTTCTTTATTTAATGTGTAAACAACTTAGAACGCCGGACCACGAATGATGTGTTGAAATACAACTGCTTAAATTTCCGAGTCAAGTGGCAAGCTCAAGAACGATAGTGACATGCTTTTTGAGAAACCCAAATTGTTGAGAAGGATGACATTTTTAAAAATTTATGACTCCATTTACTGGACATATTATGCATATTAAAAGTAATTTAATATACACAATAGCGATGCTGAAAGCTTCGTGCTAAATTAGATAATGGCCTGCAACTTTTTGTTGGTAATGGAAGAAAAAATGTGCAAATGGAAAAGAAATTCTTGAAGTGTGTTACAAATTAGTTGGATAGAGCCCCATTATATGTTTTTGTTTTTGTGGAAAATATAAAAATTTTCTAAATTGGACGTAAAATAGTTAAACTTTTTGTATTGTACCTTTAATTTTGTGACACATTATTATTTTTTAAATATTTCTTCGCCATATGTATAACATGGATGACAACTCAGATGTTTCGACTTTTTTCTGTTACTGTCAAATTTCCCCAATTGTTAGTATATACCACCATAGTTATTAAAGTACATAAAATGACAACTGCTGACTTATTTGGCATTGCAAGTGAAGTGTTTTCTTAGACTTCTTCTTCTTTGAAAAGGAAACTCCTTCTTCAATTAGGTATCTACTTTTTCGCTTACCTGCTAACCTACAGCAAAAAATAATCGAATTTTTGAAATTTAATCACTTATTGATTGTTCAAAACAGCTTGTAAAGTACTTTAAGCACTAAAGCCTTAATAGTAAAGAACTTAATAGGTAAAAATTCTAAAGCAACACGTAAAAACTAGGCAGCATAAATGACGTACAAGGTGAAATAAAACGTCTTTTACTAGAATGAAGTTCACTGTATTGCCAACTTAGACTTTTCATGGCTAGATTCCCTCTTAGCGTTCTCAAAGCATTTTAAAGGCGGTCCTAAAAAAAAAGTGTCGACAAAAAGCCATCGAAAAAGACTTTAAGTTAAAGTTAAGTTTTTAGTTAAAGAAATAAAAGAGCAAACCTTAGGAAGATTGGAGGAACGCTTCTTGCCAACCACAGCTTATTTTTAAATCCAGAATTTTTTTTTTCTCTCAGAGGAGAAATTTGGCAATATTTTAACATCAGTAAAATCAAGAAGAAGCTCTTCATCCTTCATATATTCAAATTTTCTCAATTTATGGATGTTAACTGGTGACTTGAGATTGACAAAAATTTAAACTTAAATACATCAGGAATTTGCATTTTAAAGTTTTGGAAAGATGCAAACGATCTGCCACTTTTGCAGGTATTGGCGTGAAACATCTTAGTCATACCAGCTGGCAGAATCCTGAAAAAAAGGAGGGCGAGATTAGCTAGTCAAAATCTCGATGTCCTAATGTTTTTAAACAAAAAAATGGAGTTTTAAGAATCAAATGTTAAAATTTATGTATCAAAAAAATTATTTACCAAATGAATAAACTTTATTTTTTGTATAGTGTTAATGATCTTATTAAACATTATTAAATATTGGGCCGGGCATACCAAAAATAAGGCACGCGCTCATCTCTAAATTCATCCCAGTCAAAGCATGAAAGAGGAAGGGAAAAAGCCATAGGACTGCGTATTTCTTTTGTTTTGCATACTACTTATGTATACTTGCGGCTTACTTATCCACACACGCAATACACATAAATAAGCAAAAGAATGTTTGGCGATTTTTTACGAAGCAAAGGATCTCGATTGTACACATTGAAATAGTGTACTGAAATAATGGCTATAATTAGTATATGAGTTCTAAAGGTCCTAAGCACTTTTGATTAAAAAAAAAAAGTCGGACCACCTTCGATGACAGCTGGATACACCCTTGTGTACATATATACATATATAAATATATTTCTTAAAGTCAAATCAATAATTCGGGCATGTAACGAACATTTCATTCCAACCAAATTCCAATTTCCGGTGTCACGGAAACATTCTTTGGTTGGTTTCAATTCCCTCACGTTTGCATGAGGGATTTAGTAGTTTACAGCTTTAATAAATGGTGTAAAATTCAGGTAGTGATAGAGAATTGAACAGAACTAATTTTCGAATTAAACAGCATTATTTTTTATAAACATTTCATTGACTTAATTAGTTATTTTGTATTTTAGTAAACATCTCGTCAAATATTGCAGTTTATTAAACCAACCACAAACCAAACGAGCACAGTAATACCAACTTGTTAAAAGCAAACATTGAAATCATTCGGAGTGTTTGTTTGAATGATTTATTAAATTTTATATGTGAACTAAGATTTAATTTTTTTAATTTAGTGTACAATAAATGTGTTTTTAAACGTACATTTTAGTAAAGAGTTCATTGCAAAAAACTGGCATGTCGTAAATAAATAGACTATAGAATAGAGTAGCATATGATAGTGTTGTCGTTTAAATTGTACTAATTGGCATGCAGAATATTTCAAAATATTTGTCTTTTCTTTTAGTTGTAATGTAAGTTCAAAATTATATACATATCGTCTTTAATTAGAAAAAAAATTTATTCATATTTTTTGCCCCCACCTAAGCAAATAAATCGAAATTAAAAATAATAGCACACAAAATTGTTATAGTACTGACAACCCTGCTAATTCCCCAGCTGTTTCCGAATCAAATGTCCGAAAAGTGAAATCCTTCGATTTTCCGTGACGCCGGGGTTTACCTCGAGGGATTTTAAAACCAATCCAACCGAATTTCCCTTTCGATTTACGCCCGATTATTCAATACAGATCGGATAACTCTCGATGGTTGCACTAAATATTTTCTTTTTAATCGTTTTGAATTGCAATGACTGCTTTATTATTTAAGAAACTGTCTAATTCTGCCTGTAGGTTACCTTGGGATTCTAGTAGTCTCAATTAGTGGTTCAAACATCAGCTTTAATAAAAAATGTCTATTGCTCGCTTTATTTTATCACTAAACAAATGACGGTGCGATGATTTTTTTATTATGAGTTAAAAATAAAGTTCGCAATAATCCTAACTCTTTTTTAGCTTTGTATATGTTACAATTGACACTAGCGGCCAGTAATAATTTTCCCAAGCAATTAATACAAACTCAGACAAAAGATTTACTGGGTGGTCAAAATTAACATGCAGGAGTGAGGCAGCCGACATGAAGTTTATATATGATCAATATGAATACTATATGGCGTCAATGACACTACCTGCTGCCTGTAACTTACATTTACACCAACAACAAATATATATATAATCAACACATACAAATAAATACATACAAATAACAACTTTTTAATAATGGCATTTGAATATATAGGCAATACTTACACCAAAAATTCATTTCTAAAAATTTTGTCTGTCTGTCCGAATGTGTACTCCAGGTAATTCAAAAAGCGGCTAAACCGATTTTGACTGGACTTTCATTGCCTGATAGCTGATGTTATAAGGAGTTACTAAGCTACACGTATTTAAAATTGGAAGGGGCGGTGCCGTACCCCCATACAAGTGATAAACAATACTCGTTATATCTTTGCATCCATTTGATGAGATGATATTTGTTATTCATGTTTATGGGACCGTGAAAAGTAAGATCAAATGGAAAAGTGGGGATAGTTTGGATCTCTATAGAAAACACACATATTTACAACATTCATTTTAACAACAAATTTTACAGGTCGCAGCAAGCGTTCCGTGTACAGCTAGAAATTAAAAATAAATAAAAAAAAATAGTTTTTTTATTATTATCAAAATAGCACGTGGGATCTACAAAAATAGTGGGAATCCAATCATGCCAAATTGAAGCTCTTCTAGTAGTCAGGCATAGCTATATCGAGGTTTTGATAATGATCAAGATTATATATGCTGTATGAGGTCCACCAAGCCTTCTTCTGACTGTTACATACATTCGCACAAACTTTTTATATCCCTGTCGCTTTGGGAACAAAGGCGACAGGGATATAAACGCGAGAAATATAAAATGCATGTCCATCAGAATCCAAGCATTCGCTTCGAAAATAAATGACTAATAATTTATGCAATAGGTTTTGCCACAAAACGATAATTGTTAAGGACTTGACACATTTGCTGAGCCTTGGGAGCCTCCATATTTATTTCATTTAATTGGCGTATATTATACACAGCACAGTAAAATGTTGAAAAATCCGATTTCAGCGCTCCGAATAGGCGTTAGGTCGTTGGGAACGATGTAAATGACTTACTCAACTGATCTTGGGTTTCGAACTCGATACATACATTTTTCTGTTAAAGGTATGAGGTGTTTCAATACCTGTGGTGAAGCTCAGATAATAAAAAAGGTGATTCATAAAATTCTTTTCTTTAGAATTTGAAAGTATGGAAACCAACTTCCTTAAGTAAAGTGAGTCTTGTCAGTTAGAACTGTCCTTTAAACTTGTTTACGATCACCCGAGATTCATATACCTACTTGAAACACACTTAGATACATATCGGCGACTCTGTTTATACGATCTTATACTCTAAGTATCTTGTAAATCAAAATAAACAATATACGCATATATAAACATACATATATAAACATTCATTCATACACATGAATGTGTTTGTTTTAAAATAACATACATATACGTACATATGTATATACCCGTTTAGTATAAATAAGTACAAAGGTGTTTGTGAAAGAGAGATAATACAGAGAATATATTTTTATACTTTGATTATGTCAGCGCCAACAATGCTTTTTTTCTATGCGGACAAAATCATGTGCATACATACAAATGTACAATAAATTGTAATCTGGTTGTATCTCAAAAAACTTTCGTTCGTTCTTTTATTATTCAATATATCCACATTGTCTTTTTGAACACGCACAAATGTATTGGAATTATTTTAAATGTATGATCTAATATTTATTCAATAGATGACCTTACGTCGCAGATAGAAAATTCTCCGATGGGCTGAGATATTTGTTCGCGCACCGAGCTGTAGAAAAGCACTGAGACTTTTATTTACAGCAAAAATTATTTACGTGTAAAAAAAAAAAATTAAAAGCTTTTTGTTCATGTATCTATTATATACGTTTCGAATATTATGCTTCGAACTCAAACATGTATGATCAACCTGTTTATTTAATGTGTCAATTTGGAAAGCAGTGATAAGATAAGAGCGCGATGTAGGTTGTAGATCTGATCTGTTCGAGTAAAACACAAGTCAGTGAAAACCCGTTTTAATGAATTTAAAGTTTAGTGTTTAATTGCAAAGAATTATTTCATAGAAAAGTTCAATATGGTAGTTCACATCAACTTACACGGGTCATTTATCTGTTATGTGTATATGGTCGATTATACGTCAACTGTCCACTCAAATAAAAAACATTACCTGATTTATACTACTTTTTGTTTTAACAATTGTCTTATAAGTTATTATAGGCCAGTCAAAATAGACATTTGACCTAGGAAAAATTCGCATAGAGCTGAAAATTGGCAGAGACGTAAATACATCATTATAAATAAAATGTCAAAAGTCCCCGACGATCCTACATGTGCAAAACATTTTATTCAAGGTCAAAAGTACAAAATTAAAGTTTTTTAAATTTTTCTCGAAAACAGTAAGTTTTATCGTGAAAATAGGTCATACAATTCTCTACAAAAATGGTCTATTCACTTTTTCTCTTACGATTCACCATTCTTGAGATATCGCGGTTTTAATAATTAGAAAATTCGTATTTTTCATAATATGCACTAAAATGCAGCAACACGTCATCGGACGCTTCTTATAAATGAAAATAAGAAACTATTGGTTTGTGTTACTTACACAATAAAACTTGTATAAATTGAATGAGTATTTTAAAATAAAAGACTATACTGTCTGTCCCTAACTAAAAGCGAATTTCCCTTCGACGGTAGCCTTGAGTAACGTGAGTAAAGTATGAAGCTCATTTGAATTGCGTTAAAGAAATGCTTCCTTATCTTCATGCGTCAGGACATTTTAATTATGCCAAGAATGTGCACTTATATCTACAAGATATGATGCAATTAGAGAACTTGATGGATCCTAGTGTTTATCAAAGATTTATCGAAGGATTTTTCACTGTTAGACGTTCTGATAAATTAAATTGTGGAACTTCGACAGATATGGTGATTGAACAAACAATAATGAAGTGTATGAAAACAGATGGAGGTGTTGCTCGAGGGAGAAGTACGCAAAAAAGTGTCATTAGTAAATGGGTTTATGGCATGCATACGATGAATACTGTGTATGAAGAATTGGAAGATCTCGCTAATGTTAGAATGGATACAACAGACCAGCATGTGGATGCAAACGATTCTCGTGTAAAGAGAGATATTGAAGAT
>JAWNNP010000490.1:0-368314 GCA_035044805.1 Leucophenga maculata
AAAAACGCTATCTGTTGAAGAGAAAGGTAAAATAGAAGCTTACGAATAATCGAAGCTGTCATTATGTGAAATATCGGAAAAATTCGGGTGTTATCTGCAGAAATGCTTCAAAACCGACGTTTTTGCACCAATTTTGACAGTCGATGGCGTTTTCGAAAATGGGTGGTAGTCAGCGATACATAAAAAACGTATAATTGAAGTGATATATAATTTTATTTTGGAGTAAATTTTCAAATCTTTGAAAAAAACCGATTTTTAACAAAAAATCGCCTAAATGGAACTTTGGCTTCAAGTCGCCACCTCTAAATCTTATCGGATCGGGCTGTAACTTCACATTTCTTTGTATTGAACCAAAACAAACATTTTTAGACCTTGAGAACTTTGGCAGGCACATTTTCATAAATAAGCCGAACCATAATGTGTATGTATATCGGTATATGAGGCATTCTCTGAAAAAAATATACTAGATATATAACTTTCAGAAAAAATGGGGAACTTTTTTTTTAAGTGCCATTTTTTTTTCAGAAAATGCCTCATATGTATACTGTATGCAACCACTGAACTCTTTCAATTTTCTTTGTTTTCTATAAATATTCTTACACTTATCAAATCGTAAGGGAAATGAATGGAAAATAGATAATTTCTAAAACAAAACAGACGACTTTTGTGCTTGCTTTGAATATTAATCGCTAAATAGGACGCGACGCACTGGATGACTTTTTAGGCTCTGTACCGAAGGTAGATATATGCTACCCATATTATGGTCAGGAGCGATAGAGGAGTCGATATAGCCATGTCCGTTTGTACGTCCACATGAACGAATGGATCTCAAAAAGGCTAATAGATAGATAATGTTCTGCTTACGGTTTTATTCTCATTTTCTTATATCACTTAAATAAATAATAACCAATTACTTCTACATTTTGGTGTCATTCTGCCACAAAATGTTCAAATTTATTTAAATTACATATACATATATACATATTTTTTTATGATTTCTATTTTTTTTTTTCACTCACTAACTACCCTACAATTTTCTTATAACGTACTATCAATCAATATCAATTTGGTTAAGTGCTGCCTCGGCGAAGGATTTTCAGACTGACTCTAATTAAATTTTGGTCGGCTACAGGTAAACGTTCTCCTCCCACCATAATGAGCAGAATAAGGCAACAATTTTCCGCTTTTGTGTAATCTACCGCAAGTAGATACATATAGATACATATACAAATGTAGGACATTCTGCTCTAAGTATGAGGCCCGCAGTAATTCTTACTACATTTTCCTAGACAAAATACCATGACCACTTTCTCTGCAGCTGGACTTATTCCCACCATTTAACACTAAATACTCGAACTCCCGCGTCATGATCGTTCTCATCTGATATATTATCAGGCAATGTTTGTCATGAGTTTACTACCCCTTTATTGTTTGGAAATGTATGGTTTGTTAACCTTTTGATACTAACGAAACAGACAACAATTATTACTTACTTTGAAGAAATTTATCCATTTTTGTCTTCACCACAGTCACATTCAACCCCAGGACTCATTTTTTATTAAATCTATAAAAAGGTAGTAAATTAAATAAAAACATGTAAGAAAATACAGTCGGGCGTAACCGACTGTAAAAGGCCGTGTACCAGTACAGGTCGACTAACAAACACATTAAATGTTTCTCGAGCTTATGACCAAGGCCAAATTTTAAATAAACTTGTAAAATTCCGGAGAAGTCGAATGCAAAAAACGCGAAGTCTCTAACTATTACCGTTTCCGAGATCCTTTCGTCAGTCAGACAGACGGACATGGCTATATCGGCTCCTCTATCACTCCTGACCATAGTGGGCGTAACTTTAGGGGGGCTCTGACCATTATTTCTACCTGTTACATACATTTGCACAAAACCAATAGGCTCTTGTACCTTCGGTACAGGGCCTAATAAAATAAGAAAAACTTGCATTTATATACATTTCGCCATTTTTATAGCTCTATATAAGCGGCCACTTTTAAAACCAATACTATTACTAAAAGAAACTATTTGCTTTTATATAATTTCTTCAATTAGTATTGTATGGAAGTGGTTGTAACAAGTGCCCATATGACAGTTATTACAAAAAAGTCCGTTGCTTCTGGTTATAACCTTCGTTGTAAGGCAGGGGTTGTAATTAGTGCCTATATGACAGTTATTTCAAAAAGTGTTGCTTCTGGTTTTAACTCACTTACCAAGATGGCCTTCAACCTACGTTGTATGGGAGTGGTTGTAACTAGTGCCCATATGACAGTTATTACAAAAAGTCTGTAGCTTCTTGTTATAACTCACTTACTAAGATGGACTTTAACCTTTGTTCGATCATGACCGCATTTAAAAAGGCGCACTAGCTGCTGCGGTCTTGTGCGCGGTGGCGCTAGATGTTTTGAATACCAAGTACGGACAGATCTCTCCATACCTGGTCATTCCAACGCGTGCCCAATCTTCCTTTATTACATCGTCCACCAATCAAGTTTGGGTTCTCATGTGTTGTGTACCGCCTATTCTTTTTCATTTGGGAACATTGGATTTGGGGATTGTGCACTATGCTGCGCTCTGTGGTAGCTCGCCGGATTGTCGGGGTTCTTTCCGCCTCCATTATCCCTCTAGCCCACTAACATCATAAAAATAAAGTGCACTAATACAGAATCTACAATCTCGAAACTAAATCAAAACTTCATCAAACAAAAATAGCTTAATAGCAAAATCTCCCGACTTAGTATAAATATGCAGAAATAGTACGCTGTATAGTTTCAGGAACCAAAGATGTTGCTGGTCCTGTGCTCCTCTGTACCCGCCCTACCATGGTAATTTGTTGGAGACTATTTATAAATTACCCCTAAAAGAACTGTTAATTCATATTGCACACGATATACTTCAGACATGATGTACTTATGATAGATTAATTAGTTTATTACAAATTCATTTTAATAACAAGAACTTCATCTGATTTCAATTATATATAGATACTGCCAAATATTTATATTCATTATAAAATAAGAGTTAATGATCAAAGAACGAAATCAATTGTTTTACTTTCTTTAAATAAATTCATATTATGCGAAAAGACCGAAACTAGTTGCGAAATCTTGTTCTTCATTATCATAAGCCGCTTAGGCATTAATCAAAACAAATAGAATATTTAAATATATATAGATCATTACATATGGTTTCTAACAGATTTACATATCCATCGCTGCGCATTCGTTGGGCCCGCCGAAGTCGCTGCGGAGGATAGCTGTAGACTTAGAAGCTAAATTCATTTACTTAAGATAACTAAGCTGTCATTACTATGTACTTCGGCATTTTTCCTTTAAAAAAAACAAACAATTGATTCTATACAAAGGCAATATGAAGTTACAATTTAAATTTATATAGTTTATAGATGTATGTATTAATTAATTAAAAGAAGTCATATTCATGTCTTAATGTTAAATTTATAATCTAAAATAGCCGCTTCATTGCGATGTAATGCCGCAAATTCATTTTAATCAAATTGAATTGATACAGCAAAAATTAAGATAAAGATTTTAAACAAATTATCTCTTCAAAATGTGGTATTCTGGAACTTCTATACCACTCCATGCGAACAATGTATATTCGGTAGGGTATTAACTATGCAATGAACATGCGCTTCTCAATACGCTATATGAAAGTGCCGGCATATGCGACTACAGCAGCCGTAAAATAGACGTTGGTGCGTGCGGACTTGTAGGGTATGTGCGAAGACTGAGAGAAGAATACTATATCCAGCAAGCTGAAGAAATTTGTACGTCGTGATATGAACTTTTAAAGCGGCCCAGTCGGAGAAGTAAACGCAGGAACGCGTAGAAAATTGACTGGTGCCGCTGATGTCGACTAAGAGGCGTAGAAGCCAATACACCGGTGTCGATTTATGCACTGAAATGCGAATATGTATTAGTTTTAGCACTCTTCTTAATATCAGAACATATCACCTTTTATGCAGCTTACTCAGGCCTATATTATATTTCACAATTAAGTAATTTAATTCTTGCTTAAAATTCAATGTTACTAGAACTTTTTAATCACCCGACAATTTAACTGAAGCGACACAAATCATTATTTAACGCACTTTCTCATTTACTCAGCGAACACGTCTTTACACGTCTTTGCTCCGCCCAAATTTGCAAGCGTGATTCTTCACCTGATCTCCATTGTTTGAGAAGACACCAAGTACATCATCTTGTACTTCACCGCTAGACCCTTGAGCTGAGACTGTTTTTCAATCTCTGAGAAGGCCCTGATAATATCAATATTACCCGCGTACGCGAGCAGCATCACTTCCTTTTTGGAAGATCGAGACCGATATATTCTGTATGTTCGGGCACTGGCCTAGGATGTATTCCATCAGCAGATTGAAAAAATCGCACGACAGCGCATCACGCTGCCTGAAACCTGAAAAAAAAAGAGTTCGGCGAAGTTCTTCCCACCCCAACAACGCTTTGTGTGTGTGATACCGTCGTCATTCAAAGACGAACGATTTTTGCCGGGATACCTAGTGGAGGCTGGGCGTCTAAAAACTTCGATCGTATCGCCGTGTCGAAAGCGGCTTTATAGTCGACTCATAGATGGTCTTTGTTAAACTCACGTGTTTGCAGGATTTGTCGTAATGTGAATATTTGGTCACTGGTCAACCTTTTTGGTCTGAAACCACACTGTTATTGTCCTATCAATGAATCCGTATATGGCTTCAGCCTATTACACAATATGCGCGACAGAATCTGATATGTCTCCATTCTTGAATATAGGACAAAAAGTGGTGCAAATATCACATCGGAATATCGAAAATTTTTTTTTTTTAAATATCGATATATCAATACGATAAATACTAGGGAAGTAACTAGGAGAGATAAAAAAATTATTAAACACACGTGCGTGTTTCAACTATCATTGTTTGTTTGTTACTGTGCACTGCTGGTTTGTCTGATGCTTCTAAAAGCGCTGCACTTTTTAAAAGTTTCCATATAAATTCCTCATTACTCGATATAGAGAAAAAAAATACATATGGCTATCTTGGACGTGGCAGAACCAAAGCATGGGTCTGCAATGTACATATGTATATTCTTATGGATTGTAGAAGTAAGTATGTCGAGGGGTTTTTAATTGAGGGTTAGGTAGATCCAATGGACGAAGTCGCTTGAGACTACGTGGCGTGGTGAGATTTAGTAGATTTGCAGCCAATTCGTTATGATGCGAATTGAATCTTCCAAGGTAATTATTGCTATGACGAGCAATTTCTTCTATAACCGTTGGCAGTCCAAGATCTCTGTGTATGTTATTATTTCGAACATAACAAAGGGCGTCAGTGATTTTGCGAAGTGTAGTATTTTGATATTTATATTAGACATTTATGTTAGACATTGCAGCAGTGTCCCACAGCTGCTTTCCATAAGTCCATACTGACTTTGGAATCACTTTATACAGCCTTTTTTCAAGACCGAGTTTGGATCGGGAACCTACTAACCAGTGCATTCGCTGTGTTTTATTTTTAATTGATTTTTCATAGCTAAGATATGTTTTTTCCATTTGAGCCTTTTTTTTCTAAAATCATGCCCAGATATTTTACTTCATTGCACATGGGTATGAGAATATTATTAAAATTGAATCGGGAACTACAATACTACAATATATGTTCTGACTTTTCAGAGTTTACTGCTATGTTCCATTTTTATCCATGCTTCGATTCGACACAAATAACTTTTTAATTGGCGCGTTGCAGTCAAGAATTTGCTCTAGAAAGTATTGCCGTACCATCAGCATATGTAGCTAATTTAATTCCATTGCAATTTGTGCCAGGCATATCCGAGCAAAGGCCTCAGAACACTGCCTGAGGAAATTCTGACAGTCATCCCAGTAGGCGAAGTATTCTTCGAGCAAATATTCGTTCAAATATTTTCGAGCACATCCCAAGCAAACTAATTGTCCCATATGATGGCAGTTCTTTTTAAGGCTTGCCAGGTATTATCCCTACACATATCCATTGAGGAAATAGCATAGCCTAAAGCAAACGTTGAATATTTAAACAAGCAAGAGCTGAACTTTCATTGACAGCGTTTTTATTGTTATTACCTCGATTCCATCGTAACCTTTCGTTGTTTGTTTTTGCATATAGTTATTTTATCTCCACGTGAGCCTCACAAAGTGTTACACCCTGTAACTTGCAGGTGACATAAACAGACTTAGTTGACAGGGAGTATCAAGGGCATGGTCTACATCCTCTACAGGACTACACAAAGGACAAGTAAGAAAATCACAGTCGGGCGTAACCGACTGTAAGAGGCCCTGTACCAGTGCAGGTCGCCTAACAAACACATTAAATGTTCCCCTAGCTTATGACCAAACACACGACTAAGTGCCTTTTAAAACATTTTTTTATGTATGAATCGAAAAGGGGGGGTCGCTCAAATTCAATTGCTTATAAAATCGTCATTTATTATCCGATTTTGATGAACTTTTTGGATTTTGGCTAAGAAGGACGATACTTACTTTTTTTGGGCCGAAGAAATTTTTAGCCTTGGGGGTGATATTATGGGGAAGGGGGGGAGGGGCAAGTTTTTAAAATAAACTTGTAAAATTCCGGAGCAGTCCTAGTCGAATGCAAAAAACACGAAGTCTCTATCTATTACCGTTTCCGAGATCCTTTCGTTCATACGGACGGCCAGACGGACGGACGGACGGCCAGACGGACATATCTATATCGACTCCTCTATGGCTCTGACCATAATGGGGGTAACTTTGGGGGGTCTCCGATTATTATTTCTACCTGTTACATACATTTGCACAAAACCAATAGGCTCTTGTACCTTCGGTACAGGGCCTAAAAATGCTTAATTTTTTTTTTGCAGATGCAAAGTAAAAGCTTCCATTTAAGTCCTAAATTGGAATTATTCACTTAGTGGGGCGTTTAAAATACCGTGTTACGTTCCACAGATTTCAGTCTGGTCCAATCGGTTCTTGCCTAGATTTAACATCGGACTACACCTCCATTGTAATATTATATACTTTCGCCTAATTTCTGGCCTGTCGGTATCGTTGTGCTCGAATACTTGTATGTCTATAAAAATAAACGATCTTCTGCACAGAATGGTGTTGAATTACTATCCGTTTCACCATCTGCGCCAATAAACAAAGTCTTCCTTCTTTCCTAATCTATAACCAATATGTGAGAGGGTTAAGAACTTAGTAATTTAAATCTTAATAATTTTTCTTTTAGTGTTGGTATCATTGTCTTCACTAAAACCTGGCTTCAACCTGAAATCCTTAATTCGGAGTTATTTAGTCCCAAAATCGTCCCATTCGCTCTGGTGGTGGTGTACTAATCTCGATCAAATCATCTTTAATGACTGAGGAAATTATTACTCTAAACCAGGATATTGATTGTTTTCCGTTAAAATTTCTCTCATTACTTGCTCATTTATTCTTCCTGCTGCAAGAGTCAATGTTTACTGCCAGCATGCCGCTGCTATCTCTTTTATTGCCACTCTTCTACATGAAAAAGATCATCTTAATGTCATGGGTGATTTTTATATACCAAATATAAGATGGTTGCATATGATGGACTCCTATGCTGATTCCAGCTGATAAGAATGAGTTTCTTGCTAATCTATTTGCATCAGTATAACAATGTTTTCATTGTAAATATTTTATTCCATCATTTTCAATTTTTTTGAGAGATGTATTCCATACACATTGGAGAACATAATAATTACCGAGATACAACAGTTAAATGAGCGCAAGGTCGCGTCGAAATTTGAAAAGACGCGAAAACGCGAGCACCTTGCGCTCATTTAATTGTTGTATCTCGGTAAGTATTATGTTCTCCCTTTTGATCTTATAGGTTTTGACCTTAAAATTATTATTAAAGGGCATTAAATTACCTTTCAGAATCCATTTTAGAAGTTAAAATTGTTTTAATAGAAACAAAGTTATGAGCTTTTGAATTTATCGATGTAGCCACCATCAAAAAATAGTTGGGGCAGTTCAGGAATAATGCCCCATATATGCATCGTCTGATTCGCTAATATCCAATTTGCTTGCTGACTTTTTCCAAAGTACATATTCGAATGTTAAAACTTTCAGTTAAAAAAGTGACCCATATTAAAAATAATAAAAAATAATTTAAAAACATTTTTGAGTTTCAACCGTTTGGATGATAAATTTATTTTTCGAGTTCCATCATGTTATGACACAATTTTTAATTATCCAAGCAATACACAAGAAAATGTTGACACTTAAGTTTCTTAGAGGTAAAAATCGCTGTTTTTTTTTTGTCGGAATTAAAGGAGAATAGGGAAAAAAGAAAATCGCTTTAGGTGGTCTCTATTACTTAGCTGGTCTTCAACCGTCGATCGCTCATGACCGCATTCAGGAAAGCGCACCAGCTACTGTAGTCTTGTGCACGCTAGCGCCAATTGTTTTGAATGCCCAGAACGGAAAGAACTTTCCATACCTGGTCATTCCAACGCGTGCCCGGTCGTCCTCTATTTCGGCGTCCTTCAATCAAATCTGGGGCCCCCATATAAAATATGCGTGCTGGAGCTCTTTCATCCATTCGAATGAGGTGACCAGCCCAGAGCAGCCGCTTGAATCAATTAGCTCATACAGCTCGCGGTTCATACGGGACCTATACTCGATTTTAACGGGACCAAAAATCCTGCGGAGAATCTTCCTCTAAAAGACTTCCAACGCCGTCTCATCTAACTCAATCCCCGTCCATGTCTCTGCGCCATACAATTGGACCGGGGGCGTCTTATAGATCTTGATTTTCGTCTTTCGAGGGAGGGCTTTACTACTAATTTGCTTGCTCAGCCCAAAACAGCATTTATTTGCATGTGTGATTCTTCGCCTGATCTCCAGGCTGACGTTGTTGTTGCTGTTGATTTCGGATCCAAGATAGACGAAGTTTTCCACAATGTTGAAGTTGAAATTCTCCATCGTCACTGATGTCCAAGACGCGATGACGGCGTGCGAGAAGATACCAATTATTTCGTCTTGTCCTCATTCACCGCTAGACCCATGAGCCGAGACTGTTTTTCAATCTCTGAGAACGCTTTGCTGACTCGCCGTTCCTGCGTACCGATGATATTAATGTCATCCGCGTACGCGAGCAGCATCACTTCCTGAAATCTCTCTTGGTATTAACGCTTTGTGTGTGTCATGCAAAGACAAACGATCTTCGCCGAAATACCTAGTGCAGACAGGGCGTCGAAAAACTTCGATCGTATCAGAGGTTCGAAAGTGACTTTATAATCGACAAATAGGTGCTGTGTGTCTTTGTTAAACTCACGGGTCATTTCCTAGATTTGGCGTAATGTGAATATTTGGTCACTAGTCGATCTTTTTGGCCTGAAGCCACACTGTTATGGTGAATCCGCTTCAGCCTATTACACCATTCGCGTGACAGAATCTTATATCTGATGGAAAAGAGATTTATGCTGCGGTAGTTTGCGCAAACCGCGGGGTCTCCTTTTTTAAAGGTAGCATAGAGAACCCTGAGATTCCAGTCATTGGGTATACGTTCATCGGACCATACCTTGCATAAAAGTTGGTGCTTACACCTAACCAACTCTTCCCTGCGGGCTTTAAAAACTCAGCTGGCAGCTCATCAGAGCCTATCGTTTTGTTATTTTCAAGCTTTTTGATAACCGAATCGACCTCGTTATAGTCCGATGGCTTTACAATAGTGTCATCATTAACTGGTGGTTCCGGCGTCACTTTATCTCAGGCGGTTCATCGCCTACAAATAAGTTAGAAAAATGACATCTCCATAATCTCAGTGAATCCTGAGTATCTGTAAACAGATTTCCACTTTCGTCTTTACAGAAACTTACTCCATGTTTAAAAGCTTCGTTCAGACGCTTGACCTTTCGATAAAATTTTCGAGCTTAATTTTTGTCACATAACATCTTAACACCCTAAAACTCCCACCTTTCTTGCTCCTTTTTCTTGCATCTGAAAGGGCGTTTCTCCTCTCTCCGTTTCTCCCGATATCGCTGTGTAACAGCTCGCGTTGTTCCCGACTGCAGAGTTCGCTGATAGAAAGCGTTCTTCTTTGCAGTAGCATTGCGACACTCGTACCAAGATTAAGTCACAGGTTTTATATAACCTATGACCTGCTTGGCAGCTCTATCGATGGAGCGGGTGATATGTTTTCACTGCTCACATATATCTTGAGAAGACGGAGAGCCTGTTCTGATTACAGCTTGCTGACTTCTAGCTTTCGTTGCATGTTGGGATGTGCGGCGTGCACTACTCTAAGCCTAGTGCTTACCTTAGCTACGAAAATTATAATCAATTTGGTTGCTTGTAATTTGATCTGGACTCAGCCATGTAGCCTTGATGGGTGGGTGTTGGGGTGTTGAAATCTTGTGCTACTAACCACTATGTTTCGATCTTCGCCGAAAGCGATTGGTGTTCACTATGCAATGGTAAAACGTCAAATTCTGTACAAAAAATTTTCAGTGTAGTTCAAGAAAACGTCCGTAGAAAAAAAAACTTCGTGTTTATTGTTTCGCACACAAACGCTTTTCCAAACTACTTTTGTGTTTTGTGCCGAGCACCGACAGCGAAAGTCCTTGTGTTTCGTTGGTTGTCATTGCTAAAGCTAGCCGTACTGTAAACGTTGAAATTTAAATGACATATCTGTTGGGATCATTGGAATACTTCGCAACAGTACATCTCGTCCCTAAATATCCCATTCAAAAGATTTGCTTTGATAACATTGTAGGTGTATGGTGGGCACTTACTATGCAAGCGCACTTATTCTAAATTTTAATTTCATTCGGACAACCATTTTGGATTGGGTAAGCAGTAAAATAAACAATATCCTACTTTAAGGTTCGATGGGGGTACAGGGAATATCAAAGTCGAGCACACTTGACTGCATTGTCCTTCTTGTTATATATAGAATCGCACATGTACGACAATGATGCTTAAAAAGAATGACATTTGGCGAATGTGTTTTTCTTTTTGTGTTTTTTTTTATGTATGCCAAAACTAAAACTATCACACCCATGTCATATCAAAGACAGAGGTGCAGGTAACAAACATTTTCTTTATCAAGAGCCGATCTATGGATAGGGTTAAAGGTTCAAATTACTCGAATTATACTTAAATTAAAATTTTTTTACTAAAACTTTGAAACCCTTTAAATCGGTAGTCCTGATCTTAAACATCCCCCTCTGGCACGTTTTTTGTACTCGACTACTACTACTACTTTTGCAAGCTTTACCCAAATCGGTAGAATCGTGCAGCGCCCCTTGTAACATGCACTCGCAATCATGGTACAATAATAACATTGTTTTCTTTGTTGTGGTACTTGTTATCGTGCATAAAATAAGCGAAGCACGAGCAAAATAAAAGACGCAATTTCTCTATCTTTTTCCTGCTCACAATACTACAGGGTAAAACGAAGTCTTTTTCAAGCTCAAATCGCTCTTGCCAGCTGCTAGCACATAGTGTAATAATACATAGTGAGGCCACTTCAGCCATGCGCTCTCAAAAAATAGCTACAGTTGAAAGTGAATAGCTACACTCAGTATGCGACTGAACGTCTTCCTCTTCTGCTCTTAGCTACATTCATTGTGAGAGTTGCGCTACCTTCTATAATTATACCAACTGCTAGCAGATGTTGGGCCACTTTGTGCTCATTATAATGCAAAGAGAACTATGTTATTTAGTAGCGAGAGTGCGATACGAAACGAATTAATGAGCTTTTATACGATCGTATTATTTGCGGCGTAGTGCGAGCTTTCTACATTTTCTCTCTCTCTCATTCATAATCACACACGCCGTAGGTCCAATGCAATATGTACATTCGCTTCAGTCGAAATTTGTATTTTTAACTAATAACATCATTCCGGTTTAAATAGTGTTGCTTGGTGAGTTGTTAAAATAAAAACAAAAGCAAAAAAATTCCAAAAATCCGAGCGTGGAAGCTATAAATGCATAATAACACATAATAAATTATATTTAATTTTATATTATGTTTGTTATGTTCGCCTCGTGCCACTTGTTTATTCGTTTATTTAATTTTATTTGTTCTAAACGCAATTTATATAAGACCCAATAGGAAATTCTACAGTTTAAAAAAATTGTTAAAATTACTTACTCCAAGAGTTATTTGTTTCGAATTTTTACTAAAATGTACTAAGAATACATATGTACTACAGAATATTCTATGCATTTATTATGTTCCACTGGTTGTTCCAAAACAAAATCTGTGATGTTAACTGATTACATATTAATAATTTTAGTATGAGTCTGTAGGTACCATCTCTACAACATCGTACACCAATTTACTTTCAGACAAAAAAAAAAAACATGTATTAGGAAGGGAAACATGTCTTCACCGCGTATTCACCACTGGTATAGACGAAGACGGCAAAATATTGTATCATTATTCTGTGAGTTGGACATTTTCTTTTCTTTTACACAATATACTGTGAAAATTGACAAATTTCGTCCAATGCTTAGTACTATTGCTATTAATTTTGGCACTACATACTAAGCAGCTTGCATTATAAATAAATTTTACCATACTGCGAATACTTTTACTATTTAAGACTCTAAAAACTTGTTAGAGAAGCAATACTTTCGTGTGTTTTCCACAGAAAAAAAAATTCAGCTTGTCGGAGAGAGACAGTCAACATGCCGCCTCTGAGCAAGATACTCTGATGGTTTAAAAGCTTTGCTTAGCCTGCATTTTGCAATTTTAAGTCTTTTTTGCTTGGCCATTCTCTTAGTAAACTCCAACATTCTACGACTAATCGATCTATTTGTGTTTTTAGTTGCAGGAACGAGAGAGAGTTTAGAACACTGAGAGAGTTTTCGATATAAATTTTGTAGTTTTATTATTGAAAGATGGAATTTTTAGCAGACTGAGGAGGTTATATCCATGATAAATATGCATGCACATATTTTTCAATGTGAAGAGAAAAAATTATTTGCAACAAATTTGAAACATTAATTGAGAAGAACAACGGATACACGGGTTACGAGTTCCGCTACGAAATTTCCGCAGTCCGCTTGGCTGTATCAATGCAAATTCTTGCTTTACCATAATGGAAAAGTGCCCTAAAAATCATAAAAATTGCATGCAATTTGCATTTATTCAATTGTAATTTTGCGTCTTATTTCCAATAATGTATATATACATTATTGGAAATATATGTAGCATTGGCATTGAGTAGTTTACCCAAACTATGTATTTTGTTGTTGCATTATCCCCCTATCCACTGCACCCATACCTTTTTCCAATTGGTTATAGAAATTAACAGGAATGAGGAGCTGTATGAAAGTTTTGACTTTCGGTTGAGGAAAACAACGAACTTTTTTTTTTAAATTATTTTTGTTGAAAATTGGTTAATTAATTATTAATCGCTCTGTGCTGCTCTGGAACATCATTCTATCATGTAGAGAGGCATTCTATCATCCTGCTCTGCTGCAGCAGCTACTGTGTTTCTTCTGATTCGACATAATCAATGGTGTAAGTAAAAAAAGCTGTTTTAACGGCCCTCTTAGCTGTGCTCAGTAAAAACTATTGTCGTAATGAATGTTGTGACAATGTATCTATCAGAGAGCCGAGAACACGCAAAACCAATCCGAGATCCAAATGCTTTAAAAATGTTTTCCTTTGACTCTCGCCGTGTGTACACGATGACGATGTAGTTAATGACTATTCAGTTCACCTAGCGCCGTATACATATTCATGTGGAAGGCAAGGACTTTGTGTGTGTTTGACTGCACTAAGTGAAAGTTTTTCTCTCTTTTCTTTTTGTTACTTTATTTGCAAAATGGATCGTAGTATTGCTTTTTGTTCTCATGCAAAGCTATTTTATTAGATGTTTAATCTTAATCTTTAATCAAATTTCAAAATGTATGTAAAATAGCAAAGAAATCATCTGAGACCCTTACGATACAAGTCGGTCCATCTGTATGTCTATTTGACTGAAAAATTGTCTAGGAATAGAATACTAACCCAAACTATACTAACGGAACAATACTCTATGTATAGCACTAAATGCTTTCAAATTTCATAACTCGCATCCGATTCGCCACAGTGGTAACATGATTTTTGCATTAACATTAATAAAAATTTAGATGTCAATCAAGGACTTCGATCAATTAAAATATAATGTGTGCAGAGCCTAAAATCGTCTAACACCCTGACTATAGTTCCTTACAGATGTTTTAATGATAAGTAAACAGATACAATAATAACATGACTGGAACATTCATATTAATATCACTGAGGTGAGCTTTCGTCACTACCGTGGACTACTGTCCACAGTGATTTTAATTACATTTTGTACGCTTAAGTAAATAATTTTAGTGCACGGCTTTTCTTATCGCTCCAGTGTGTAGAACGCGTGAATTCATTAAGATAAGATGAATGACCGCTCAAGTCGGCATGCATATAGATAACAATATGTACTGAGATTCAAGAGATTAAACTATCTAAAAGTGTCTAACTAGAGTTGACTCGTCCATCCATAGCAAGGTCAACAAACAGGCACTCAGACGCGATCTGAGAAGAAGTAAAATTGCAACACAAATATAAAGAGAGCACACACATACATCAGCACAAATCGATAATTGCTATATGTCGCTCTCTTTGTGGACGCGCCTGGCCTAAAAGTAGATATGGAAACGCTTCATATAGAAGCTCAAGTGCATAGTGTAATAATACATAGTGAGGCCACTTCAGCCATACGCTCTCAAAAATAGCTACAGTTGAAAGTAAATAGCTACACTCAGTATGCGACTGAACGTCTCTCTCTTCTGATCTTAGCTACATTCATTGTGAGAGTTGCGCTACCTTCTATAATTGTACCATGCTCAAGTGTATCTCTGTCACAAACAGAGTAATAAGAAAGATAAGAGGAACGAATTTTATTTTTATATTACCCAGTAGAAAATTAGTAGAACACTTACCAAGCAAGCCTACACCTCATTCTGAGTTTTTGTTTGAAAAAACTTTATTGATTTTTGTTAATTTTGATGCTGATAAAATATTCCACTTTGGCTCAGATGGAGTCATTAAAATTGGTAACCCCCGTACAAATCTGTCGCACCTTTTTGGGTTTTTGATTGGGAATTTGTTTTGTTTTTTAGGCCCTGTACCGAAGGTACAAGAGCCTATTGGTTTTGTGCAAATGTATGTAACAGGTAGAAATAATAATCGGAGACCCCCCAAAGTTACCCCCATTATGGTCAGGAGCGACAGAGGAGTCGATATAGACATGTCCGTCTGTCCGTCTGGCCGTCCGTATGAACGAAAGGATCTCGGAAACGGTAATAGATAGAGACTTCGTGTTTTTTGCATTCGACTAGGACTGCTCCGGAATTTTACAAGTTTATTTTAAAAACCTGCCCCTATGGAGCTGGAAGTAAATATTTTACTTTGTACAGCAGCCCTTGATGCCAAACTTTATCAAAAGCTTGTTGGACGTCAAGGAAAACTCCCGTGCAATACATTTTATTTTCTAGTGCATCTGTAATAGCTCTAATGATTCGATGACACTGTACACGTGTTCCGTGAGCGTGCCTAAACCCGAATTGATAATCTGGTATGATGTTACGTTCCTCCAAGACTGGTAACAAACGTCTCAATAACATTCTTTCGAATGTTTTAGAGAAAGTTACCAGCAAGCTTATTGGACAGTATGAATTGACAAGGTTTTCGGGTTTGTTTGGTTTTTGAATCATTATAACTTCTGCACACTTCCATTGAGTCGGACAATATCCCAGCCTTAACATTGCGTTGTATATCTTTGTCAGAAAAGAAATACATTTTCGCGGCAGTTCTTTAAGCACTCGCGCATCAACTTTGTCACTAAGTTTTTTTATTTCTAACTCAACTTCGGTTATTGAAAAGTTTCTGACAGGAAGGTCCATCTGGCAGGGTGACTCCAAGAAATTTAATATTTCTTCGTCTATGTAACCATTCGATGAGTTCTGCTGAAAAGTTGAGTGTTGGTGAGCTGCAAATGCCCTTACTTTATCTTTGAAAGATTTACACCAGACTCCGATTTTGCTTTTGATTGGATTTCCAGTAGATAAGACAGATAGATTATTTGTTTTAATGCATTTGTAAAACTCTCTTCCTTTTGGGTTAACCAGCCTCGAACCCCACCAGGCATTATAGTCACCTGCAGCAATAAATCTAGGTCCAAGTTTAATGAAAAAGGTTTCAAAAATCAAATGCATGCAGTTTTATTGCATATCAAGGTGGGAAGTATACAGCACATAAACTAATGTCATAAGGACTGTACTTCAGTTTAATATATGCCGCTTGTACATATGTTTCCCTGATTTCATCCAGAATATCCAATTTAAGTGAGCTTTTTATAAGAATTTCTAAGCCACCATTTTAAAATAGGATCTACTGCATCTACTAAATTTCCTTCATAAAAATTTTTAATTCTTCTGTGTGGCTGGATATGCCATTAGCATTCCATATTGCATTTCTTAGATCTAATTGCATAGTTTATGTAATAACTGAGTCATCAATGTGATCAAGCTCAATCGTTTTGCTAAAATAGATTCTATTCGCTGAAAAGGAATTTTGATCAAGTGGTAATTTATTTCCTCGAAGTACTTGGGCGTAAACCGTCTGATCATTGGTTGTATTATTGACGTTTTCTGAACTAGGCAATAATAGAGGCGGAGTGGATTTGTTGGTTGAATTGGCGTATGTTTGAATTCTATTCTTGGGCTTAAACTTCTGGGCAACTAGTCACCATCCTTTGTAATTAGCGGGATGATTTGATGAGCAATTGACGCATATTGCTGGTAACTCCTTTTCTTTTGGACAGTCTGCAGTAGCATGGTTTAATGAGCATTTAATACAGCTATAAGGTTTATGACAGTAGGTCTTTGTATGACCAAATTCCTGGTAACGGAAGCATTGTACTATATCATTAATTTTCTTTGGAGGTTCAATTTTGACAACTGCATTGCATATATATTTTACATCGTAAATTTTTGAATTACTACAGCTCGGCTCTAGGAACAATAAAAAACCGTATGCATAGGTTTTTTCGATAAACGATTTCGAATATTGCTGATATTTCGTTCATCCTCTGCATTATTTCTTGCACATCCTGTTGTAGATTAAACTCGTCAAATCTATTGGTGAAGGAAGAAGGTTTTTTTTTTGGTTCATTCTGGTTGATTTCGGTTCAACCGTCTGCCACTCCATATCGGCGACTACGTCTTTTCCCCCTCGTTTTTTGTTTTTTTTTTTTTTTGTTTAAATTTTATTTTTAAATTACAATTTTTTCCCGACAGTTTTATCAGAGAAGAATGATAAAGCAGGACCATCGCCCAGAATGGAATTTTTTAAATCAAATTTTACAACACATATTTGATTTTTCATGGCATCCTCCAATTTTTAGTTGACCCTACGTGCTATGCTACGAAACCCTTTAAATTTCTGTTTTATTAGGCCACGTCACATGTAGCTGCACGCTGCCCGCTTTGCCCGCGACCAGTAAAGCCAACTGTTTACCATTACCCATTACCTAATGTGGGATAGGGATCAAAAAACAGTGTAACAATAAAATGCTATGGATTGCAAATGGCGCATGCCAAAAGAATGTGGATATTCTGAGACACATTTCACTGAACGATCTCATTTTAAAATACGGGGCTATGATGTTGTGCCGACAAACCATCCAGCCGGTACTGCCCGCGGTGGATCTGCTATTTTAGCCAGAAGCAACATACGATTTGCATTATGCAGACCCTTTTTACATGACTGGATGCAAGTTACTATTATTGAGATGCAAACAAACACTGGTAGTCTAAAAATAGGTGCTGCGTATTTGCCAACCCGGCATAAAGTCTCTGAAGGTATGTTCTCAAATATGTTTCATCATTTAGGGAACAGCTTCTTAAAAGGAGGTGATTTTAACGCCAAAAATCAATGGTGGGGAGCAAGAGCACCAACCCAAAGGGTAGAGAGCTAAATGTAAATGTTGGAAGCACAAGTAATCCTACATATTGGCCATTAGATCCAAGAAGACATCCCGAATTTATTGGACTTTCCAAGATCCCTGTTCTGATCATTCTGCTGTACTCATCCTTATAAACATTCCAGTTGATGTAAAAATATGTAAGCGAAATTTAATAAGCAAAAATACTGACGTAGCATTATTCCACTGCTGGTTAGATGGTGAAATAAATCTGAACGTGGAACTAAGAAACGGACAAGATATAGATGACACAGTTGAATGGCTAAACAAAAAAATCCATGAAGCTGTTGACATATCTACCCCAGTTCGAAGAGGATCAAAGTATCCCTCTTACACACTATTCTTTGTATTCCAATGAAATACGAGATCTACTTTCCGAAAAAAGAAGATTGCGGCGTATATGGCAACAAACACATTGTCCTAGAGACAAAAATGTCTTCCACAGAATTTCGAAAAAGCTTAAGTCAAAACTGGTAGAACTTCAAAATGAATCCGTTGGAGACTTTCTTTAAAATGTGGAACCAAACGGACCAGACTACAATCTGTGGAATGCTACAAAATATTTGAAACGTCCTGCAGCAGTATTTCTGGACGCTAAGCAAGCGTTCGATCGCGTTTGGCACAATGGACTTCTCTTTAAGATTAAGCAATTATTGTCTGCACCACATTTCCATTTTCTTCGATTATATTTGACGGACAGACATTTTTATGTAAAATGCGAAGATACCCACTCTTCCATCAAATGTATACGCTCTGGAGTTACTCAAGGCAGTGTACTAGGACCATTGCTTTACACGCTGTATACTACTGATTTACCTGGTGCAAATTGCAATGAAGTAAAAATAACTACATATGCAGATGATACAGCAATAATTGCTCGAGCCAATTCTATCATCGAGGCAACACGTATGTTAAAACTTCAATTGCAACGTATATGGATGAAGAAATGGAACATAGCAGTAAATGCAGAAAAGTCAGCACACATATTATTTACGCCCAGAACAGTTTGTAGTTCCCGAATCAGGTTTAATAATATCTTGATTCCTTTGTGCAACGCTAAAAAATATCTAGGCGTGATATTAGACAAGCGTCTAACTTGGAAAAATCATATAACGGCTAAAAGAAAAAAACAGAACATTAAAACGCAGCGCATGTTCTGGTTACTTGGTCCTCGATCAAAACTCAGTCTTGATAATAAAATAAGGCTTTACAAAGCAATCCTTAAACGCACGCATTGCAGCGCCCAGTAAAAACTATTATTATTATGAACGTTGTGCAAACCGTTCCTACTTTTCCAATGGATTTTAATTTTCTCGATCCCATTAACATATGTATATACCAAATTTCATGCCTGTACCACAAATGGATGCAATTTAATACATCGCTTATGTAAGGAGTGGGACAACGCCGCAAAGATTTTGAAGAAACTTATGATGTGAAGTGTTTTACACTTCCTGATCTCATTAGTATGTATACCAAATTTGATCCGTTATCATCAAATAGAAGCAAAGATATGACGAATTTTGTGGGCGCGGCGTTGCTCCCTGACCAATCGTGACTAGAGCTCTTCCCCCGATCCGATTAACATGTGCACCAAATTTCATCCCTGTACCTTTAATGTGGGCGGGGCATCGCACCGTTTGAATTTGACCAAACTTATTATGCAATCTTACTCCTCCTTATCTTATTAACATGTATAGCAATCCTTGTCCCTCAAATGGAGATAAAGCTGTGACGAATTTTTGTATCGCTTATATGGGAGGTGGGGAATAACCTCTCTGATTTCAAGCAAACTGAACCGGACTACTTTCCTGGCCCAACTTAAGCTCGTCTGAGAGTTATAGCTCAATCGGTTGGATGGTCTGCCTTCCTACAAGGAACATACATAGATATATACATACAACATTTATTTTTTATTTTTATACGTAAAGATATATGCAGAAATAAAAATATTTCCAAATGATCACAAAGAATGTGACACATCTAAATTTTTCCAATTTGTTCTTCGTTTGAATATTCTTTCGGAACATCATGAACTTAACGAATAAAAGTAGCCAAGCGATGTCTTTTCATTATCATAAACCAAGTAAAAATGCCGAAAAATTTCGCGGCTTAAAAATACCCTGTCGTTTTGTTGATATAGATTTGTGGAGTTATTTAAGCCTCAAATCTTTATAACGGTCATATCTATACATATAAATAAAATTTGGTTAAATGTTTTTAATCTCAAAGCAACAGTTTTTTATACTGTATTGAATGTATTTACGGTACTTATTCAAAAAAACATATTTTAAAAATGTTTATCTATTCCGAGAAAACTCCAAAACGGCTGGTACGATTTTAACGTGATTTTGACTGCATGATAGCTGGTTATATAAGTAGTAACTAAAACTTTTTTTATTTTAATCTTACTCAAAATCTGCATATGAATAAGAGGACTCAAAGTTCGACGTTTCTAAGATTTTTTTTCCAGACAGATAGAATAACGAATATGACTATATTGACTGAGTTTGGGATACTGAACAAGAGTATATAAAACGACTGAAAGAGGTCCTGTACCAGTACAAGTCGCCTAACAAACACATTAAATGTTTCTCTAGCTTATGACCAAGCAGTGCAAAACAAAAAGGTAGGAAATTAATTAGAAAAAATGGTGCTGGTTAAAAGATTTTAACCAGTATTTCTCACTGCACGAACATGTTCCTTATGAAACATTTTTAATGTATGAAAAAACAAGGAGGACGGAATAATCATAGGTCGTTTAAATTCAATTACTTATAAAATCGTCATTTTTTATCCGATTTTGATGAAGTTTTAGGGATTTTGGCTTATCTCAATACTGGCATACTTAATTTTTTGTGTTGCCGAAGAAATGTTTACCCTGGAGGGGGATTTTATGGGAAAGAATGGAGGGGCAAAATTTTAAAATAAACTCGTAAAATTCCGGCGAAGACCTATTCGAATGCAAAAAGAACGAAGTCTCTATGTATTACCGTTTCCGAGATCCTATCGTTCATACGGACGGACAGACGATCATAGCTATATCGACTTCTCCATCTCTCCTGACCATAATCGGGCCAACTTTGAAAAAAACCAAAAGGCTCTTGTACCTTCGGTACAGGGCCTAAAAATGCGTTCGCCTACATATATTTCATTACTTCTTTAGCGCAAAAAGGACATGAAAAACTGCCTTGTCAAAGTTGCATTTATAAAAAATAGTATGAAGTACAAATAGAAGATCTTATGAAGAGATAACGGAGTAAAAGTCGTTTAAAACATTTGTTGTGAATGGTTGCTTTTCCTGTTATTTTATCATACTTCAATTCTAATAAAATAATCTATATAGGTCGATACGTATCCACTAGAAGAGGTTGCTCCCATTCTAATCTGTTCCCCTTTCTAGATTTTTGGTATTGAAAACATTTTGCTTTGGTTAAGTTAATCTTAAAACGACGAATTTGCTGTATCTTAAAATAATACTAATAAAATATTCTACACGGATCAAGATATAAACATATCCCCAAACAAATTTACACACACTCATTTTTTTCTGCACCTTCAACTTGCGACAGCTTGTTGAGATTCTCATCGCAAAATTTTAATTCTTTAGTTTTTGCGGAAAGAGTTGAATGGTGTTGAATTGCTTTGTGATTGTGCATATTGATCCAGAATCAGCTGCAAATCTGAAAAATGTGTTCATCGGTGCGTGGGGCATTTTACGCCCTTTACTACTAAAAAAAAACACGCTGATTCACCCATTTATTTTTATTTTTTTTTTATTTCCTTAATATGTACTTTAATTTTTAAAACTTAAAGTATTACTCCTAGTTGGAGCATAGAGCGAAGATTTACCCATTTATACATATGGGCATTTCCACAGAAATGTCAACCGCAGCCAAAAAATGCTCAAATTGAAAATTTGTCTCTACATTAAAAGTTGGACGAAAAATGGAAGGAAGTGAAAATAAATATATTATATATATTAAAAATCATTTATAATCATCTTTTTACGCATATCTAATTAGATAAAAAGTAAAGTAAAGTCAACTTAAACATTAATTATAGAGCTAATCAAGAGCTTTAAGTTTCGCCTTTTGCCAAAATAAAATAATGTTTTAGGATATGTTTTTTTTTAATTTGAATGTATAAAAACGTGGAATTCGCCGTTAGAGAAATGTCCATATTCAGAAATTTCATAGAATTTGTCTTCGAAAAACTCCACTAGGAGAAGTTTCAACTGCACCAAGTTTCTGCTTAGAAATGAATTGATTTTACAAACGCCATTTTGACTTATATGTATCTCTGACATGACCATTTTAATTGGTGGAAGTTTACTTAAATCTCTATTCACCACCCTTAACAATTTATAACAGTTATAAATACTGACATTGCTATACTTTTATACCAGTATAAATTTATTTCATTGACATGCCTAAAGAATATTTTCTATTTTGAGTAATAAAAAAAAAAATTATTTTTCATTTCCAGTTTAAACTACAATTATGCGCTTATCGAATTGGCTGCATTTGCGTAAAAGTTTCGTTTTATTAAATTCGAAATCATCGCAGCGCGCACTCTCTACAGTGAGGCAACCGGAACGAACACAGGTAAGTGCTTACACGTGCACTCACACACTCGCATCTATAGACATGCCACTATTGCATTCAAATCCTAACTATTTGAATATGGTGGGCATTTGAAATGCATTCAGCATAAATATATGGGCGGAGCTTAAACCGCTCGCCAATAAACGAGACAGAAAAGTAGGCAGATGAAATTGGAACTTCAAAACAACGAACACAAATGAGGAACGCAAACCTTCTCCAAATATTTTTTTTAACATCTAATTAAAGCTAAATAAATATATACATACATCATTCGATACTTGTTCGCTATATTTCCTTTCCCTAGAGTGTAAATTGACGATTTTTCTATACTCATCTTACAGATGATGAATTAGTTTCTTATGAAAAATTTTTCAGGTCTGCGAAAATTTCTACTAATACGAAAGCCTAGCTACAAAACTTACAAAACTTCTGATATCAATTTCGTAATGAAAAATTTTTATTTAACATTCATTTTTCTTTTTTGTGATTGAGTGTAATATGTGATCCTGACTTTGGAAGGCAGTCCCTGTAAATGACGAAAGACTACCTGAGTAAATACATTTAGAATATCACGCCAATGCAACATATATCCAAAAGGGTATTGGGGCTCGTTGGCGCATATTGACCTTAACACATTTTTCGTTTCTTCTAAGCACCGATACGAGTCCACCGAGGTAAAGATCAACAAAATCGTTCAAAAGGTTTGATTTTAGTCGAGTTTATGGAAGAACTTAAAGGCTATAATAGATAAAGCGTACAGTTTGCATAGCAAGGCTCCATCCTCTCTTCAGATAACTAGTTTTCAATGAACCTACCAACTCCTACCTAAGGCGTAGCACCCATACAAAAATGCTCCTCCGTTCTGAGTTTTTATTTGAATAAATTTTTTTAAAATTTTTTTTAAATAAAATAATCCATATAGGCTAGGGGCTAGAGGTATTCTAGCCCTATTACATAGTTTTTTTGTGAAAAAAAATTTGTTGTTGTTAATTAAGCTAGAAACAACGAATTTGGTAATTCTTTTGTGAGTCCTAATAAAATATTTCGTATATGTTCAAATTAAACGATTAGAAGGGGTAACCCCCATACATCTCTCCCTTTCTGCATTTCACTATGCCAACACCTAATTTGGGGAATCGTATTTCAATTTTAATTAAATATCCGTGACTGCTATCTTTTCTTTTTTTATTTATCCTCCTTGGAAAGGCTTTTCAAATATCTTTAAAACCCATCCAAATTTGACGTTTCACAATTTATATGGCAAGGCTGTAGATTTAACCAATTATGCTCTATTAGGGAAATTATTAATAACTGTTGTTATTTGACCAATATTATAAATGTGGAAGTTTATTAGGATGGATGTATGGATGTTACTCTCTTACGCCTAACCCGCTGCACCAATATAAGCGATAAGCGATATAAACGATGACCAACATTGGTCATATCTTTGCATTCATTTAAGGTACAGCGATGAAATTTGGTGTACAAGGTAATGGGATCGGGAAAATATGATACATTAGACACGTGTAAAAACCTTGGCTATATTACGCGCGGGTGTAGCCGCTGGTTAAGCTAGTTTCATATATGCTGCATTTATGAAGACGCGCCAGCTTCCGTAATCTGGTATGTGCTGGTGCCAGTTGTTTTGAATGCCAAGTACAGAGAGACCTCTCCATACCTGGTCATTCCAACGCGTGCCTCGTCGTCCTCTATTTCGTCGCGCACTAATCAAGTTTGGGCCCCATATGTAAACCATGCGTACTGGAGCTCTTTCATCCATTTTAATGAGGTGCCCAGCCCAGTGCAGCCGCTGGAATTTAATGCGCTGGACTATGTCAACCTCATCGAATAGCTCGTACATCTCGCGGTTCATACAGGTCCTAAACTCATCGCCGACTCAAAGACTTTCAACGCTGTTTCATCTGACTTAATCACGGTACATGCCTCTGCGCCATTTAGTAGGACCGGGAGTATCAGCGTCTTATAGATCTTGATTTTCGTCTTTCGAGAAAAAGCATTACTTCTAATTGGCTTAGTCAGCCCAAAACAGCATCTATTTGCAAGCATGCTTCTTCGCCTAATCTCCAGGCTGACGTTATTGCTGCTGGTTATGACAAAATCAAGATAGACAAAGTTTTCTACAACACTGAAGTTGAAATTCTCCATCGTCACTGACCGTCCAAGACGCGATGACGGTGTACGAGAAGACACCAAGTACTTCCTCGTGTCCTCATTCACCGCTAGACCCATGAGCCGAGATTGTTTTTCAATCTCTTAGAACGCATTTCTGACTCGCCGTTCCTGCGTGCCGATGATATCAATGTCATCGGCATAAGCGAGCAGCATCACTTCTTTTTGGAAGATCGAGCCTGACATATTCTGTATTTACGAGCACTTGCGTGGAATGTATTTCATCAGAAGGTTGAAAAAACCACATGACAGCGCATCGCCCTGCCTGAACCCTCTCATGCAAAGACGATCGATCTTTGCCGGAATACCTAGTGGAGACAGGGCGTCGAAAAACTTCGATAGTATCGGCGTGTCGAAAGCGGCTTTATAATCGACAAATAGGCGGTATGTGTCTTTGTAAAACTCACGGGTCTTTACCAAGATTTGGCGTAATGTGAATATTTGGTCACTGGTCGACCTTTTTGGTCTGAAGCCACACTGATATCGTCCTATCAGTGAATCCGTATATGACTTCACCCTATTACACAATTTGCGTGACAGAATCTTATATCCAATGGAAACGAAGCTTATTCCGCGGTAGTTTGCGCAAACAGCGGAGTCCCCTTTCTTAAGGATAGGATAGAGAACACTGAGACTCTAGTCATTGGGTGTGCGTTCATCGGTGCGTACTGCTAACCAACACTTCGCCGACGGTCTTGAAAATCTCAGCTGGCTGCCCATCAGCCGCTTTGTTATTTTTCAGCTTTTAAATAACTGAATCGACCTCGACGTGCGGCGTGCACTACGCTGAGCCTAGTGCGTACCTTGGCTGCGACAAGATAGTGGTCCGAGTCAATATTGGGACCACGTAAAGTTCCCGCGTCCAACACGCTCGATGCGTGCCTTCCGTGAATCAAAACATGATCAATTTGGTTGCGTGTAATATGATTTGGACTCAGCCATGTAGCCTTGTGCATGTTAAGGTGTTGAAATCTGGTACTAATAACTAACATGTCCCGGCTTGAGGCGAAATTGTTTAGCCTCTCTCCATTGTTGGAAGTTGTGTCGTAAAGGCTAAATTTTCCGATGGTTGGGCCAAAGACTCCTTCCTTCTCAATCTTGGCGTTAAAATCGCCAAGCACAATTTTGACATCGTGATTGGGACAGCGCACGTATAGACGTTCGAAGCGCTCATACAACTCATCCCATTATCGTCGTCTTTTCCGTCGGGGCGTGCGCACAAATCAGGCTCATATTAAAATATTTAGCATTGATGCGTATCGTGGCTAGATGCTCATCAACAGGCGTGAACCTGAAGACTACGCCACGTAGTTTGCTACTCACCACTAAACCACATCCAAATTTGGGCTTACTCGCATGGCAGCTATAGTAGATGTCACAGGATGTTTTTTTAGAGCAAACATTTCATATCCATCGCATTTCCTAGATTGCAGTAATGATAGCCTTGTATCTTTCAAGGATATCAACCAACTGGATATGTGCACCATTCCAATTAAGGGTGCGAACATTTCAGGTGCATATCTGTAAATCGTGGTCCTTATATCGCTCGCGGGATAGTCATAGTAGGATTCCATCCGATATTTCCTTTATGTTATCATTGAAGAATAATTGTTAATGGTGGCGGGTCCAAAGCCCAGCGCACCAACCCCTAATTAAGGGCAGTTTTTCGCCTTCTCTAGTTAGCTCACTTCTGAACGGCTGTCCAGAAGCTACCCAGGAGATACGTGTCCTAACGGACGTTGTGAGCTGCTCGGACCGTTTGCAAAAGAATTATTGTTGGCCATTCCCAAGTGAATGGCTGTCAACAATTTTCCTCACAATTTGAACTTCTGCAAACGAATCCCATCTCCCAATTATGCTGCATTGCTATAGAATAACACTATTATTTTACTAGTAGTCCTTAAAATGATTTAAAATTTTTGGGAATATATAATCGAAGTTTAAACTTCGTTGAACTTAAAGCATAACGAACCGAGCTGAAAAATTTTAGATGTTTTGGAAAGCTAAAAATTAAAATTTGTTGTATCTTACATTAATCCGAATAAAATATTATAAATATGTCAGAATCGGACCACTTGAAGAAGTAGCCCCCATACAAATTCCATGAACAAAAAATTCTAGCAATGCTTAATTTGGTATATCTTGAAATAATCCGAATAAAATATCGCACATCGATACAAACAAAGTGTCTAGCCAGCCGAGAAAAACGAAATTTGTTTCTCGACGGTAGTCAAATTTAAATATCTGTGTAATGTTGAATTTCGGAAGTAATACTCACAGCTGGTAATTGTGCGCAGAGTTTTATTCTGTAGTGTCTGTCTTCGTTTGCGACTCGATTTTGCAGCAATACCCCAAATTTGAATACCGTCACGTTGGAGCAACGATTTGCTGGTAGATGGTTCTTTTGTTGCGCAGTGGAAGTTTACTTCTCCCATTGAAAAGCCAAGACAGTTTTCTTAATTTAGCGCGTCAGGTACCAATGACCTCATTTATGTGATCTCTAAAGGTCAGTCTTTTGTCCAAATGCAACCCCAAATTTTTCGTGTTGGATGCCTGGCGCATCACAGAGCCATTAAGGTGTATTGCCGGAGGAATTAGCCTTTTTAATGTGAAGCATACATTTGTGCACTTCTCACTGTTTAGCTTTATGTTTCATCTTTTTGCCCAAACTTCAAAGACATGCAGGTATTCTTGGAGTCCGTCTGCTGCATCATATTCGCACTTAGAAGCGTAGAAAATACTTATGTCATCGGCAAATGACGCAATAAGCATTTTGGACGGCGTTATAGACTCTACATCTGGGGCAGGTAGGTCCGCTGTGTACACAGAATAGGCCCTAGGACGCTACCCTGTGGTACCCCAGCTAGTACTGGATGAGTGTCTGATATCTCTGTTCGCACTTTGACGGAAAATTGTCTCCCCTCTAAGTACGAATGCAGCATTAGATAACAAGTAAGAAAATTTTAAAATAAACTTGTAAAATTCCGGAGCAGTCCTAGTCGAATGCAAAAAACACGAAGTCTCTATCTATTACCGTTTCCGAGATCCTTTTTTTCATACGGACGGACGGACATGTCTATATCGACTCCTCTAGCACTCCTGACCATAATGGGGATAACTTTGGGGGGTCTCCGACCATTATTTCTATCTGTTACATTTGCACAAAACCAATAGGCTCTTGTACCTTCGGTACAGGGCCTAAAAAGGAGCGTGAAACAATTTTTTGATTTTCACCAGTAGACCAATGTGCTACACACGGTCGAAAGCCTGCTGAACGTCAACAAATGCACCATTGCAGTATTCATTAGCATCCAAAGCACTGAAAATGTGGTTAACTACTCGGTGTAGCTGTTCGGGATTGCCATGTCCAGCACGGAACCCAAACTGATGATCCGGGATAATACCAGCCCGGCCACAAACAGTCTTTCCCAAACCTTCGATATAGAAGACCTTTTCCGGCTTGCCTGGCTTGTGGATCATAGAGATCACGGCGAACTTCCACTGGGAGGGAAAGTGTTGCACCCTTATTATGGCGTTAAAAATTAACACTATAAAAAGAAGTGATTACTTTGGTAATGCCTTAAGCGTTGTGTTGTATATGCCATCGTGACCAGGAGCTTTATTCCTGTTGAAGCTTTGGATAAAGTGAAAGGTTTTATGGGAAGATCCATTTGTAGCGGTGTTACTAAGCAACTTTCTGTTTTAATCTCTTCTTCTGGAGTAGCTAATGATAATGGTTTAAAACGTTCGGCTAGGTGTTCATAAAAACCTTTCGCATTTGTCTCTATCCTTAACAGAGCTTGTAGTTCTGAGGACGACGTGGAGCGTATGATGTGGTTGAGTTTGTTTCAGTACCCTCAAAGCATTGTCAATATCCTGGCTGGAATTAACCTCCACATTGAGATAAATTGAGTTTTTTAGGTTCCTTTGAAAAACAGCGATGTCTGTGTTCCTATTAATCAATCCAACAGCTGGAGGGATTAGCACGGCAGCTACTTCTAACGTAATGATGAGCAGGTGGTCTGAGTTTAGATCTAGACGTTCCTGAATGCTGAGTTTAGCATGTGGTATGCCTTGGTATAATGCGAAGTCAATACAACCAGGCAAATTGTTAATACGGTAAGGGTACCTTGTTGGGGTGCCAGTAGCTAGAGCGTTGGCTCTGGAAGAACGAATGTAGCTAACCAGCTCGTTTCCCCTTCTTTTACTTCTTCTCGCTTTATGCCATTTCTTATAATTATAGCTGAACCGCATTTAGCGGTCCTTACAGATGGATGATTTGCAGGGTAGGAGCAGAAACCTTAAAGTTTAGGAGCCCTGTCCCCATTTAAACGGGTTTCACTCAACAACATTATTCTTTTGCACGAAGCACTCGAGTTAATGCAACTTGTTAGAGACGCCATTGGCGTTCCAGATAAGAATACGGAGAGAGCTCTATTTGAACATTGTGCCGTGAGCAGGGCCAGGATTTGGCTCTGCATGTTCAGCATTTGAGACTGCATATCCGCAAAACTTTAGATTTATTTAGAAATGTTATAGACGAAATGAGCCCATCCAGTTTCGCTTCCAAACCAGTGTTAATTGGGTTCCATTGTTCAAAATTAAATTGTGATTGTTGGCTTCCTTGAGACTGCTGCTGTATATGACGTTGATGTCGCTGGTTCTCTGTTTGAGCTTGCTGGTGCTTTATCCCTTGCTGGGTGCTTAAAACCTGATGATCTCGTGCGGCGTCTGCGTAAAACAGTCTATGTGCCACTATAGTGGGTGCCAAGGGGTGTTGATTATTTGTCTGCGCTTTTGAAAGTTTTTTGGTGCCAGAACTAGGCTGGTTCATTTTAGACTTTAGTTGACGCTGGACGTATTGTTGAAAGTGGGAACATCCTTTATAATTAGCTGGGTGGTTGCCCGAGCAGTGAGCACTAGTTTTTTGATTTGAAAACGCTGAACTGTATTGTTTCATGAGCCACTTTGCAGCGGAAAATCATTATTTTTGTTGTTGTAATATGTCATAACTTCATTTTCGTATGCCAAGCTTAAAGCAGTATCAATGTCTTTGTAGTTGTTTGCCATCAGGACAGACAATAATTAGATGCACGGACAGGTGTATTTTTTATAATAACACAAGCAGAAACACACAGAAACGCTTAATTGCTTTTATTTTTGGCACTGTAAAGAAAAAAAAAATAAAAGAAAAAATATATTATAATCAAGGCACAATTATGTTTGGTTACGGCTATTGTTAAAACAATGCCTTTGAATGTTTGCCAAATGGCCAAAGGAGCACTGTTAATATTTTTAAGCAATTAATATTATTTCTAAGAGCACAATGTGTGTACATCCGATCGCTGCCGTAGCTAAATCGCGACACAAACAAATTTAAAAAAATTATTTATGATTGAAAGGTGATACAACGAATCTCGATGATGGAAGGGGTATAGGATGGAAGGGAGTGGAACTAGGGAGGGTTTGCTGGGAAGGGAGGGTAGGCAGTGGTGTTGGATGAGGTACGCGCATAATAACGTCGATAATGGCACGATCGTTATAGTTCATCGCGTGCTTCAGTGCGTCATTTATGATTTATTTATGCGCATTTTCTGCCAGATTAACCCTTTAAAGCGCTTTACCCAGAATCTCCAGCTACAATTGAATGCACGCACATTCGCCTTTTATTTTTGCTCACATTTGGCAACTCATCACAGCGCTACATTAAAAGAGAGAGGGAGTGAGATCGATTGACGCTTAATAGCGTCATTACTAGCGTCTATGTTATTTATATTACATTCTGTATTTAGCATTGGAAACAGCCTTCTGACTCTTCACCGCTCATTAATTTTTTTTTCATTATATAACACCATATTTCATTATAGATTTGTATCAATTATGAATTCTAATTTTTTTGGGCCTTTTGTGATATCATTTTTAACATAGTTTTTGAACATTTGAACATATCTTCACACTATTTGTTTTTGATGAGCGGGAACAAGGAGAAGACAGGATTATATGTTGGATGACTCATCAATTCGATGTTTTAAATGCTCAAAAAGTCACTTGTTTGAGCCAATGCACATTGGGATGAAATGCCTTTATTTTGGCCACAACTAAAAAAGTTCGTGTTAATATATCAATAATGTTACAATTATTTCAAGCTAAGAAAAGTCCCTAGACATCGAAAATATTTAATTGGTATTTTATTGTGCAGCCCTTGTCTTCCACCAGCCCTTGAAAGTCAGCTGTTCTTGCCACGTGGTGCTTGCAAGCTTGCTGATTAGACAAGTTTCTTAACTTTGGCGTTCTCGTATTTTTAAACAGTTTGACCAATTAAAATACCTTAAAATGGAAAATGTTTCGCATGGTATGTAGAAAATATGTGTATAAGTGTTTAATTATATGTGCTTTTGTGTTGTCATGTTTTTAATGAAATACGTAAACAGTAGTTTTGTTGATTCTAACCTTCAAATATTTGTGTTTCGTGGAGCATATCTAGCAAGATACAACAGGATTCAAACAACAACTTATGTGGTAGTATGTGTTATTATGTGTATATTCAGATAGCATTTAATTAATTAGCGGGAATTGGCGGGGGGGGGGGGGGGGGGGGGGGGTTAAATATTTCAATAGATGCGAGCAAGGTTGCTATTCGTCGAGGTGACTTACTAGAAGTTTGGCTGGATAAAAATCGCAATGTCAACGCTACTTTTGACTGGGTTTGCGTCGAAGTAATTCCAAATGATTTTTCGGAAAACGATTTGGAGGTGATTAAAAACAAAATAAAAAACTTTATTGTTCAAATTAAGAGACTGCTGAACAAAGCACACCGAAATATTCGTCGCTTCAAAGAAAATAATGCTAGCTGGCTTGCATCGGAGCTAATATTTTATTCAAAAGATGATTGTAATCATAATCTTGGTGGACGACCTCGGGTCTCTTATGACGAAGGAAGTTTACGGCATAAAAGAAGATTTGCTTCCAAACTTGCAAAGGAAAATTCAACACTTCTACTTATTGAAGCAGCTGCTATGTCTGCTAAGAAGGAAAAAAACAAAGATATTTCTCACATTTTAAGTACGACAATAAATTGTCCTGACAATTCAAAATTAAGTCAACAACTTTCATTGAAAGAGCCTATACCATTATCACCTGATGAGGCCTTAGCATTTATTATAGAAAACTCGTTTTCCAAGCAGCAATATATTAACATACGCTTAAAGAGTATCGAAAAAAACTGCTATATATATCCAAGCTATGAAAAGGTGAGAGAAGCTAAAGCAAAGTGTCGGCCTATGGATATAAGCGTATCAGATACTGTTGCCGAAGTGCCAATGCAGAACTTACTGAACCATACTGCATCTCGGATCCTTTTATATCAAAAGCCAGTTTTCCAACAATTTCTTGATATAAGTAAAGTAAAGCTTATAGTAAGCTATGGTTTTGACGGTTCAACCGGACAGAGCATTTATAAGCAAAGGTTTAATGAACGCGAACCCAGTTGCCTGGACCAATCTTTATTTGTCACTACAATAATTCCCCTTCAAATGGTGGATCAAAATGGGAGAATTATTTGGAGAAACAGATATCCACAATCCGTTAAATATTGCAGGCCGCTAAAAATTGAGTTTGCGAAAGAAAGTCGGGATCACATTTTGAATTCCAAATTTCTTTTGGATTCGCAAATAAAAGACTTAAAGCCATTTGTGTATGAGGCGGAACAATTGAGAGTGGAAGTTCGATTCGACGTACACATGACGCTCATCGATGGAAAGGTGTTGAATACATTAACGGGCACTAATTCAACACAATCCTGTCCAATTTGTGGTGCCAGTCCAAAGGACTTTTTAAAAGAAACAGAGGTTAACAGTCAAAAGTTCAAGCCTAAACCGAATTCCTGTCAGTACGGAGTTAGTCCTCTTCACGCATGGATTAGGTTTTTGGAATTCGTTCTCAACATCTCATATCGTGTTAGTATTCAAAAGTGGAGAATTAGTACGGACTCTGACAAAGAAATAATGATGGTACGCAAGAAGGACATTGAGCGAAAACTTTGGTCTCAAATGGGGTTACATATTAACAAACCAAGCCAGAATGGTTCTGGAAATTCCAACGATGGCAATACGGCACGAAGAGCATTTTCGGACGTTAAATTATTTGCCTCAATATTAGAACTGGATGAAGAGCTTTTAAACAAACTACATATAATTTTAATAGTTTTATCATGCGAATATGACGTTTGTTTAAATAAGTTTAAGAAATTTTGTGAAGAAACGCTTCGTTTGCATTTAATTAAATATCCGTGGTATCCAATGACCGCTACGGTCCACAAAATTTTAGTTCATGGTCCACAAATAATTGAATCATCTGTACTTCCTGTTGGTTGCTTAGGCGAAAACGCATCTGAGGCTCGCAACAAATATTATAAGCGTGATAGGATTTTGCATGCCAGGAAAAATAGCCGAGTGAACAATTTAACCGACGTATTTCACCGAGCTTTGGATTCTTCTGATCCTTACTTATCAAGCATCGCTCCAAAAAACAGTTCAAAATCACACTCATTGCCAAGTGAAGTTATTGCACTTTTAGTTTCTCCAAAACCGGAAGATGCAGCCCAAGTATATAGTGTTGAAGACGAGTTTACAAGTATACCATATTTTGATTTTGATTTAGAAGAAGAACGTTTATATTAATACAAGTTTATGTACTTATTTTTAAGTTTTCGTTAATTAAGCTATGTTATAATATGCAAAAATATTAAAATATAACAATTTTCTAACAATTGTGGATAAAAAAAATGAAGAAAAAAATATAACAACATATGAATTTTATATATACTGCAGTTCTATTATGTGGGCGGCAAGAAAGGCAAAGTTGCAGTGTAAAAAAAAAAATTCGAAATTCACAAATAATATAAGCAGCAAATTCTCCAAGTTTCAACTTTCTAGCTTTAAAATTACGGTTATGGCCAAAATAAAGGCATTTCATCCCACTGTGCAATGTGTGAATGCTCGCATTGTGGTGGTGGAGGATAATTCGTCTTAGGCTGATCGCTGATTGTATACCATTCAGAATGGAGCTTCCCACGATTCTCTAATGGCGCGGTGGCCATTTGTCCGGTCATTTGTTTGTGCTTCACGCGCAAACCACTTTTATTGTGCTTCAGTAGCCTCGAGAACCCATACAATCGACTGCTGTTCTGTTTCGGTTCCGAATCCATGGCTCGTCATCTGTCACAATCTTATACATTATATTTCTTGAGCATTTGTTCGCACCAGTTAATTCGAACATTTTTTTTATCGTTTGTTAAATTATGTGGGATAAAAAGAAAACAAATATTTTAAATGATAATGCAATTTTTGTATATATGCTGGTGCAATTTATTGTCTAAAATTGTCTAAATCTCACGGTATGCCACATAGCAATCTTGTGTAACACTAGAACGAAGGACGCCGGAAGTTCAAATCGTTGCATCAGTTTTCCATAGTGACACCAAAAGTGGAAATAAATTGATCCATGCATTTTCGTCTTGATAATTCACATCAAAATAAGACACATGGGTTTTATAACAAATTTAATGAGAAAAACAAATTTTTTTTCAGATCAGCGACAATGTGCAACGTGGCAATTACAATGTACTTAACGATAAAGATCTCTCTCACTTTGAGTCGATTGTTGGTAAACAACACTCACTCACCCAGGATATAGATGCATATAACACCTGCTTTCTTAAGCGAATTCATGGTATGTATGTTAATACTGATAAGATTCAAAGAACTTACCCATATCCTCTTGTTATATCATTTTTTAGGCAGCAGCAAGCTGGTACTTAGGCCGGGCAATACCGCTGAAGTATCCGCCATACTAAAGTACTGCAATGAACGCAGGCTGGCCGTTTGTCCGCAAGGCGGCAACACCGGCTTGGTTGGTGGCTCCGTGCCCATATGTGATGAGATTGTTGTCTCAATGCAGCGTCTAAATCGTATACTCTCCATCGATGAGGTCACGGGCATTGCGATTGTCGAAGCGGGCTGTATACTTGAAAATTTCGATCAGAAGGCCAAAGAGGTGGGTCTAACAGTGCCAATTGATTTGGGCGCAAAGGCGAGTTGTCATATTGGCGGTAATTTATCAACAAATGCTGGTGGTGTACGGGTAGTGCGCTATGGCAATCTACATGGCTCTGTGCTCGGCGTTGAGGCGGTATTGGCCAACGGTCAGGTGCTGGATCTTATGTCTGATTTTAAGAAAGACAATACAGGCTTTCACTTGAAGCATTTGTTCATCGGTTCGGAGGGTACACTGGGTATTATAACTAAGCTGTCGATGTTATGTCCACACAGTCCCAAAGCAATGAATGTGGCGTTTTTGGGTAGACTAAATGATTATTAAAGTGGATTCATTTAATGAATATTGTTTTCAACTATTGTAGGCCTCAATTCATTTGATGATGTGCTGAAAACCTTTGTTAATGCAAAGCGGAATCTCGGCGAGGTTTTATCTGCATGTGAACTCATCGATAAGCCGGCAATGGACACCGTATTGGGCGAGTTCAAGCTCAAGTTGGTAGATCTGTCTTCTCCATATAAACATATTCAGTAGTGCTTCCATTATCACTTATATTTTTGTTAACGACTTCAGTAAAATCGTAGCCAGATTCAGATTTAACTGAGTTTGCTCTCACTTTCAGTGAAACTCGCGCACGAAATCGCAAAAGTGAAAATGGGAGCCCTGCATAATAGTTTTTGTTTTCTAATTATTCCCCTTTCTTCCAGTGCACCCATTACAGGGTATCCGTTCTACATGCTCATAGAGACATCCGGTAGCAATGGGGAGCACGATATGGAAAAAATGAACCATTTTCTTAATGTTGGTATGGAGCGTGGTGAAATACAGGACGGTACACTTACCGGCGATATCGGAAAGATGCAGGAAATCTGGAAGCTGCGTGAAATGACACCACTGGCGTTAATACAGAAAAGCTTTTGCTTCAAGTACGACATCTCGTTGCCGCTGCGAGATTTCTACAATATTGTGTATGCCATGCGTGATCGATGCGGTGATCTGGCCAACGTTGTATGTGGCTACGGACATTTGGGTGATTCAAACCTACATTTGAACGTTAATTGTCAAGCGCTGACACCCGAGATTCTGGCACGCGTCGAGCCATATGTATATGAGTATACGGCCAAACTGAAGGGCAGCATAAGCGCAGAGCATGGCATTGGTTTTCTTAAGAAAAATTATCTTGAATATTCAAAGAGTCCAGTTGCTATTGATTGGATGCGTGACATAAAGAAGCTACTCGATCCAAATAGTATTCTCAATCCTTACAAGGTTCTGAACTAGACGCGCTCATTGTGTTGCATTTTTAGTATCATCAGATAATCATAAATTTGTAACTCATTAAACGAGGCATCTAAGGCTCCATTAAGATATGAATTGTTGACCTGCTAGTCGATGCCAATCGAGTTAGGGTAGGTTCACACTGTGGCAGATATCCGGTAATATGTAAATATTATTTAAGTTGAGTTTGCTGTCACTTTTCATTGAAATTTTTACATATTTGAATCTATTTTCAATGCAATATGATGATAGTGTCGAATATATTCGACCGTCCAAACAAGGCTTTAGGCATATTTATCTATCTTTCTGTATGGCAATGAACTCAATATATTCTTGAAATTCGATATCATAAGCTTCTAATTAATGAACACGTGCATTGATATGCTCATTCTTTCCATTCTTACAAGTAACTTCCTAACAATTCCACCATTCATTTTTGGCTTTTTTGTGTGGAAAAGTTTATTAATCTTTATAAATATATATTCACTTGTAATTCAAATTGGTGGGTTCTTATGAACGGATGCTTGACCCACCTACTTTGAGTAGCCCCTAAACAAACTTACACTAACTTTTCAGTTTCGAGGTTACACAAGTATATCTTTACAGATTTAATTTATGCTTCACATCGACCCTCCTTTTTATTAAATTTATTAATGAATGTTATCGACCAAATAATATAAAAATTAATACACAATTTCACATTTGTTTCAAACTACTGCAATATGTGATGCAAATGTATAGCGATAAATATGAAAAACTATTCTACCGAGTTTGATTTTTACACAATAAAATTGTAAAAACGTTAAAAGAAAAACATTCTTATGTATCAACGAACTTATAATTCTCAACTGCATCGGATCGATTTGTAATGGCTTTTGTTGTTGGGATGATTACTCCGCGCTGGTGCAGATAGAGTCTACTTGGTCCGGTGGACGCGAATCGTGCTTTATTTCATGATTCTGTGTGGACAATCGAAATCGAAATTAGTACTGGCTCGTGCCCAAGCTCAGAGGCACAAAAAAATGGCCCGAAAGGGCCTTGACGAAAAGAGCATATACACCCTGCCAAAAAAGTATCGGTTCCTGCCTAACTACTATCTCCCGGTTAGTAGTTAGGCAGGTACATTTATTCAGGTGTTTACAGTAACTGTTTAGATAAAGTGAAAAATATCGATATTGACGATGTTGTGATTTCACAAAACTCGGAGGCGGACTCTATAGAATGTACGAGTTACTGAGGGAATGGCAATGGCATGAGTCGCAAAATACTAACATTTTAAAATCACAAACAAATGAAGTCACGAAAACTCATAAAAAGTGTTTGCTGTGTATTGGATAGTGATATTTACACACACAAATTATAACACCCACTACGAACGTATGCACCCACAGCAGCGAGAACGAAAATCACTGCAATACTGCAAAAAGTGTGGTAAGATCTCCAACTGTCGTTGGAATCAGCGAGGCAATTGACCAGCGACTTTGCAGCATCATCCAGCTAACAGCGGCAGTCTAGAAGCAGCGAGTAAAATCACTGAAGCAGCGAGTAAAGTCACTAAGAAGCAGGAACAGGGAAATCAAACAGCTTGAAAATCAGCGGTTACAGGTTTTTACTAAATATTTGTTAGGACGTATTTTATAACCTCAATACCACTTATGTGTGCAACACCGCTGACAGCGGCAAAGTGAACTGCAGCATCGCGAGTGAGTGCGGCAAGCAACTTCTATGCAACCGCATGTCGTGGCCATATTACCACTACACGGAAACACATCCATTATTATTATATGCACTGTGATCTTAGATTAATCTAGAAATCTAGCTTAAAGAAATACAATTGACTACTGAGGCCTTCAGTTAAAAAATATTGTTTATATGTACATATATACATATGTATATCCTAATAATATTATAAATGCGAAAGTTTGTAACGATGTATGGATGTATGTTCCTCTTACGGCTAAACCGCTAAATCAATTGTTTTGATTTTTTGTATAGAGATAGAGACGATGGAAAAGAACATTGGCTACGTTTTGACAAAATTGGGAGGGGCGTGGTTGCTCCCCCCATATATATATATATATATATACATATATATATATATATATATATACTAGTACTATAAAGGTAAAGAGTTTGTTTGTTTGTTTGAACGCGCTAATCTCAGAAACCGCTGGTCCGATTTGAAAAATTCTTTCAAAGTTGGATAGTATCGAGGAAGGCTATCGGCTATGTATATGCATATCTACATGTAAAAAATGAATCTTGCATATATCTGTCTATGTATGTATGTATGTATGTTCCTTAAAGGAAGCTAAACCATCAACCGATTGAGCTGAAATTGACAACTTCAGTCCATTCAGGAGAGTGTTCGAGTAAAGTTTGATCAAAATCGGAGGGGGCTAAGCATATATTTGTACTATAAAACAAAGTGAGACAAAAATAAGAAGCTCTATAGTTTCCGGCGCTTCTTGTAGCATGGCACATTCATCTTATAACCAACAACTTCTCATGAATAAAAGGAAAAGGCTCTTAATATTTGGATTGCGGACAATTGCCAAAAACGGATTCCATTTTCTGGCCCTATAGTAATGGCAAAGTCCCAGACACTTTTTAACAGACTAGAATCAGATGGCAAAAACGGCACGGGAACACAGTGTAGTGCAAGTAAAGGCTGGTTTCAACAGTTTTAACGGCGTTTTGCTATAAAGTGTGTTATTGTGAACGGAAGAGCCGCCTCGGCAGATCACATAACCGCCAACGCTTTTCCTGAAAAGTTTGGATCAGTTATAAAATATAGAGGTTTCACAGCAGATCAAGTATTTAATGCAGATGAACCTGTTTTGTGGTGGGAAAGGATGCCAATGAGAGCATTTCATTTCGAGAACCATGCATAGCCTTTCTGGGTATAAAATAGCTAAGGATCGGCTCACATTGCAGAACTTGGATTACAAAATCTTATTGGTTCTAGACAATGCACCTGGACATGCAGTAGGCTTAAGTCATCCCAATGTCAAAAAATTATGTTTGCCCAACAATACAACGTTATAGCTGTAACCGTTAGACCAAGGCATAATTTCCACGTTAAAGTCTTACAGTAAGTCTCTTACTATATAAAGCACACACTAGAATGGATTTTGGAGCATATAGATGGAATACAGATTGAAGTCATAGATGCTTGCAAACAATTCTAGATCAAAAACTGCATCTTTCTTATATCCCTTTCAATAAAATCTGTTAAGAAGAACATGTTGAACAACTGTTGGAAAAAGTTATGGCAAACGTTTGTTTCAGCGGAAATTATTTATGAAGGCATTGTTGATGAAGCCGCTGCTATCGTCGGAGAAGGCTTCGACGATATGAATGCAAGCGTTATCAATTACTTATTAACCGAAGAGAAGTTTATGGAGGAGGAACTGTTGCAAATTTTGTCAAATGATGATCTATTAGAAGATTCTAATAGTGAAGAACAGCCAGTTTCTAAAGAGCTCAGTTTAAAAAAAAAACGGCAGCAAGGCCTTGTATTAATAGCGCCACTTGATTTTTTTGTTAATGAGGAACCTTATATTTTATATTTATCTATTTTTATTATTGTGGTTGAATAGTAATTAAGATTTTTCAATGGAATAGTAATGGTTATTGCAATAACTTCGATCAGTTACGAATTCTCATAAAAAAATATAGTCTTAAAAATATATCACTTCAAGAAATATCTCTCTACTCCTCTTAACGTACCCATACCAATAAACTACATACTTCATCAGTTAAATTCTTCACCCAATGCCTCGGGAGGCGTTGCCCTTTTAATCCATATTTCATTACAACACGAACTAATTAACTGCAATCAGGATACTATGTGCGCTCGTATCACCTCTAAAACAAAATTTAACGTTATAAGTTCTTATATACCTCCCAGCAAAACTTTATCCTTAAAAAACCTATACAACGTGTATTTATTAATCAGTCGCCTCTTATTCTTTTTAATAACGGTGCATTATCCATTTCAGTACATACCACACCTTTAAAACATTGACCAAACACTCGTCACCCTATCCATTGCGCCGTATTTATCTTGGAAAATAGATTCTAGCCTTCATGGCAAGCGGCATCTGAAATTAGCTAAACGATCTTCAATCCAACGCAATCCGGGTCCGATAGTATATTATATAACACATCTTAAGCGGCGTCGCCTTTAACCCTTTTAGAAAACCTGCCAAATATGTAAAAAAAAATGTCATACAAATCGGTCGAACCATTTCGGAGGAGTGTGACCACTAACACCATGACACGAGATACATGAGGCTACATATCGGCAATAAATCTCCAAATGTTTGTTTTTCTGTAAATCAGCTGACAATTTTCAAAATGATTTCCATAAGAACAATGCAGCCAGCATCAAAATCAAACCTTTATAGTTCCATATAGGATGTCCTATGATCATTATAAACTCTTTACTTAACAATACTTTTCATTGAACAAATTTCTAAACATGTGAGCTAGTGCAGTGATTAAATCTTATGAGACCTTTACGAATATTGATTATGATTATATGATTTTCGTTGATTCATAAATAAAAATCACGATTATCTCTATCGCCTAAACTTAAAATATCTGTATTAATATTAATTGAATTTTCGGTTAACTCATGAATCAACAATTTTACTCTATATAGCTTTTATATTAAATTTAAGTATACGACTGAAATAATGTATTATCGCTATAAATGTTGAATTTCAACTAAACCAGTAGACAAACTCTAGTTCATGTAAATCCAAGTAAAGTTTTCATATCACCGCTGCTACATGGTGTTTTCGATTCTCATTCATTATAAAAAAGGATATTAAGTAAAAAACACGTAAATTTTGCCAGAACTGGAGAAATGCCGAACGATCCAACTATTCCAAATACATTCCGCAGATAACTGGGATGATGAGGCATATAACGAGTGACATTATTTGCCGCATCATATAATTTAAAACCGGAAAGCACCCTACTTTTTTTTTTAATTTTTCAAATAACAGAAAAAAGAAAGCAAGCATAAAACGAAGACCGCACAAATACAATGAATCATAGGCGGCACAAAAATACAAAATTTTTTTCATTCAATTCTAACTTTAGTTTGACTTAATTTTGCATGAGAATTCCTTCTATTTTGTTTAAACGGAGCACCGCTTAAAAGCATCCAATTCTTTCTCCCACACGAAACAAATTGGGACGAGGAGCCCAGCTTCTACATTTATTAGAAAAATAATCAGAAAAAAAATCACTAAAATAAGAAAATAATACAAATAAAAAATCAAAAAGCGGTTTCAAAAATGCAATAATTGACATACGACAACTGCAAATGACAACATAAACCGTTTGCGAATTAAGAGCATTCTCGTAGTGTACTTTTAAAATTTTACTACGAGACTAAACTTATGAACTGATATTATTCCAATCTCCATCAACACGTATACCAAATATTATCACCGATGCAAAGATATGTCGATTTATGTTTATCGGTTATATTGGGAGTTGGGCACATCAGCGATCTGCCAGTGAAACTCCTGTCAAAATCGGTCTAGCCGTTTGACAAAAATGGTAAAAAAAAATTATTTTGGTATATGTGCCGTGTATACATTCATATGAATTTAGTAAAAAGCGGTTATTTTAATATTATAATAATAATAATATTACAAATAGACACTCTAATTTTATTTATCTGTATAGATAGATCCTTGTCCTTACTAATATTATAAATGCGAAAGTGACATTGTTTGTCTGTTTGATTGTTTGTTTGATTATTTATTTGATTGTTTGTTTGATTATTTCGTTGATTGTTTGATAATTTGCTTCTTTGTTTGATTGTTATGCTTTCAAGCCTAAACCGCTAAACCAATTGGTATGAATTTTGGAATGGTATGAATTTTTGTCAAAATTGGACGAGGCGTTGCCATAAATATATAGCTTAAAAAGAGCTTCAAAATTGGGTTTCACACACACCGACAGAATTGTTTTTCAAAAAAATTGTTCTAGGCAAAGGAGACGAGGTACTCGTGTGTACTCCGACCGAGTCGGTGGCGAATCGGTCGGATGAAAAACAGCGATCGACTCTGCCGACGTTTTCACTCATTTCGATCACAAATGTGCACAAGGAACAGAAATGAAAAGGAATGTGTGATAAATTAGCTTCGTGACAATCGGTGTGGTGTGAACACAATTCAAAGACATAGCATTCGGGGATAGCATTGTACGAAAAATCGGTGTGTATAAAGCCCGTCAAACGGAACTTAAAAATTTCGAAAAATACGATGCTCCAAAAAAGGTGCCCAGCTACTGGCACCCATTTACACTTTACTGTACAAAATCAAAACTGAAGCATATGTATATACTAGTTTATTAATTGGTATGAGTTGCGTATTCTGTCGGTGGTTCTTACTGACCATTTGAACTGGAAACTAATTGTGAGATTTTGGTGCTTTTTTCTAGGTATTGGCTCAAGCCTTCTCCGCTTTTTTATTCAGTGTGTCGTTACGCTTTTGACGGCTTTCTTTCATTTCCGAAATAAACTCTGGCGAGGTTAGAACAGCAAATTTCATTTCATTCATACAGCAAAATCGCTTTCGGTGTAAATGTTGGACTTAAATGGGCGGAGACAGGAGATTTTGTCATTGCTGCAGTCTACCTTTCTCCACGATACAGTTTGCTTAAAGAAGACTTTAAAAACTTTTTTGAAAAACTTGGCCAGAAGTTTATAGCTGGAGGAGACTTCAATGCAAAGCATCCTTGGGGGGGCTCCAGGCTTATTAATCCGAAAGGTCGAGAACTATACAAATGCATAACTGAGTGCCATCTTAACACATTAACCACCGGCAGTCCAACATATTGGTCCACTGATCCACAAAAAAATTCCTGATCTTTTAGATTTCTGCGTTTATAAAGGGATCCCAGCAAATATTTTTGATATAGCCACTTGCGATGATCTGAGTTCGGACCACACAGCAATACTAATTAATATCAGTGTAGTCGCAAAAACATATTCAAAAAATCTTAACATTTTTACAAAAAATACAAAGTTGGAAAGACTTTATTCCAGCTTTGGCTTGATTTTAACATTAACCTAAATTATTATCCAAATTATTATTATTATTATTGAATCTTTTAATCAATTGATTCACGAAGCAGCTTACCTTGCTACAACGAATAAACCCTGCGCGTCGAACTTCTGCACACATTTTAAAGTTCCTGCTGAATTACGGCAGCTTATCTCCAAAAAGCGGAAACTTAGGAAAATATGGCAGCATACCAGATATCCAGCGGACAAAAGTAACCTTAACAGAGCAGTAAAGGAACTAAAGTCGAAGCTTTGCGAATTAAAGAATGAGGCGATTGGAAAGCATCTGGAAAATATGGGTCCTCAAAAATATGATGAGTACCATCTGTGGAATGCACGTTACATTAAACGTCCAGTTAAGAGGAATGTGCCTATTAAAGATATTAATAACATATGGTGCAGAAGTAATGAAAGTAAGGGGTATGACAATATAAATACAGCTGCCATTAAAGCACTAAGTAAGAAATCAATCATATTTCTTACATGTATCTACAACTCGATGTTACGTCTCAATCATTTCCCAGCACAGTGGAAATGTGCAGAGATTATATTAATTCCAGATTATTGCCAGCGCTTAATGAACGAGATATAATACCAGAAATTCAATTTGGCTTCAGGAATGGACATGGCACTATTGAACAATGTCACCGAGTTGTTGAAGTTATTACACACACGCTAGAGAGGAAGCATTATTGTTCAGCTGTATTTTTGGATATCCAACAGGCTTTTGATAGAGTTTGGCACGATGGACTTTTGTATAAAATAAAAAAGACTCTTCCAGCTCGTTTTTATTTAATGCTAAAATCGTATCTTACCTAAAGGTATTTTTATGTAAAGGTTAAAGACTCATTTTCAAATATATGTCCAATTAAAGCTGGTATACCCCAAGGTAGTGTATTAGGACCAGTGCTATACACGATATACACTGCAGACATGCCAATAAATTATAATGTTACTGTGGCAACTTATGCTGACGACACTGCTATCCTAGCTACATCGTACATTGCTGATGATGCTTCGAACACTCTGCAAGATCAGATAAACATAATGGAAGATTGACATAATTGTCCGAGTGTATCGATAAACAACTCAGTTATACCCGTTACCAATTGTGTTAACTATCTGGGAATGCACTTAGACTGTCGTTTGACATATAAACCGCATATTAAAGCGAAGGTCAATCAGCTCAAGCACCAAACTAAAAGAATGTATTGGCTGATTAATACGAAATCCAGACTAAGTTTGAAAAACAAAATACTGTTGTATAAATCAATTTTAAAGCCTGTATGGATATATGGCATTGTGAATTAATGTAAAAAAAAAAACTGATTTGCGATAATATCAAAAGTATTATTCAAAGATTTCGAAATTATCACTGAACAGGGAAAATTTAAATTAATTTAATTTATATTTAAAAAAAAAAAAAGGATAAACAAAGACCGCTGAATATGAATTTGGCTGAATTTCGCATGGAATATCCTTTCAATTTTGTTTAAACCGAGCACCACCAGAAAGCGTCCAAGTCTCGCGTTCTCTCGCACGAAACAAAAAGTTTAAAATAAACTTGTAAAATTCCGGAGCAGTCATAGTCGAATGCAAAAAACACAAAGTCTCTATCTATTACCGTTTCCGAGATCCTTTCGTTCATACAGACGGACATGGCTATATCGGCTCCTCTAGCACTCCTGACCATAATAGGGGTAACTTTGGGGGGGTCTCCATTATTGCTACCTGTTACATACATTTGCACAAAACCAATAGGCTCTTGTACCTTCGGTACAGGGCCTAAAAGTGAATTGCTGTTCGTTAGTCTCGCTAAAACTCGAGAACGACTGAACGGATTTATCTTATCTTGGTCTTGAAATGTTCGTGGAGGTATAGGGAAGGTTTAAAATGTGCTAATAACTGCTAATAATTGCCGGGCAAACCCTTAAAACGGCCCTTTTCATTTTCCCATAAATGCGAAAGTTTTTATGTATGAATGTATGGATATGTAAATGTATGGATGTATGTTCCACTCTTACGGCTTAACTGCTCAACCAATTCGTCTGAATTTTGGTATAGAGATAGATGGGATGATGGAAAAGAACATAGGCTACGTTTTGACAAAATCGGAGGGGGCGTTGCCCCACCCCCATATAAGCGATAATCAAAATTTGTCATATCGTTGCATCCATTTAAGGTACAGAAATGAAATTTGGTATACATGTTAAGAGGATGAGGAGAAGTCAATTTGTTAAGTTTGGACAAAATCGGATGGGCGTTGCACCACTAAAAAAACAGTTTGGAATGGAAAATAATTGACACACGACAACTGCAAATGGCAAAAAAAAAACAGTTTGCGAATCATAAGCCATTGTCATAGTAAAATTTTAAAAGTACACTACGAGAATGCTTATAATTCGGAAACGGTTTATGTTGCCATTTGCAGTTGTCATATGTCAATTATTTTCTTTTCGAAACGGTTTTTTTGATTTATTCTATGTATTACTTTATTTTAGTGATTTTCGCTCTGACTATTTTTCTTTTAAATGAAGGATCTGGGCTCCTCGTCCCAATTTGTTTCGTGCGAGAGAAAGACTGAGATTTATTGCCGATATTTAGCTTAAAAATTCTAACAAAAAAGCAACTGTGGCTATTATGATACATAAATAAATAAATTTAGCCACCTCTATATGTCACCTCGTTTAAGGGTGGCAACTTTGAATTCATTTCTAGCAATGTTTTTAGTCGTGAAATGGAGAAACTCATAAATTGTGTCGTATGAACGCAGTAATATCGACGTAGGAAAAGATAAAAAAAAATTAAATAAATAAAAAAATATTTGAATGATTAAAAAGAATTGTTTTTTCAGTTTGTTCTTCATTGCGTTTCTATTCCAAGAAAATTTTCATTTTCTGTCAGGCAAATTGTCCACTATGAGGACTGATGGACATTTGAGTCAACTTTCGATGCTGATCAAAAATATATGTGTTAGGTATATTTATATTTTATATATATTAGGACGAGCCCGGCTTCGCACGGGTCAACATAAAATTTTTTTTTATTTTTACCATTTTTAGGCCCTGTACCGAAGGTACAAGAGCCTATTGGTTTTGTGCAAATGTATGTAACAGGTAGAAATAATAATCGGAGACCCCCCAAAGTTACCCCCATTATGGTCAGGAGCGATAGAGGAGTCGATATAGACATGTCCGTCTGTCCGTCCGTCTGTATGAACGAAAGGATCTCGGAAACGGTAATAGATAGAGACTTCGTGTTTTTTGCATTCGACTAGGACTGCTCCGGAATTTTACAAGTTTATTTTAAAAACTTGACCCTCCCCCCCCCCTTCCCCATAAAATCACCCTCAAGGGTAAAAATTTCTTCGGCACAAAAAAAAGTAAGTATGCCAGTATAGAGATATTGTCCTTCTTAGCAAAAATCCGAAAAGTTCATCAAAATCGGATAATAAATGACGATTTTATAAGCAATTGAATTTGAGCGACCCCCCTTTTCGTTTCATACATAAAAAAATGGTTTAAAAGGCACTTAGTCGTGCAGTGAGAAGTGGTCATGTGTTTGGTCATAAGCTTGGGGAACATTTAATATGTTTGTTAGGCGACCTGCACTGGTACAGGGCCTCTTACAGTCGGTTACGCCCGACTGTGATTTTCTTACTGGCATACTTAGGAAATTTTTAGCCTTGGGGGTGATTTTATGGGGAAGGGGGGGGGAGGGGCAAGATTTCAAAATAAACTTGTAAAATTCCGGAGCAGTCCTAGTCGAATGCAAAAAACACGAAGTCTCTATCTATTACCGTTTCCGAGATCCTTTCGTTCATACGGACGGCCAGACGGACAGACGGACATGGCTATATCGACTCCTCTATCACTCCTGACCATAATGGGGGTAACTTTGGGGGGTCTCCGACCATTATTTCTACCTGTTACATACATTTGCACAAACCCAATAGGCTCTTGTACCTTCGGTACAGGGCCTAAAAACAACTAATATTTAACGAATAATGAAGTGAAAACCTGTAATATGAACTGGGATTCGCGGTTGACCTTACGATATGGCATGGTTGGCTCTTCGCGGTCTATCTCAAAAACGGTTAAAAGTAAAAAAAAATTGGTCAAGACGAAATTTGTAGAGAATTTTATACTCTGCAACTTTTATAATAAATGCAAATACGATTTGAGGCAAAGAAAGCGAGATATTTTCGTGACCTTTGGCCTTAAATATTAAGGAAAACTAACACGAGATTTTATGACACTTTTGGGACAACATTAGGTATATTTAAATAAAGGTTTGTACAAAAATTCAGCTTAATGCGTTTATATCCAAAAATTTGCCTTATTTGACTAACCTAAAATGCGTAATTACTTTTTAGTTTTGTTCGATATGGTCCTGGCAAAGCTGTTTAGGGAACAACAAAAATTGAGACAGCTCCAATAATAGTTGAAAAATTGGGAAAAACTACAAAAAAGATTTAATTTTTGTATAACTGATACTAGGAACGACATATGTATTTGCTTGTTTTTAACGGACTTCGAAAAGGAGGAGGCTCTATGTTCCTCTGTATGTGTTTTTTTTTTCCTTCTTTAATGTATGTTCACCGATTTCCCCGTCAATTGTGTATTTTTTGTTTGTAAGGGTATATGGTGGTCCCATAATCAACAAGTCAGGATCTGATCAAGGGATCACATCGAAATTAACAAAAGCCCCGCCCCCATACAATCGATTAACAAAATTCGTCAAATATATATATAAACATTTCTTAAAAATTAAACCGAATTCAAATCAAATAGGCACTATAAACAGTCACTAAAAAGCGAGATAGACCTAAATTTCATATTTAATTAAAAATACAAAATATGTTGTGAACGCATCAACTGCTTCTTCGGGCGTAAAAAAACGTTGACTACGCATTTCATTTTTGATGTTTGGGAATAAAAAGAAATCATTGAGTTATAAATCAGGGCTGTATGGCGGATGACCCATCAATTCGTTATTTTGAGAGCTCAAAAACTGTCTTGTTTGAGCCAATGTGTAAGAGGCTGTATTATCATGGTGGAGGGTGATTTGTCTTTGGCGGTAGGTTTTACGAATTTCTCCGAAGACTTCAGTCAAACTAATGGTCGTGTACCATTCAAAATTGACCATCCTACGTTGCTCAAACGAAATTGTGGCCACATGACCCATTCGGCCGAAGAAACTGGCGACCATTTGCTTCGTGCGCGAACAACTTTTGTTGGATTTGGCTCGTCTTGGTACACCCACACGGTCGATTTCTGTTTTGTTTCGGGCTCATACGCATATAGCTATGATTTGTTACCTGTGACGATCTTATAAACGTCTTTTGAAGCACCGCGATCCTACTTTTCCAGCATTTCTTTGCACCAATTTTTTTTTTAACGATCTTTTTTATGCAAAATGGTATATTCGCTTGTGGAACTAATGTTTAGGGATGCTTCAATCCCACGGTAAGTTACATGACGATTTCGCATAATCAATTCACGTTCAGCAACGATGTTTTGTGGAACAATAACCGATTTTTGGCGAACTTCACGAAATTCGTCGCTGAATTCAACATACCTGCGGTTTTTGATAGTGCTTCAACGTCATACAAAGAACTGAGTTCATCGATACACTCTTATTGAGATATACCATGTTAAAAGTTGTGAAAATAATCTAACGAAAACCTTCCCTTGAAATTTCCATTTTATGTCCAAATTGATTTTTCAATTTAATGTAAACAAAACATAAATATCACCTGTACATAAATACGTTGTGAGTACGTTCATGCTAAAAATGTCATACTTTATTTTAGTAGTGCCAGAACTTACTCGTTGACATTTGTGTTCCCACTTCCTGAAACATAAATAGTGTCTCTCGTATTGCAGATTCCGGACGTGATATATTTCCCATTCAATAACACAGGGCCACAAAATGAAATTGAGGTGGACCTTCTCTGAGTCAAGTTGATCTTTATGTTTTTGGAGTCGCTGAATTCGATCCCGGTGTCCACATTACCCCATCAGGTCAAATATAGGTCAAGCACCTAAATTTGACAAATAGAATTTTTTTGAACCTAGATTCTGAAAGAGCGGAACATTTTACGTCCGTATAAGTCTTGACCTATATTTTGACCCGACCTTTTAAGGTCATTCGAAAGTCATTTTGCGGTCAAATCCTTCTTTTGATATCTCGGCTTGTCTCTTAGCTAGGAATGGATACGATCCCGGTGTCCACATTACCCCATCACGTCAAAATAAAGGTCAAACAAAGATCCTGTAGTGATTTATATAATTTCGAAATAAACTCTTTATTCTGGTCTGGTGAATATGAAAACTTTTGAATAAGAAAAAAGCAAAACTTTATTCTTTGAACTTCATTTTGGCAGGTCAACCGCCTGTTTTTTTATGTAAAGCGGCGTTATTTTAAAGGACACCATATAAAGTTTCAAGTTGATTTACTTAATTAAAGATGTTCTTTTAGAAAATTATAAAGGGTGCGGTTTGTGTAAGGGGATACTCTTCAAATTAGAAGTGGCATAAGGATTTCGATTCACAAAATAGGTCTAAATTCACCTGAATTCTATCAGACGGTCATAGTTATGGTACGGTCCTTATGGATGAGGAGAAACGATTGAAAAAATCCACAATATTGCTTTGGACGTTCGAAAATTAAAAGTCCTTCACCATGTTTTTCATAAAGTATTAGATAGAAAAAAACTATCCGGAATATGGGTTTCTCGATTACTCTCAATCAACCAAAAATGCGAGTGCATGAACACATGGAAGCTGTGTTTGGAAAAATTTTTGCGCAACCGTTGACGAAAAAGACATACACTGAGCTCGAGTGCTGCGATGAATGCAACAGTGCTTCCATAAGTTTTTTTTGATTCAATATGCATCAAACTATTGGTATATAGTTAAACTAAGTGTAACATAGCACATAAAAGTTATGCGAGATAGATTCCTACGTTTCTTTTTTTTCTTTAATTTTCCCTGTCCCTCTTAGGCTGTTTTCTGGATCCGCCCCTGGCTATTAGTCTCGATGATAATAGTATAATGTATCAACAAAATACATGGTTTGATTAGAAGCTTGCATGTAAGCTATAAAACACATGCCTGAAAATAAGACGCACTAATTATTGGATACATAAAATTCATATGACTCAAATAGACATTCATATACGCAAATAATTGCATAGTCACAAAACAAGCAGACTGATGAGATTTCATAGCGAAAATGTAAATTCCTCTCTTCACATTAAGAAATATTTATGTACGTACTTCTGTCTGTAAAAATGAGCTAATGTCTGCTAAAAACTCATTTAATTTTTCTATATACAAATGAATATTGAATGTTTGTATGTGTTTATGTTTATATGTATGTCCTTTATAGATAGCTACACCATTCAAACATTTTGAAAAGTTATTGATTACACTCCCGCGCAGAGTATTATGCCTATATCTATCCTTAAATATGATAAACGCGATCCAGAATTTTAAAAGCTTAATGAGAATTATAATTTACATAATTCTCATAATAATGCACATAATTCTCAAAAAAGGTTAATAGGGCTACTTTTTTTTAATAATAAAAGCACTTATAAATCGCGGTTATGATGCGAGGGAGGGAAAGTGTGCTGATAGGAGTGAGCTGTTGAGTGAACATCGGGAAGAGCGTGTTGTGAGAATTATGCTGGGCTTTCTTTAAAATCCAACCCATAGGCGGCTTAAGGTTATGTATTACAATTAATAAACTTTAAATCCTACCTTATGCATAAAAGGTAACAGCAGATATCAATCAATCTAGCTTCGCTAGATACATGTACACGAATCGTAGCATGCCATGATAAATCAAATATTGCAAAATTGGACTTGAAAAATTTCATTTTCGGTGATGGCTCACATATACGAAAGGAAGACAAAGAAAGAGTGTAGTAGCTCAAACCGGGTCCGCTATCTTATAAATAAAACAAGTCACATTTTCTATAAAAAATTTTGGTTTTACATTTATACTCTTTACACAGATTGTGAGTTTAATTACAATAAGGTTACAATATTAGCAACGCCTTAGAGATGACATCGGTCATCTATTTGGCTGTTCGTAACCTTATTCCCACAATATTGTAAATATTGGTTTCAAAGTAGGTACATGTAGATTTTCAGATTCAGCACACTAGTTAGAATGATCGTTATATCGCTACTAGAAAAACCGCTCCCATACAAAACTAATTTAAACAAATATTTTTTTTTAATAAAAACACAGTGCTGCAGTGGCTTTTGCTTTTGATAAGACCTAATAAAGTTTGCTGGTATAGTCGAATATATAACGTTTTTTAGAGGCAAAAACACGGTTCCTCCCAAAAAATAATTATATGACATATTACTTTTGTTCTTTCTTTGGAAAAATTTATATCAGTGATACTTCTTGATAAAAGTTTTCCCCTTCTTTCTCGCTAAACTTTCCAAGATTTTCAGTCAAAAAAAAAAACATTTCTTAAATGTTGATTAATGATGAATGATTTAAACCTCGTTGTGTTCGTCACCAAGACCAATTTATGGAAAAAATTTAATACTTAACATACAAAATAGAACTATCAAAAATGTTAAAATTGCGTAAACTTAAAAGTATGACAGAACTTCATGTCTGACTCTGTATTTCTTCAAGTACAATCGAATAACAGTGACAACTTTACGTTCAATTCATGAAATTGTAAATATCGTCTAATTAACCACTTTATGTCTTCAAGAAATCGGCAATTTCATGAAATGTGTTGTATAAACGTTAGACGTACCGCACTATTGCCACATATCACATATCTTCATAAACATTTCGTAAATATACTTCTTTTTCATATATTTCCTCCGTCGTTGCCGTCTTATAATTTTGATGTTGAGTGTCTAATGTGAATCGTATGGTTTTAAATTTTCATTTGAGCTGGCTATCTTTTGATTTCAATGTCCCTGTACGGTAACAAAGCGAAGGTGCTTTGACCCTGTTTTTATTCCTTTTCATTATATAATAGTACAATTTCATAAAATGTATTTACAGTTGTCAATGTTAAAAGAAGTGGCAACATGTATCATTAAAAATAAATAGCGAAAATGTTCAAAATAATTTATGATTAAATATTTATTTATTTATTTAAAAACTTATCATAGAGTTAAAACTAAATGACAAGAGAAACTAGCAATAGCTGCCAGGGCCTTCAGCTAGACAATAATAGGAACTTAATAATACTTATAATAATTCTTGTTTACTATTTAACAATGTTTTGCTTAGGTGTAAGGCTAATAATATTAATTTATAGTGATTTACATTTTTAAATTTATATAATTTGTTGGTTGCATACTAAGAAACGTTTATTTAAATTTTGTTATATAACAGAGATTTTTTTAGGAACTTTATAATTTTAGATATGTTATCTTCATTAGGGTTAGCAAGTAAATTTATTGGATTGTTTCCATTAAAGAATTCTGTTCTAATGTTGTTTAAGGAAGAGCAGGATTCTAGTATGTGTTTGATGTCGACTGTACTGTTGTTTTGGCATAGTGGGCATGTGGATGGTGTATTGTTGTTTAAATAGTGTTCATGTGTTAGTTTGGTATGGCCCAACCGTAGTCGAATTATTTTAATTTGGTCAAGTCGATTTATTTTGTGCTGTGAAATCTTTTTCATGTAATCACATATGTGAAGCGAATTCTGGTTTAATTGTTTGTACCACATATTACATCGTGAAATTTGTTTTAACTTGTCAATGCTAAGTTGGTTTTTTAAATATCTGTTTATATCATTAATATTATAATTGTGTGTATAGATCAGAGGCATTTGAGTAGTAGCTTTAGCCACATGATCAGCTAACTCATTACCATTAATTAGTGAATGGCCAGGGATCCATAATAACTTTACTTTAGGTAAGAGATTTATTAACATTGATCTAATTATAGAGGGATAATAGTCATGGTTGTTTATATTAGAGATAGAATCTAAAGCAGACATGGAGTCAGAGCATATAACAAACATTCCTTTAATGTTCTGGGCCAGTTTTACGGCTTCCAGAATTGCTACTATTTCAGCGGTTAATACCGTAGAATACTGTGGCAGATTTCCATACTTAAGTGTGTGTGTTTCTGTTGTAAGCGCAAAGCCAGTAATGTGATTTTGTTGTGAACCGTCGGTGTAGATAAATGTGTGCGTTTTGTGTTGGTTTTTGAATCTGTAAAAGTGCTGTCTGTAGATGCTTGCTGCAGTATTTTGTTTTCTGTGGATACTGAGTGAAGTATCTATTGCGTCTTTAGGCAAAAACCAAGAGGGTTCCAAACGTTGAATTTTATTAGGCGTGTATGGGATACCGTACAATATTGATGTATTTATTGTACGTTCGATTGATGAGGTAGACTTTTTATTTACCGATGTTATATGGTGTTTTATCAGATTTGCGATAGGGGTATCCGTACAGTTTAAAAGATTTTTGACAAGCTTTGATGATAAAAAATCACGTTTTAATTCTATCGTTGGAATATTTGCTTCGTGAAGGATGTTATTGATTGGTGTTGAACGAAATGCACCAAGAGCCATTCTTATTGCAGCATTAAAAGGTGTTTTTATTTTATTTAAAACTGATTTGGGTGCATAACCGTAAATGTATAAAGCGTAGTCTATTTTAGAAATAATTGTTGCTTTTGCAACTGACAGAAGGGTTAGAGTATTGCAATTAAACCTAGAGCTAGCAAGACATTTAATTACATTAAGCCTCTTGGATAATGAGGTTGTAAGTTTTCTGATATGAGGTAGCCAATTATATCTATTATTAATTGTTAAGCCTAGTAATGTAATTGAGGGGACTGTAGGTATTTGTATATTATTGCATGATATAATGCAGGTACAATTATGTTTTCTACATATATGCAGATGCTGACATTTATTTAGTGAAAGAACAGCCCCAGAATACGAGCACCAGCTTTGTATATTTTCAAACAGAATGTCAAGGTTGTACATAATATTTTTTTCCTTTTTAAAATTAATAATAAGGAAAAAATCATCAGCATAGGCACTAAATTTAATTCCCTTTTCCATGGATAGTATGTTGGATAGCCTATTGTAAGCAATAAGGAATAGTATGACAGATAATGGCAATCCTTGCGGTATACCATTACTTAAGGGTAGAATATTGGATGTTTGCGATGCCACTTTTACAACTATTTTCCTATTTGACATAAAATTGCGTATATAGCGCATAATCTTTGGTCCCACTTTCCATTCTAAAAGTTGATCGATTATTGAGTGTACACCAACTCTATCAAATGCCCTTGAAAAATCCAGGGTGATGATTGATGTATGCTGTTTTCTGTTTAGGGACTTCGTAATTAGAAAGTCAGCATATAGAAGACTCTCAGTTACAGATTTCCCTCTTTTAAAACCAAATTGATTTTGATGCAATAGTTTATTTTGGGTTACGAACCACCAGAGTCTTTTGGCTATTATTTTATCCAATGTTTTAGCTATACAGCAATTCAATGATATAGGTCTGTATGAAGATATTACCGTTTTATTTGAATTTGGTTTCAAAATGGGAATAACTAAACTGGTTTTGTATGTTTGTGGCATGTAGTTATTTAGAATGTCGTTGAAATGTTGTACAATTCTATTTTGGAGTGTATATGAACTGTTTTTTAACATGGGATATGATATCCTGTTGAGCCCTGGGGTTGATTCTTTTAAGGTTTGAATGCTGGAATGAAATTCTATGATAGTGATATTTTTTTCTATAAGTTTTGCGGAGGGTGATATTGAAATAGTCCTGTCAGTGTTTCTATATTTTTCTTCTATGAATCGGCTACTAAAGCTGGAGTCACTGGAAAGACTAGACCAATAGTTTGCAAAGGTATCAGCTATGTTTTTGCTTGATGTTTGTACCGTGTTATTTACTGGATTTGTTATACAGTGTATGCTTTTAGTTGGGTTTAACCCACAAAACCGTCTAATATTAGACCAGATTTTTGCTGTCGGCGTAGTTGGTTCTATTGTCGATGTGAATGTATTAGTGGCCTCTATTTTCCTGAGTTTTACTTGTTTTTTGAAAAGGGCGTTGGCCCGTCTGTAATTTATTATATTGTCTGTAGTAATGTTACGTTTTAATGTTGTCCACATCTTATTTTTGTTAATACGGAGTTTATTAAGGTGTGAGTTCCACCACGGAACTTTGTAATTATGCTTGTGAGGCGAAGTCTGTGGAATTGCATTATGTGCGCTTTGTAAGATAATTTTAGTTATGTTGGCTGTTTCTTTATTGATGTTTGGGCTAATTGGAAAATTTTTGTGTAGTATGCTAGTCATATGATTAAAAGTTTCCCAGTCAGCTTCTTTATGATTAAATATAAAATACGTAATATAATGGAGATCAAATTTTTCTCAAGTCGGTTGTTGCCGCTATTCGAATCTTAAAACAAAAGAAAATAAGCTCAAATCATGAAATGTTTTCATGAATAAGGCCATCGTATAAACGTACTAATAGTTTGCAGAAAACAAAATTCGACGAAAATAATCATGCTCCACCCGGGATTCAAAAGAAATACAAAGTCCCACGCTTTTTTATCTATAAAAAAAAGCAGGTATATGGTTTTCTTTATTCAAAGCTGGGCTTAAATAGCCAGTAGCCACTTTAATTAGTTACGTGTGTATATAAAACATTCTTATAAAGTTTGAAACAACTTCAAAAGCACTCAAACATTAACAATAAACTAGAATGAAGGAGAATTTCGGAATATATTTCATATTTTGCACGTATTAATTCTTGGCTCTAATATGTACATATAGCATATACACATGCATGTACATTGTGAATTGTATGCGTGGCTTTATCCTCATAAAAACTAGAGGTCGATCCAAGGTTTCTCTGTCGGAAAACACCGAACATATTAACAAAAATGGTGTACACATGCAGTGAAAAAAAAAAATCTGAGAAAATATAAATTTTGGTTTAACCGAAGCTTTAATGCCCTTCACACCAGTTTTCAAATCACACTGTACCAATTTCTATATCCCAATGAAAGGAAACAAATATTCTTTTAAGTCTAAAAATTAAAACATAGTGGATAGGTTGGTATATAGTACAGTGTAGTCTTTAGTCCGCTACAAACTTTCTGATAAGTTCGTAATTTAATATTAAATGTGAGAATGGCTTAAAAAAAGTGAAGCTGTTTATACCATTCACACGCACTTTCATCTGTCTCCACGTAGTGTGAAATTGAATTATCAGTTTGTCTCAAAGTTTGGAACGCTTTAAATATGGCATCTAATGGATCAGCTCAACGAGACGAGTCGAACTAGCCAATAAGGCTTTTTTTTTAGAAGTCAAATAAAGAATCGGATGTATTCTTTGTAGATAATTTTGGATTTTTTAAATGAGAAACTGAAAAAAAATTTTAATTTAAAACTTGATATCGTAGCTTTATCTGAACGGACGCTTCAAATAAATGTCTTCGGCTGGTCCAGCCAACTTTTAGCCGTAATCTTCAACAAACGATTCTTTATAGCTGTAAATAATAAATTTCACCGAAGATAAAACTTTTCCTTCTTTTTCTTTTTGTACTAAATGGACTTTTTGAAAACAAGAAGTTGAGGCGGCACTTTGAAATTCCATGGTGTTGGAGAATAAATAGATTGAGAATACATATCCTTACATAAAATTCTTCAAAGACAGCTCTTCACATTAATACCATTATCACTCTGTAAAAATCTCAGAGCGAGTGATTTTACAAAAACAAAAAATCAAGAGAATGCTTTACTTTTCTTTAAAATTCTTATAGTGAGCAATGGGCCATATGTATATACAAACACATATATATTCAACGTGGATTTGAGAGCTGTTATGTATGTAAGAGCTGATGACACTGCTTTGCGTATGATAGGTTTTAAAAGCTTGTCAAAGCTTCTGTAGTCTTGAGACGGTCATTATGCACACTCATACGTTTAAAGGGCGTGATACGCCTACTAATACTAAAATGTTCACCCATAAGAAGATTTTATTCCGAACATGACTTTAATGTTGGTCTTAATTAAGACTAACGACGACAATTGAAGTAAATTATTAAGTTTTTCATACAAAAACACACAAAACGGTCGACCTTAACTTATGTTAAACGTTGTCCTTACAAAACCAGAAGATACGATTATACAAATTTTATATGCTTATAAGTATATGAAGTGCTGTGGCATGATAATATTTGTACTTTATTATACTGCAATAGAAATAAGTATAATTGCTGCGTTTCACCTGGACATCTTCAAAATAAACCCAAAAAAGGGCGCAACAGCATACAGACAAATGGACATGTCCAGATCGACGATCAATAATGTATACACTTTATTGGGTCTACGATACCTCATTTAATGCGTTATTAACTTTCAGACAAACTAACAACTCATTTTCACACAATGGGAGTGTTATACCATTGATACTGGCTGATTTCTGATTTCTAAGAAAACTGGTATAACGCTAATATGGATTCTGTTAGACATTGCTTTGTTGACTCATCTTGGCAATCCGATCAAGAATATATTACTTATGGGTAGTGGTAGTGAATTATACTGAGTGTTACAAACTTAGTGACAAAATTATTAAACTTTTCACACAACGTGCAAAGAGTACAAAAACTTTCGTACATACGTCGCGCGATAAACTTGAGTTGTGCTAAAAAAGTTTTGCGTTCAGTAATCGCGCGATTGCGGACGACTACAGAACGCTAGCGGAATAACGAGGCACAAAAAGCGGTGTGAAGCAAATAAAAAAAATCAAACGAATAATAGTTTGTTAAAATTATTGCAACTGCAAATAAATTTCGATTAAACGAAACAACATGAGCGCGTAAGTGAACTAAATGATTTCGCACTCTCTCTTTCTCTATGACGCTGCGCTTTGCACTATACGACACAAACGCGCACGCATTTTGCAATGTCATGACCGCTAAAAACCGGAATTGTCATTTTGCAACACCTTTTGAAGCAAAATGTTAATAATTGTTTCTGCTTTTATTTGCTTAATTACAGCAAGGCTGATATTGCATTGATTGGACTGGCCGTAATGGGTCAGAATCTGATACTTAATATGGATTCAAAGGGCTTTGTTGTATGCGCATACAATCGCACCGTGGAGAAGGTGACACAATTTTTGAATAATGAGGCCAAAGGCACAAAAGTCATTGGCGCCAGCTCCCTAAAGGATATGGTCGATAAATTGAAAACTCCGCGCAAAATTATGATGCTAGTCAAGGGTAAGTAGTAGTGAAATCGAGCTTTGGAAATCGAGATTTTGGGATACAGTATGTCACGAATATATGTTTCCATTTCAATGTTACATACGTATTGTATATGTTTAGGTAATAATATCCATGTCACATTTTATTTGGTGATCTTCGAAATGTAAATTGTATAATAGATAGTAAAGTTGGGCCTGAAAGTCCTATTAAGTAATTAGTTTGCATCTCCTTCACTCAAATGACCCCTAGTTATAATAATTTAAAATTAAAACGCCAGTAAAATTGCCATAAACATTTCACAATTCATAAATTTTGACACTCGAACACGTTTTCGATCAGTTTATTGAAATCATAGGTGTTCAACTTACTCAGCTTAAAGAGCAGAGCCTTTTGACCACTTTTGATTAAGGTATTACAAACTCTGTAAATCTGATTAAAAAATATATACATATCAGTGCCAAAATTATGTATATTTTATTATAGAAATATGTTTCTCAGTGGAAACATAATTTTATGATATACTGTATGCATTTATTTTGAGAGTCAGCAACGTGTAGAATCATACGATCGCAACAGCAGTGCCAATCACAGTGAATATATGTATTTAAAAGTTAAGCTTGAAGAGAAAAACTTTGAAGTAGACATGTATGTACATACATATGTTAGAAAGAGAGCGCATAATGTGTAAGCACTAATTTCAATGAAGTCAGAATTAAAGAAATAAATTTTTACCGGCAATAGGGCAACAACAGTTTCTATGACATTCAATAAACACATGTAGGTCAAAAAAGAGTGTAAAACAGCTGATTGATAAAACAAGAAATTTTTGGAACAGTCATTGTGAAGGTCAAATAAAATAAGTTAGCTGAGTTAAGAATTAAAAACACTCCAAACAATAGCAACCGAAGCCACGCATAAAAAACACAATTAGGCTCGTAAGTGTATTTACTTACTGCTGATAGTGCGAGAGTCGTTCTGTGATATTGAAAAGCGATCGAAGTGAAACTTTGAAGGTCAAGAGCAGAAATATGATATGTTTTGCCAATTGAACCTAAAACAACATTTAAACATGTGTATAACCTTCATTTTATATACTTTCTAAGACGCTTAAAGCATAGATACAAAAAGTATAGTAATAAAGTTATGCTTTTTAGTTACAAACACATTTTTAACGCTTGAAATTATTTTATTTTATGTTTATTTTATCATAATTGACAAGCAAAACTTAAACATGGGCCGATTTGCATGTCTCATACACATGTATGTATATACTAAATTCTATTTTATATAATTCTTGTACGCCTTGTTTTTATTGTTTCATATATTTGCACAAGCACATTCTGTAGGGTATAAAAATGTAACCACGGGTTTTACATTTTTATGTCCTGTTGCCATAAGTAAAATGTTATACTAAGTATGTTCAAACGTATGAAACAGGCAAAAGGAGCCGTGGCAGAAAGTATATCTATATATAAGGTATGCTGAAAAATTCGCAGGCTGACATATATGTAGGTGTCAACTTATCAAACTAACAACTTTTGTTGGTTTGAAAAGATGGATAAAAAGACGATTACCTCTTCATCGAGCATTCCCTTAAGCTCTGACGACAAGAAAAATTCGCTGGGGGCCAGATCTGGTGAATACGGTGGATGCGGAAGCAATTCGAAGTCTTATTCATGCAATTTTGCTTTATTAACACACGAAAATCCTTTTATCCATTTTTTCAAACTAACACATGTTGCTTCACTCGAATGAAGCAAACTTTTAGTTCAACAGCTGTAAAATTTATATATGTACATATATTTTGAAGGTTAGGGCACATTGATATAATACTAGTAGCGCCACCCATGTCTCAGCTTACGAACTTTTCAGCCGAACTGTTAGTCTTGATCAGCATCAAAAGGCGAGTCAATATAGACATGACCGTCCGTCCGTCTGTTTGGCTGTCCGTATTGAAATCCAGATCTTGAAGACTATAATAGATAGAGCCTTAAAATCTGGATATTTAGATGCTTCTATTTATTCTTCAGATAACTTGTATTCAATGAATGTGCTTACCCACTTCCCTAAGGGAGAGATGGGACTTAATCTGCAAACCTACTCCAAATTCTGTTTTTGTATGAAAAAACTTTATTTCTGTTGGTAATTTTTTTAAAAACACCATGTCCTTTTTAAACAGTTAACACATTGCGTGGAATACCATATTTATTTTGGTACGAAGTTTGTGACACCCAATTGGAGGTGGCGGAGACCATACAAATTATATACATTCTTGTTCAGCTCGACATGTTTAAAAAAAGAGAAAAGCTTTGGTTGTACCAAATTGTACGTTTTCTCCTGATTTGGCTTACCATGGTGATTTACGATTTTTTGCGCACGTTTGTTTTCTTTGAATATTACTTCAAATTTATAAAATCTACACTAAAAGTAAAAGCAAACTTAATTAAATCTAAAAATCATACAAGGGCTTAAGCCCTATTGTCACATACAACAGAAACTGAATTCAGTACATTAAGCCCTGTTGTCGTATACAACAGAAACTTAAACTGAAACTGAATTCAGTACATTAGCAGCTGAAACTAAAACTGAATTTTAGAATTTAGTGGTCAGCAGCAATTGAAACTGAATTCAGTACATCAGCAACTGAAACTGAAAAATGGACTTTTGACTTCTTTCAGTACTTAATGACAGAAAAATACAAAATACAACCCTAATAAAAATGTAAAGGGATGAAAAATGACATTTAGTTTCAGTTCAGTTTCGGTTCTATGCGGCAACCTCCTACTGAAATTTCAACTGAACAATTGTACAACAGAAACTAAATATCAGTTTCAGTCTCGTTTCAGCTTCTGTTGTATGCGACAACAGGCCTTTAGCAACTGAAACTGAAACAAGTACTTTTGACTTATTTCAGTACTGAATGACAGAAAAATTAGTTGTTCTGTCATTCATTGTTTTGCAACACCATCAGTTCTATGCGGCAACCTCCTACTGAAATTTCAACTGAATAATTGTACAACAGAAACTAAAATTCACTTTCAGTTACGTTTCAGTTTCTGTTGTATGTGACAACAGGGCTTTACTAACAAAACTATGTTAAAATAGGAGCTCGGCTGATAATACACTATACAAGATGCGTTGGTTTAAAAAAGTCTGCCTCAACGTCGGTACAGTGATTTACAGTGTGAAGAAGCTTGTACCTAGTCGATTTTGTAAGGTAGTCTTGAAAGATGACTGTCGGTGCATGGTTTTTGGATAGCTTCTGTCACTAGGAATCAAATTTAGTCCAATTTATAAGATATCGATTTGAAATACCGTTTCTTAGCTGAACATAGGTGAGAATGTCCGTTAAATTTCAGCGTTTTCGAGCTAAGAGCAAGTGTCAAGAGTATTTAAGCTTCGTTTTTTCTTGTTGAATTTGTTTATAAAAACAGGTTTAGATGTACCAACAATTCTTATGGTAGTTATAATAAAAAGATTTAATAAACAGTATAAGCAGTAAACATGTTCATCCAAAGCGTTGCTTAAAAGGATACAGTCGTTTGAAGTCCATTTAGAAATATTTAAGTCCCGGGCTTAATGCTAAATAACATGGGTATGTTGGATTTCAGAGATCAACGGTACATATTTTAGAGCTGGGAAGAGGAAATAGTGCCTCGTTTATTACTTAAACTTAAATTTTAATATTTCAAAATGGCAGTAATCAAAATGGTAGTTTTATATAAAAAAATGTTCACCTCCTATAAAACCATACAGCTACAAATTAAATAAAAATGCATACTGGTCTAGATTGCTGTAAATATGTGGTTATGCAAATATATAAAACGTTGAACAACCATGTTGCGCACTAACAATTCACGTTCAACACTTAAAACTTTCGTTTTAAAATTGGATTTTGTTTTTTATACTGTTTCTCGTTTTACAGCCGGCAGCGCCGTAGACGATTTCATTAAACAACTTGTACCTCTTCTCTCAACCGGTGATCTCATCATTGATGGTGGCAACTCCGAATATCAGGATACCGCTCGTCGATGTGATGAGTTGCGCGCACGTGGACTTCTCTACGTAGGCTCTGGGGTTAGTGGTGGTGAGGAGGGCGCCCGCTATGGTCCCTCGCTTATGCCCGGTGGACATCCCGAAGCTTGGCCACTTATACAGCCTATCTTCCAAGCTATTTCCGCCAAAGCAGATGGTGAACCCTGCTGCGAATGGGTAGGCGAGGGCGGTGCGGGACATTTCGTGAAAATGGTACACAATGGCATTGAATACGGTGATATGCAATTGATCTGCGAAGCATATCATATTATGAAAAGCTTAGCTCTAAGCGAATCACAAATGGCCGAACAATTTGGCAAATGGAACAGTGAAGAACTGGATTCGTTTTTGATTGAAATAACCCGTGATATATTCAAGTATAAAGATGACAAGGGCTATCTGCTCGAGCGTATACGAGATACTGCAGGCCAAAAGGGCACTGGTAAGTGGACTGCGATTGCTGCACTACAGTATGGTGTTCCTGTGACATTGATCGGTGAGGCAGTTTTCTCGCGCTGTCTGTCAGCTCTCAAAGACGAACGTGTACGCGCTAGCGCATTGCTCAAAGGACCCGATGTAAAGCCGCAGGTGGCAAATGTTACAAAATTTCTGGATGACATTAAACATGCTTTGTACTGTGCAAAAATTGTTAGCTACGCGCAGGGCTTTATGCTGATGCGTGAGGCGGCAAAGGAGAACGGCTGGAATCTTAACTATGGTGGAATTGCTTTAATGTGGCGAGGCGGCTGTATTATACGCAGCGTCTTTTTGGGTAACATTAAGGAGGCGTTTACACGTAATCCACAGTTATCGAATCTACTTCTTGATGATTTCTTCAAGCGCGCAATTGATCATGGACAACAGTCGTGGCGCGAGGTGGTGGCTAACGCTTTCCGCTGGGGTATACCAGTGCCGGCTCTATCCACAGCACTTTCCTTCTATGATGGCTATCGTACCGCAAAGCTGCCCGCCAATCTGCTGCAGGCACAGCGAGATTACTTCGGTGCGCACACATACGAATTACTCGGTCAGGAAGGCAAATTTGTGCACACCAACTGGACAGGCACTGGTGGAAATGTCTCGGCAAGCACATATCAAGCTTAGAGAGAACTAAAGTTTAATGGACATTCCGTTTCAACTCTATATGTAGGTCTTAAAATTCGATTTTAAATTAATTAGAAGTTTTTTTTTTTTTTGTATAATTGTACAACTAAAGTTTTGTTTTCTAATAAGTATGATCTTATTTTTTTTGAGTACTTTATTATTTTCTTGTTATATTAAAGAGTACTTAACTATACATACACGTTTGGTTTCTAAATTTAATTGATATTGAACTTTCTTTGTGGGGTCTCTACGTTCTTTCGTCGCTACTGGTGTTCCTTTCTTTTTTTAATTTTTGTACTCGTGCTATAAATATAGCTTAAATTCTAAAATGCATAAATCAACAAACAAAAAACGCTATATTCTGAGTAATTTCAACAAGGAAGTGGTTTGGTGGCGAGTCTTTCGAGTCTTATGCCGCATGATCTTGAATGTTCACATAAGTTTAGGCAGCTAAATCCATTCAAGCTAGTATTTCGACGTGATGTTTAACCATTATTATTGCAAGCGTTTCAATCATCAGAATGACGCAGCGCCTTCTTTGGCTGTTCGATAACTAACTTATCCGCAAAGTACAGATGTCCGATAATAGCCTGGGTACAAGTAATTAAATTGATGGTTGTCTTCAAGTGCTACTTCACAAAAAAAAATAGCGTCGCTTACCTGTCTTCGTAACAGTTCGAGGTTTTGTTTCCCCATCGCAATCTGCCTATCTATTTCTTCAAAATTGTTGATAGTTTTGTTCGCACGGAAAGTATCACGAATCTTACGAACTGCGTACATTCTGTAATTGAAATGGATAAGAAAATAAAATGCTTTGGTATAACGAAATGTTTTTTACACTTCATTAGTATGAAATGTAATGGACCAACAACATATTATAGGGCATCGGATTAATGTAAAATATATATTCTAAAGACGAAAAAAAGAAATAATATTCTTACAAGTTGTCCACACCAGTTTATGTGGATTTACCAAATACGTAATACATAATTTTTATATGAGGCAGCATTTTTTTTTCGACGCAGCCACTGAAAAAAGTCCTCTGTCGTGAAGCCATTGAACGGAAACCGGAGCCCCGTTCTTAATTCTCATCAATTATGTGTGACCTCGATTTAGTATTCCGTGTGTGCGAATAAATTAATCTTTGTACCTTTCCGGAGAAGCTTTCTGATTGGATTGGACAGGGCAATTTGTTGCCAGCTATTGCAGAGCTCCTTTTATCACACCCAATATTGTTACTGGCACCTATCAGATTCTGTTGCTAACACAACTTCCTCACAGTCAGCTGCTGCTTCGTATGTGGCTTGAAATGCTTTGTTAGTGGCAGTACGATACATTGCACAGTTTTATCTGTGCAATATGTCAATTAGTGTCATAAGAGGATATGAGCTAATCTAAGATATCATAGAGATTGGAGTTACGAGTTCCCTCCATTGCGTTGTCAATTCATGCAAAGGAATGCTGTCAATCAGTTGAATATTAGCCTAACTTTTTTAAAGTTTTCATGGTGCCTTGATTGGGGCAGTGCAAGATACTAAGAGAGACTCATAACATAACATTCTTCAATATAGTCTACCTTAGAGACAGAAACAGTGGGGGAACACTGACATTCATTATTCAGCGCGCGGTGAATAGCAGACCATTTTCAATGCGTTCTGTTGGTCGACAAAATTTTACTAGTAGTATCTACGACTCCGGATATTGTTGGACTTTGCGCCATTGGCCTACTAAAGCCTCATCCAGTTTCTCTTGATGATTACAATACACATTGTTGGTCCAGATAAACTTTTCAATGCTGATGCTATATCACCTTAGACCTATAGCCGTGGAATATCCTACGTGTTTAACAATCTTCTATTAATAGCAGGCTCAAGGTCAAGGTGGACCTTGAGCCTGCTATTAATAGAAGATTGTAAAACGATAAAATCGCTAAAAACAACAAATACTACGTGTTTCTCAACTAATTGTCTCGGACGTATGGAAAATAGCAAGGATGAATGCCCCTCCATTGAAAGTGCGTTAGATGACATACATGGTACATATTTTAATAAGTACTGGATAAAGAGATTCATATCATTGAACTATATAAATAAAAATGAGACATAAGTTTGCAAAAGCGAAACATTGTTAGGTCGACTAGTCATTAATAAAAGTGAATGTATGTACTTTGAATTTTAAATAGGCACTCTGAATAACTAAAAGGTGTCTCTAGAATAAATTTAAATATGTTGGTGTTATATTTTACAGTGAGTATGAGCACAAAAGAGCATGAAACAAAATATCTTCCCAGTTTTGTTAATGTACTTTCTATGATACAACTGATATCTGAAAATACATATGACCATTTTCACATGGCCACTTGCTATCAAACGAATGTGGTTTGGCACTTGCCACGGTTTGTAAGAGAATAGATAACATATCCAGGCAAATATATATATAGACTTAATTGGTTTTGATTATTTCACAACTTACCTAAAATTGTAGGATGACAGCTTTTCCGATTCACGCAATAAATTCCGATAGAGCGCAATGGCTTGGCGGCGAGTTGACATTTTGTATACCTAATCACAAGATGAATGCTTCAATATATGCGTTTTAACCGGACTTTTATTGATCAGTTGTACGCCAGAATGCAAATACTTTCTGGCTTTGAGCTTGTTATACAGCGGCTACAACGGTAACAATTTCGGCAAAGACGACGATGACATAAAATAACACAAGTAACTCTTGTTGTTGGTTGCGGTGAAGGTGGTGGGAAAGTATTACCATGTGTTGTAAAGAAAATTAAAAAACAGGTGACTACGCTCAGCTGTGACTCTGACAAGTGACTGTCAGGCTTAGAGTTGTCGACTCGTTGCATATTTAGTAGTAATACAAAGTTATGTGTTTCGTTTGCATTATTAATAGTAAAAAATAATTCAGTTTGCCTTGCGATGGTATAAATGTGCGCGATTAAGAAAAATAACCACATAACCAAATCTTTACACTAGAAATAAGGACAACCTTTCGCTTATAAAAACAACAAGACTTCGCTGTGACTGTCAACGTTACATTGACTGACAGCTGTACGAGCGCCGAGTTATTTAATAATTCGAAAACTGTTGTGTGGTGTATACGAAATTATAAAAATTAAGTTCAAAAATCAAGATGAATAGAATGTTCCAAAGTGTACTACGTCAGTGTGCTGCACACAATACAACGACGTGCCGCACCGCGACTATTCCTAGCTTAAATACATTGCGTCTGCTCAGCAGCAGCGCTAGTGGCAGCGATGGCGCTGCGCCTGCAGCAGTGCTTAACAAGGAGACTTTGAACAATTTGGTACGCACCAATAAGGTAGTTATCTTTATGAAAGGCAATCCGGAAGCACCACGCTGCGGATTTAGCAATGCAGTAGTACAGATTTTGCGCATGCATGGCGTACAGTATGATGCACATGATGTGCTTCAGAACGAGGAGCTTCGTCAGGGTAAGTAGTTTATGAACATGTGCTATGCGATGTGCATAATCTAAAAAACTCTTTTAATACATAGCCATCAAAGACTATACGGATTGGCCGACCATACCGCAGGTTTTTATTAACGGCGAATTTGTCGGCGGCTGTGATATATTACTGCAGATGCATCAAAATGGCGAACTAATCGAGGAGCTGAAAAAAGTGGGCATTGTATCAGAACTTCTAGAGGCCGTTGAAGCAGCGGAGGAGAAGAAGAAGAACGAGAAAAAATAATGTGCAAATCAATGTTCTTACACTTTTCTTATTAAATCTTAGATTTAATTGTTTGATGTTAGCGGCTGCTGGCACTTTAAGTGCCACATCTACCGTGTATTAAGTTAAATTGTTTTGTGAATAAGCATGAAAATATTAAACCAAAAGAGCACTACATAATGTACTTCATAATCGATTTCTGTTCATTAACATTGCTCTATCGTGAGAATGTATAAAAAATTAAAATGTTAGTTTCTTAACGTTGCTGTGTTTCCAGTTTTCTGGTTTCTATCTGCCGCAGAATTTGCAATATGCGCGTTTGCGCCTCCTGCTCCAGATTATCAACTTGCAACAGATCGCGGCAGACTGCCTGGTAATCGCTATTGGTCATATTTACAATAACCTGCGCCATACAATGTGCCACTGTTTGTTGTAACAGCTCCAATGGCGGAGGGGAGCGGTGTCGTCTCATGCTTCCTATGGAACGATTCCTGCGTATAGGTCCATGGCTGCTACTCGTGGCAGGTTGTCCGGTTTGATTTAAATTGACGGATTCATTCACGCATGTAGCTCCACGGGTACTGCTTGTTTGTTCCGATTGAATTAAAACGCTGTTTGACAAATCGTTTGCCTTGGTAACTTGGTCATATTGGAGAGCACAGCTGGGTGCAGCTTCATGGCTGGTGGTTTGATTTTCACATGGATTTGATTCGTCGGCTGAATCAAAACTGCACCCAATTCTACGTAAGGTTCCATGGCTGTTTTCTGAAGGCTCGGCGGTGGGGCTTACTTGCTTCTCAGGAGTTGTTTCCGCATTAAAACAGGTTTGCGGTTTAGCTTGGTTGAAATTAGAAGCGGACATCTTCAAGCTAACGGTAAGCAAACATTAAGTGAATGGCAAATGTGCAAAATGATTGCGAGACGAGAATTACTGCAATAATCAAATGTATAATTTTGTTTTTTTTATTCTGTGATTTGTATCTGTATTTGTATGGTTTGTGCACGTATATACATGTATGCATATGTATTATATGTCGCTCAATTCTTTTTTAGGCCCTGTACCGAAGGTAGAAATAATGGTCGGAGACCCCCCAAAGTTATCCCCATTATGGTCAGGAGCGATAGAGGAGTCAATAAAGCAATGTCCTTCTGCCCATCCGTATGAACAAAAGGATCTCGGTAATTTATAGATTGAGTTTATAATAAAATTTGGTACAAAAAAGTATGCCAGTGTAGAGATAACGTCTGTCTAAGCCAAAATCTAATCCATTCAATAAAAATTTGATTATAAATGAGGATTTTATAAGCAATTGAATGTTGCTTAAACCAGCGGCAACCTGTACTGGTATAGGGCCTCTACAGTTAGTTAAGCCCGACTGTATTTTTCTTACTTGCTAAAATTCTTAAGCCGTTCCCATTGAATAATACAGAATGCTTAGTTTGAGCTAATGTACGTAACAGAAGCTGGGAGAATTATTACTCTTGATCAGCTTTTTACACCGAATCGAATAATAATAATGATATTAATACTGATGAATAATTAGATACCGTATATGAAATAAAGGCTGCTCTATTATAATGTGTAGCCCAATAGTATAAGATTGAGAAAATACATGTAACAAGCGAACGGAGGTGTGGCAAATCCTTAAATTAAATATATTCTCTTGAGCAGGTCTGAAAAACAGTAGCAATTAGAAACACAAATTTTACTGTGTCAATTCTTTAGATTCAAATACAAAGTGCATAAATTGTATTCGCAAGACTTTAAACTTTAAATAATTAACAAGCCAAAAAACATAAAAATGATTAAGCAAGTATATGAGGTGATTGCCTTTTTTAGTCCCTTTTAATAAACAATCTGTAAAGCAGTTTCGACTTGGTTATCAACACGCTCCCTACAAATTGTAAATTAAATTGGTAGTAACTAATAGTATTGGTACAACTCATTGCAATAAAAATTAAATATAATATTGTTGATAATTATACTTTGTAAATTTATTCTCAACACCTAACCTAATTCCACAATAAACAATGCTAATACGGAAGTGTGATACTTTTTGGGTATGTTGGTCAAATTTAATATTCCATATGTTTGTTAAATTTATTTAAATGATTCATTCTATTAAGAGCTTCATAGCTTTAAAGTTTTTTTTTTTTCAATTTAAACCAAATAAATAATATATGTAGTCGATTTCAATTTTACACAAAGCTTTTAGGATTGTATTTTTAAAGAAAGAAGCCTATTCATATTTATTTAATATTTAGAATTTTGTTTTTGACCGTTTTTTTGCTCTATCATCTTTTGTTAATTACTCGCGCGGTATTCAGAAAAATTTCGTAGCAAACATACTTTGAGTTTGTGTTACTCATTTCCCTCACGTATGTATTTCGATACAAATTCTCCTGGAAGAGATGAAGATATTTTCAATTTTTTAGCGCACTTCTTGAAGACAAATGATTGTTGGGCAGACTATTTCCGCATACTTGAAGACTATATGAGATATACCTACAAGTTTGGAAATTTAAACGACATGGTGGATTACATTTTAGACAAAGACTAACATTAGCATGTTAGCCCTGTGCTGGTCATACTCATCCTGACCATAACTTTGGATGAAAGAGTGACTGAGGTAATCTAACGAGGTTTGTTCGGTATCAAATTTAAAGCAAATAAATTATTACAGAAATAAATATTTTCGTTTTGTGTACATTTTTAATGCACGTTAGTGTTTTATATAATTTTATTTAGCCATTTGCATTAGTTTATAACATATTTATAAGATAACTCATATACAAAAGTAACATAATTATTGATATAAAGAAATGTTTCGTTTTTTTGCTACATTAGTTGTTTAATATTTTTTATATCAAACATATTTCAATAATATATTTAAAAAAATAAATAATTTCATATACATGGTTTATTTATTAAAAATGTGTTTTTGTATAGCTTATAGTATGTACATATTTATAAATATACTCATATATAGCATTAAGCGCAATATAGAACTTGTTAATACCGAAACGTATTTCAATAAATATTCATTAGAATTTCGTTTAATTTACATTCTGTATCACTATTATTTAAACAAAAAAACAGGAAAAATAAATAAAATATTTGTTTGCGCTATCAATTTATTTTGATTTCATTTTGATTCAATAGTTCCTGTTCATTTTGATTTTCAATTTGAACTTTATATTGTAAAAATAATAATACATAATTGCTTTTAATTCATTGCTTGATATATTTGTTGTATTTCCTAATTTATAAAGTATATATGTTAATATGTTTTTTTTTTATTTATTTAACTGCCTTTTTTATTTTTAATTTTTTATTAAAAAATTCAATTGATAAAAACGTACTTAAAATATATACTGATTTATTTTTAATACTAACGAATTTATGGAAATTTGAATTGCATTTTCGGTTAGGAAATAGTTTGAAAAATATATCTATATACATAAAGTGTCTTATTCTAATTGACTGTTAAACGCATTTGCTTTTTTTTATTATGACAGGAGCTTTTCAACAAATTTTTACTAAGTATATAAAATTTTAACTTGTTTCTAAAACTCTCTACACAAAAAATAATAATGAAGTCTATTTTCATTAGTGTTGCCAAACCCACTCTGGCTGAATATTTAACAATAGCTTGCTCCTACATTAGAGCGACTTACTAGTGCTAGGTTTTCAAATTTCATTCCGTAAAAGAATTAATTCAAGGATCAGATTTTACTTTAGGCATATGAAACAGCGAATATTCGCAATCTATTCTGCATGTACATATATGTGTCTTGCTCTTTTTCGTGTATCATCTCTTCTCGCTTTTTCTATGCAAATGAATGCATAAAAAAATTAAAAAAAAAAAAACAATGAATCAAAATTTATCTATCACAAATCAATCAGCGGGATGCTTTTTGAAGCTTATTTCAAGACTTCAACAAACATGTCATGCCTAGACGTATTATATTAAAAGACCTATTTCTATTATGTAGTTTTCTTGGAAAAATTAACAAAGTTTGATGCACTTTATCTTTGGGTCTTACTCCAAAGAACAACACGTTTTCAACAAAACCAATGAAATATATCATAATGTTGTTTTCACTAACAATATTTCAAAAATATTTGTGTATGCATGGACAAATAACTGTAAATTACTGTGAATACTCTATTGAGTTCAACAGACTGCAATTTCTTTGTAAGTTTTGATTTGAAATTACACGTTAATTTAGTATGTTTTAAAAAATGTAATTAGAGTGGGACACAAGCGATGTTAATTACTACGTGAATATTTTTCCAGCAGTGTTTTCATCTATGCATCTGTCGTTAGTGCTATTACGAACCTGTAGATAAATTTAAATTATAAAATGTGAAATAAATTTATTAAAATATTGAACTTCTTTAAAATGAAAACAAGTTCATACTCATAAATTAAAAGTAGTTCGTACTCTTTTCTGACTAAGTCACAAAGTTAGTTTATAAATAAGCCAAAAAAACGCGATATATACTTTTACAAAATATTAAAAAACAAAAACACGCACTTTTTACAAGAAAACTCTACAAAAAATTAATTCATATATTCGTGTAAAATATTGTAGTAAGTTTTTATATAATGATATTTTTTCACTTATCTTTTTTTTTTATAAAAACAATAATACATTTTTCCTACATCGCACAATTGTTTTTAAAATACACCTCCGACGAGCGTGTATTTCTTCCAGCAAGTGTGGCATTAAACTGATAAGCGAACATGGCTCAGTATTAAGGAGCGAAGTGGAGTGAAAAAAAAGCCTACTACATTGGAACCAAATTAATTCTTTAAATAAAAGAAGCATAACAGTACGCACCTCTAGTTTAGTCGGAGACAAAATATTCTATGCTAACGAAAGTTTATCCATAATGGATGCACTCTCGAGCAGCAGCAGATCATTGCTATCGGTGAGAATATCAATTAGTTGTTGTGGTGCCTCACCAGAGCTCGAGCCGAAGGGAAAGAACGAAGAGATCGTTGGCAGGCTACTGGCCACTGCGCTGGTTTCTGAAACAAAGCCATTCGTAGAGGCTGGCTGATATTGTGACATGGGTAGTTGCTTGCGACGACGTTCTACGCCATCAACATACTCGACACCATCTTCGGGTGGAAGGTCTGATGCTATTCTTCTCGATGTGCTTGTTTCCGTTTTTGTTACAGTTCCCACACTCGTCATTCTGATAGTACCGCTGATGGTTTCGGCATCATTATTGGGTCTTGATTCACCGGTTATTTCATAGTAAATTTCTGGCAGATCTTCGAAATCCTGCAGCTCAATGGCACGTTGCATACGCGCAATATTACTCAGCAGTACGCGTTGTTGTAGCTCAATCTGAGGGTAACCGCCACCTTTTATTTCGAGCACCGGCAACCAACGATAGTAGCACTGCTCCCAGATACACAATTCGGAAACACGATGCTGTGGCTGCAAAAATCGATCTTTAGGTATGGTAGACTGTGTTGCAAAGAGTTGAGGATTGATGGTAAAACGTTGCGCTGGTGCCGTCAACTGATTTCGTGTAGATGGTTGTGTTATTGCTGATTGTTGTTGTAACAGCTGCGATGGCACCGCGATCGACCGTCGCAAATGTTGCTGTTGTGCTGCATCAAAACGCTGTCGTTGATAGAAAGGATTAGTAAAAAACGCTTTATCTCGTTCAGCAAACTGTTCGCCCCAATCCCACACAGGACGCAGCACAAGTCCCCTCTCATTTACAGCGCGCGCACGTTCAGCTTCAGTGTCGAATTGAAACGTATCGAAGATAGGCAGAAAGCATGAATCCCACAGTGTTGTCAGATAGGTTTGCGAAAATTCAAACTCATCCGGGAATTGTTGTAGCAACTGCCACACACAATCGAGGAATAACAAGAAAACTGGACTCTCTTCTTTATCCATATTGCTCTCGCCATTATTGTTATTGCGTACATGGCCTAGACGACGTTGGAAAGGATGCTCCAGTGCAACCCACTCTTTCTGTACAAGCGATTGAAAGCCATCTATGGTGCGAAATAAAGGATCAAGCAAAATCTGGGCCAGACTTGATATAACGCAGCATAGGTCTCTTCCGTTCGACTCCTGCAATACACATGTAATGCATTTGCGTAAGGTTTCTGCGGCCTCATTCGCATATCGCAAACTAAGAGAGACGTAAAACAGCCAATTGGTTTTCTCCAGTAACGTAAGAAATTTCGATTCCTGCAGTAAAAACTGCTCTGGCGTCTCCGGAGTGCATAGACGCCGAAACTTTTGATATGCACGCTGCACATCATGCACGCTTGGCAAACGATCTGTCAGTTGCAGTAGTTTAAGCTGACGCCGTTCATCGCATTTGCGTACCAACTCCAGTGTTATATTTTCCAGTTTTGAGTCCTGTTGTAGAGCCGGCTTCAATTCTGCCATACGCACTAGAGAGGCGCTACCGTAGCTGTACACCCAAAAGGCACAACGCGAATCACAAAAGGCTAACGACAAGTCAAGAAAACGTTCCACAGTGCAGCTCTTCGGTATTACAAAATGCGGTGGTAGTGTGTATTTGCTACTTGCGTTGGGTTGCATATTGCGTAGCTGACGCACTGCCTCCGCACTGATTACCTGCCATTCAGTAGCTCCGCACCGTATAAGCTCTCTTGCCCAATCATTTTTGGTTGTATACATGATCACACTCGATTTTGGCAGTGTAGAAATATAAGGCTCCTTATAGCGATTTGCAAAGCTAAGATCATGAGTGGACTGATAGGCAAAGATTGCCAACGCAGTGGCTATGTGCCTGCCATAATCTCGCACGCCACCCGATTTTGAATCCTGCAACTGAAAAGCGAACTTAAGCAACCGAAAGTTCTTGCAGACAATATGTAGTGCTGCGATGCGTCCACTGAGTGTTTTTAGCTGTGAGTCAAGTTTCTTGCGTTTACTGCTCACAACATTGACCACATTCAGTGCACTCACTGCGCGTCCAGCCTCGGCAATAGTATACACATAATCAATACTGTTGAGCGTTACTTCGTTCCGTTGCAACAGCAGATTTTCTTGGCAAGTGTCGAGTTGCTGTTCAGACGTTAAATCCTGCGGCTGCGGAGGGCGATAAAGCGGCACAAATGCCAATTTAAAGTTTGTAACACTCAGCAACCCAAAAACAGCATTCTTATTGTTAGCCGGTTGTTTGCCCTCGATATCCATGGGAGCTATAGCAGAATACATGTAGGCGGGTGCAAATGTTATAAATTGTTCATGCGGCAACAGACGTGGCTTGGCCATTTGTACGTCGCGCATATCACTAGATCCGATCCATTCATTGCTTAAATCAGGTAGCGGTGCTACGTAGCTAGTAAATGTGTTACGTTTTCTGTGGTCGGGCATTTCTATGTTACTGCCGCCGCTGCCAATGCCGCCACCAACGCCACCTCCGCTAGCCATATTTGGAGAAACTCAAACTCCGTCGTCGACACAAAACACGAATTGTATTCAATTTATGTGCGATGTAGCAACCGGCTGGTTTGTTGTGCGTGTTGCTGTTATATCCAAGCTACTGCTGCTAGAAGAAATGACAGCACTACCGCTGCCACTACGCCACCGTATATTTTTCAGCCTGTTTGCCGCCAACGACAAACAAGCAATTCGCGTTGCGTTCTTAGAATATTCAATTATTTGTTATTTCCGGTCGGTTGTTCGTTCGGTGCGCGTTGTTGTTTTTGCTAATGAAGAATATAATGGGACTCGCTGGCTGGTTGCTGCACTGCACTGACACTATGTGGGCGTGTGTGCTTACTGCAATTGAGTGTTGTTCTATGTAAATGCAATCGGTTTCGTCGATTTTTCACCACTCCACTGACCCGAATTATCAACGTTTATTGTTGTTTTTTTTTCCTTCTTGGCAATTGTCGTCGCCTTTATTTCAATTTTTGATCCGTTCACTGTGTAATCTCTGTGCTCTTTATGTATGTGAATTTCATTACCATTCTCTTTCCTTCCGTTCTTGAAATGTATTGCGATAAGTTTTATCAGTTCGGGATCACACAACGCGACGCTCAAATTTTTTCTAATAAGTGTGTAGCGCAGTGGTACCCGAATTTCAAAGCTAAAGATGCTTACACTCCTACTTCAATTATTTTGCTTTTAGTATGACAAACACACATCAAGCACACACATACTGATACAAACATCATCGACCACTGGAACGTTTTTGAAAGTCACTTGCTATTAATATTATTGGCAATCACAGTGAAACACAATAACGTCCAAACATGTAGAGGTACTTATGCAATTATTCATTATTAAAATCGTTGAAAAGCATATAAAATTATATATATATAATTATAAAGAAACCAGTAAAACGTTAACTTCGATTGAACCGAAACTTTTAAAGCTTTCTTATGAAATTAGGAATGATAGGTAAATGGTGATTTTTATAGAGGCTCTGCAAAAAATAGGTGGGACAAGTCTATTTCTTTATTCATGAAGCGGCCGTTCAAAATCATACAAAAACATTTAAAATAGTTGTGGGTTTCTTTGGAGTCACACCCAAAAAGTGAGAACACAAGCATTGGCATACATATGTATAAGAAGCGGGCGAACTTAGGAAGCCACCATATTTGTTTGTAAACTGACGACTTAAAAACTTTTTCCTACAAAACCACATAATTGGGGTTTAGTTTGTACATGGTTATCCTAATAAATTGGGTAATGAGCCCAAAATTATATGTGTGCGAAGCGACCGTGCACAAGAAGTCACCCTAATTTGCTTAAGCTGGCATTCAATCAACTAAAGGTTTTCATAGAAATACACATAAATGGGTAGCGGGTTCATCTATAAGAATCCACCATATCAATCTACAAAAAGGTAAAAAAAAAAATTCGATGATTAACTTTTATAAATAGCTACATAGACTAGTGTAACTAACATTATTCCATAATTAGAAGCTAATTAGAATACAAAAAAAAAGAAAACATATTTATTTCATAAAAACACGTGAGCTTAACGCCCCTGATTTCGGCAAAATGAAATGAAAAATTAAAATAAAATATTTGTGGCAGTGTTTGTAGAACTGTTAAAATGCATTGCAAATAACGAACGAAACATCGGAGACACTTTAAAGTTTATATATTCCTAAGCGGTACGAGACGAACCGATCTATGTATATGTCTTTCGGTAAAAAAAGTTTCTCTGAATAGAAAAAATTTTTAGAAACAAAGCTCTCGGAATAAAACTCAAACTGTTACAAATGTATCTTTAAATTTTAGATTTTGATACCGTTCTACCGTACTCGTAAATGTTGTCTCAAAAATTCAAATTTAAAAAAGTATATACTATAGCTCTTACTTGATTTAATATATTTTTTCCTTGTGTTCTTTTTCTAATTTCTGCTAGTTAGTTTTTAACGTTTAAATTAAAGTATGAATTTCGATTTTGATTTTAAAATTCATTCTACGTATTTTTAAACGTTTTTAAAATTTACGTCTTTTTTTTACATTGGTATTTTCTTTTAGTTTTTCACCTGTTTTTGGTATATATAATTTGGTATTTTATATTTCTGACTTCATGTCACACTGTTATTGCTAGTTTCGCGCGCAGTTTCTGGCGTCTGATTTTGCATTTCATTTCGTTTAAGGAATAAAGATGTCAAAGAAACTAAACGTAAGCGGTGGTGGCACACCCAAAAATACCCTTTTTAATTACTTTGCAAAATCACCGGCACCCGAAAAGAAAAAGATACCAAAAACAACAAACGACAGTACCGTGAATTTATCAATAAATGAATCAAAAGAAGTCGAGAAAGAAAACTTGGAAAATGGTAACGATTCAGTTCCGATAAAGCGTAATTTGGACACTGATCTAAAGAAAGCCGTGGCGGATCATAACGATAATGATTTTGGCGATGAGGAAATAGTCAAACGCAAGCGTAAGCGAATTGCTATAGTAGAGTCTGAGGAAGAAGATGCAGACTTTTCTGATGATGGGGACGATGATTATCAGCCCAACGTTAAGGATGCCGCCGAAGAAAGTGATGACAGTTCCAGCGGTGAGGATGAGAAGGAGGAGGATGGAAGTGAGGATGATATGGATGTCAGCGCTGGAAGTGAACCAACACCGAAAAAAAGAACTATAAATAATAAGCAAAAAAAACACAACAACGACGAGCCTGAAAAGAAAAAGTTAAAACTTGAAGTTGCAGTGGCGACTGGAGGCACTTTCATGGAAAAATTAAAACACATACAATTGCAGGCAGCAAATGGCAATTCAGAAACTGTTAAAACCTCGAAATACGATGAAATAGTAACTACTTCCTCCACACTGGATGAGCCGGTCGTTTGGCCGCACCAAAAGATTGATTTCCTTCAGCCAAGTAACATTAAGGACAAGAATGGACGTCGTCCAGATCATCCCGACTACGACAAGTCAACGTTAATGGTACCAAAAACTTTTCTGGATGGTCTGTCGCCGGTATGTTAGTTATAATTTTGAAAAAATCAGTTGTACCTTACTTTGAGGTTTTTTCAGGGCGTGCGCCAATGGTGGGTACTTAAAGCGGATAATTTTGATTGCGTGCTATTCTTCAAGGTGGGCAAGTTTTATGAATTTTACCACATGGATGCAGACGTTGGTGTAAATGAGCTGGGATTCACTTACATGCGTGGAGAGTTTGCCCACTCTGGTTTTCCGGAGATATCGTTTGACAAAATGGCATCGATATTAGTCGATCGAGGCTATAAAGTAGCGCGCGTGGAACAGACAGAAACTCCTGATATGATGGCCGAGCGCTGCAAGAAGCAGGGAAAGACAACCAAATTTGATAAAGTGGTTCGTCGCGAGATTTGTCAGGTGACTAATCGTGGAACACAAGTTTTTGGCTCACAGTGTGCGATTGGGCCGCACCATCAGCCCAACTATATGCTCGCAATTGTCGAGAAGGTAATGATCAAATTCGTATGTCAAAATTTGATGGTGAATATTTCTAAAAAGCACTTCATATTTTCAGAATTTGGGCGCCACCAGTAACTACGGAGTGTGCTACATTGACACTTCAATTGGAGATTTCTACATTGGTGAATTCGATGATGATAAAAGTTGTTCCCGGTTGCTCACATTACTTTCGCATCATATGCCGGTTTTGGTAAGCATGGTGTCGTTATTCTGTATTCGATGCATATGCGTGTTTATATATTTACGTATATATTCAACCACTTGCAGCTGTTGTCAGAAAAATCTTCCATATCTGAGCGAACACAACAAATATTGCGTACAATGTTGGGCGGCATACTTAAGGAATCGCTTGCAAATAGTGGTCCACATGCCTGCAGCGCAGAGCGTACTCTAAAACACCTCGCAGAGCAATATTATGCCAAGTCGAGCCCGGAAGATAACTGGCCGATGGTTTTAAGGAATATGCAGGCTGAAAGCGATCACTTAGGCCTAACGCCAGCTGAAGGATATAAACTTGCACTTAAGGCACTTGGTGAATGCATATATTTTCTTAAAAAATGCCAGCTTGAACAGAAGGTACTGCCAATGGCGCGTTACCACCTGTATATACCTCCAGATATGTTGAATGAAGCTACGTCGATATCCTGTGTTCCAAAAATTGAAGCTTCAATAAAATGCCAACAGCGACGCTCGCACATGGTACTGGATGCTACAACGCTTTCCAATTTGCGCATCACGGGTGAAGAGCATTCATTACAGGCAACTCTTGATCAATGTTGCACAAAATTTGGCAAACGTTTGCTACATCATTGGCTTTGTGCACCCAGCTGTGATTTGTCTGTTATACAGGAACGACAAAAAACCATTACCAATCTTTTAGATCAAGGTAGCGAGTTACAGGAGTTGCGCGCATTGCTTGCTCCATTGCCTGACTTTGAACGTCACTTAGCCCAAATTCATTTATTTGGTAATAAACGCGTGGTGGACAATCATCCCGATGGACGTGCAATTCTCTTCGAACTGAAGCTGTATAACAAGAAAAAATTGCAAAATTTCATTGGTATATTAAAAGGCTTTGAGGCGGTTACGAGCATTCCGTTGATGTTCAAAAACTGTAACTCTGATCTGCTGAAGAGGCTTACACAGCTGCCCAGCGACGGTGGCAGCTTTCCGGATTTAACTGAACAACTGCAGTTCTTTAAAGTAAGGTTTGATATAAGTTAAGAGCTGGTTTCTGATTTCATGTTACATAATTCTTCAACAGAACGCATTCGACCACGAAGAAGCTTCCAAAACTGGTGTCATTGCACCAAAGAAAGGTGTGGATGCAGACTACGATGAGATCCAGGCAAAGATTGTACAAATTAATGCTGCACTAAAAGACTATCTTATCGAACAGGAGAAACATTTCGGCTGTCGTGTCGTATACTTTGGAACAGAGAAAAAGCGATTTCAGTTGGAGGTGCCCGAAAGTAATGCTCGCAAAGCTAACAGTGACTACACTTTGGAAGGCCAAAAAAAGGGTAATAAGCCCTGCAGACGCTACACCACATCAAAGACAAAGGCGCTTCTTAAGGAAATGATGGCTGCCGAAGATGACCTCACTGTGGTGTTAAATGATTTGGCACGCCGCATCTTTGAAAAATTTTCTAGCCATTATGAGAAATGGAAACAATGCATTGACTGCATTGCCAATTTAGATGTCCTCGGCTCGTTGGCAGAGTATGCGCGCCATCAGAATGTCATATGTATACCGGATTTATCATATGAGGAGAAGCCATTTATTGAAATTGATGAAGGCTATCACCCGTGTGTTTCAGCTGAGACATATATACCAAATGGTGTAACACTGGGCTCATCGGGCGTAGCTCCATTGTCTATATTAACTGGTCCCAACATGGGTGGCAAGAGTACTTTAATGCGACAGGTTGGCCTTTTAGTTGTCATGGCACAGATTGTAAGTGTAGTTTTTTATATTGTGTAATATATACCCTTTTATTTACGCCTTTTTTTAAACAGGGTGCACATGTGCCGGCTGAGCGCTGTCGCCTGTCTGTTGTGGATCGCATATTCACACGTTTGGGGGCACAAGATGATATATTGGCTGGTCATAGCACATTCCTAGTTGAGTTAAATGAAACCTCTTTGATTCTGAAGCATGCATCTGCGAATAGTTTAGTACTGTTGGATGAGTTGGGCCGCGGCACAGCTACATATGATGGAACTGCTATCGCTGCATCAGTCGTAAACTTTTTGGCCGATCTCAAGTGTCGCACTTTGTTCTCCACGCACTACCATAATCTCATCGATTTCTTTCATAAGGATCCTCGTATTACTCTTGGTCATATGGTAAGTTTATTGCTGCATTCAATTTAAGTTATTCAAAACCTCATTAAATGTCCAATTAGGCATGTATGGTGGAGAATGAGGACAACGACGATCCCACACAGGAAACTGTTACTTTCCTATATAAGTACACTGCTGGTGCTTGTCCGAAGTCATACGGGTTCAACGCCGCGAAATTGGCAGGTATGCCCCGACCTATTATCAAACGAGCCTTTGAGGTACGTCTACGCAAATCTATAGTAGGTTGTCCAATCTTATTAATAAGCTGTTGTTTTATAGCTATCCAAGAAAGTGGAGGCCATCGCTTTACAGCGCAAAATCACCGCGAAAATTATTGCAGCGGCCGCTGGTAACGGTATTGCTAATGATTCAAAGAAATCGGAAGTTATTAAGAATCTATTGTTGCAGCTAAAAATGTGTCATATTTAAATTATCTTAAAATGTTTCAATCGTTTATTACACATCCACAGTATTTTCCTTTTTTTTTTTGTTACTATAATTAATAAACTTACGATGTTAAAAATTATATACATATATATTAATACTGTGTACAGATGGAATTCAGACCAAAGTCTTATTTGAATTTGCTCAAATTACCTCCAATCCTCTACGTTTCAAATTTTGTGTTTTATAGCTCACGCATCTCTATCAGTATCATGGCCGGGATTTTTTCTCACTTGAAGCACTGATCGGTGGGTAATAGCAAGTGATTTCATACTTTTGGTGATCTTTGTTTTTGGCATTTCAACCATTTTAATTTTATAACTGCATTATTTTTTTTTATTTTGGCTTAGATATAAAACGTTAAAACATCAGTTCACTTGGGAGGTTGGATCGTCGCTAATATATAGGGGGCCAATAAATATAAACACAGAGAAAGAGAAGCATGGCTTCTGTTGTTTCATTTTGCCTTTCTTTATGAGCGCGAAAAAGATAGATTTCTTTGTTTACGTTTGCGTGTATTTATTTTATTTTATATGCAAACATTTTTTTTTATTTTCATCTTTTTATTTGCCATCAGTTCGATGCAGGAACTATAATCAAATTATTTGAGTATTTATTTTATACGTTAGTGTTTCACTTGAATTTTACTAGGTACTATGTATATTAACCTACATTAACCTAATCTTAACCTATGACCTTGGACAGGAGAGATCTAACGGGTGCACGCGCTTATGCCGCCTCGTTGCTGTTGAATTATCAAGTAAATTGATAGCCAGATTGTTGCTGTGTTGATATAGTTTTTCTATGTATCTGGTGCTATGTTTCCTGATTTCTTCAGCAATACTTGGCATCTGAAGATCTTTGTGGATTTTCTCATTGCGCATGTACCACAGAGCTCGAGTGATTTTCCTAAGGGCGATGTTTTGATACCGTTGAAGTATTTCGATGTTAGGTTCAGCTGCCACCCCTCATCGCTGGATGCCGTAAGTCCAGACCGGTTTAAGTATGGCTTTGTATAGTCTGACTTTGTTGTCCAGACTAAGCTTAGATTTTTGGCCTAATAGCCAATATATACGACGCGTTTTTACATCTGCATGTATGCTTTTTAACTCAGATGTAGCGTTTTCATGTCTCACGTAAAAACTTCTGCCCTGCAGATATGATCAAATAAAGCGGAACTGAGTGCAGGTTAATGCCATTTTTATTTTGTATAACAGCCCCTTGTGCCATACTCGATCAAAAGCTTGTTTCAAGAAAAACGGCCGAACAGAACTGTTTCTCTTCAAAAGAATTTTGAATTACATCAACGATTCTGTGCACCTGCTCTGGAGGTTCGTGCCTACGTCGAAATCCGAATTGATGATCGGGGAGGATGTTGCTTTCTAGTGCGGGTAGCACTCTACGAAGAAATATTCTTTCGAATATTTTTGAGCGTACCGCCAACAGACTGATAGGGCGATACGATGACAATTCGTTCTCGGGTTTTCCGGGCTTCGCACTTCCATTGGTTGGGAAAGTGGCTAAGCCAAAAACACACGTTAAATATTTCTACTATCAGTTCTAGACATTTTTCGGGAAGTACTTTGATGGTTGCAATGTAGATTCCGTCGTATCCTGAAGATTTTTTGAGTACCAGAAGTCTTATTTCATTTTTAAGTTCTTCCAAACTGGCTGGAGTTATCGGAACATTGTCACTGCAAGGTGCTTTGACCACTCTGTCTTCCTCTGCTTCATGTGCAGTGCTGCAAATCTCGAACGGTGTAAATTGATCTTGAAGGTGTGCAGCGAATGAGTCAGCTTTTTCCTGGTTGCTGTGACACCAATCCCCATTAGGTGTTTTGATGGGAATTAAACGTCGAACTGGACGTTTTAGGTATTTTGTGGCTTTCCGTAAATCGCATTCGGGTCCATTAGGCTCGGCACTAATTAGGAAATCTTCAATCGCATCGTTTTTTAAGTCAACCAGTCTCTTTTTTAATTTTTTTGAAATTCTGTTTAAAGCGTTCTTGTCCGCAGGGTGGTGAAATTGTTGTCATATATATTTTCTCATTAACCAGTTCACGAATTTCTATTGAATAAATCGAGTAGTTGCGGTAGGAGAATGGTTTGTTTACTATTTTTTGAGGAGTGGCGATGTCTGCTGCTTTATGAATTTTCCGGTTTAACCATTCGACCGTATCGTCAACATCTCTTGAGGAATTCATTTCTATATTGGGGTCAACTTGACCATCTAACCAGCATCGGAATTGAGATAAGTCTGAGTTCTTGCTAAGAAGATTTCTTCTGACAGTATAAAGATCGACTGGTACATTGATTTCGATGACAACTGCAGAATGGTCAGAAAATAACTCGTGGAAGTCTTTAACTTGTATCCTTCGTCTATCGATTCCACGGCAGATGGCGATATCTAGTATATCAGGGTGACGATTTGAGTCAGACGGCCAGTACGTTGGACTTCCTGAAGTTAAGACTGAATAGTTATTTGAATGAATGCACTTCAACAATTCGAGTCCTTTCGGGTTATCGGTTCTAGCTCTCACCAGTGATTCTTCGCGTTTAGATCGCCACCAATGAGAAAGCAGTTTCCCAGTGTATTAAATAGAGTTTGAAACATGCTTTGAGTGACTTGATGTCCTGGTGGAATGTACGCAGCCGCTATTTTAAAGTTACCAGTAGCTGTATTTAGTTCTACGGTGCTTACTTGAGCCCAGTGATGTGATGTGGATCTACATACAGAAAATTTTATGTTGTTTCTTATAATGACAGCACTTCCACCGCGGGCTGTGTCTAACGGATGATTTGTTGAAACCACGGTATATCCGTGTATTATAAAATGAGAACGGTCGGTAAAATGTGTTTCCGAAAGAAGTACAATGTCTACGTTATGAGATTTGATGGCATGTTCGAGCTCGAACTTATGTTGGCTGGCGCCATTAGCGTTCCATACGATTATTTTAAGATTTGGATGCATGCTTACCAATAAGTGACGTGACAAGATTCACTAACGAGCAGATTTGTTCTGACATTCTGTCCGCTCCATTTGCTTTTCCATTAGTTGTACCAGTTTATCAAATGTGGTCTCATAACTTTTCTGGGAGTTGTTTTTTCACGACTAGCGGATTTATCTCTGGCAATGTCGGCGTAACTTACACCAGGTGACACCGAGCTAGGAATGACCGCAGATTGATTAGTATATATTAGCTCAGTGCGTGCTGCTGCTTGATTGGCTGGCTTACGGTGATTTTTACCAGTAAGCGGATGAGCTTTACGTAATGCTGCTTGATATACATTACAGCCATTGTACGAAGCCGTGTGAGACTCGCCACAGTGAACGCATGTCGCTGGAGCAGACTTCTCCTTAGTGCACTCATCAGAACTATGGTTCAATGCACACTTTACGCACCGGAAAGCTTTACTGCAGTACCTTTTTGTATGCCCAAATTCTTGGCATCTGTGGCATTGAACTAAATCATCAAACTTTTTTGATCGTTCAATAGTAACAGATGTACCACACAAATATTTTAGTTCATAAATTTTTTTGTTATTAACGCTTGGCTCAAGATCTACGAAAAACATTGATAAAGGCTTTTTAGTTTGTCGGCTGCGTGCATTAATTACTTGCCTTATGTTATGGTTTTTACCAATCAATTCTTCTTTTATATATTCCGTAGAGGTAGAATAGTGAAGCGTCTTGATGACCACCCTGAACGCTCTCTCCTGTTTTAATTGGTCCGTGTGGTAAATGATTTTATTTTCGTCTAGTAGGCGAACCATAGCACGATAATTAGTGCAATTGTTGATCATAACTCTAATATCTCCTTCGCAGTTGGCCTTGTATGAATAAGTCCCGGCTCCAATACATTCATTGAATTGAAGCATCATACGCTGGATATTGTTCACTCCTGGTATAAGTAGCGGGGGTGGTCTTGGTTCATTGGCTGCTTCGGGGGCTAAGTCCATAGCTGGCTCTTCAGGCTGTGCTAATGTTGCGAACTTTTTATAGGCTAACAAATTCGTTGCAGACACCGCATTTTGTTTGCTACCGTTACTAGTTGAACTAGTGACATTGTTTGTTGTTGCTAAACATGTCTTTTTTTTCAATAACATTGGAGATGAAAGCGGTCTCCTTTTCAATGTTAGCTTGCCGTTATTTGTTTTCACTGTTTGCCATATGCCTTCGTCGGCCACCTCGACGCCGCCGCCTTCCATGACTTAGGAAACGGAACCAATACACAATTGTTTTTGTTGTTCCTGTGTGTTATTTATTACGCTTAATATTTGTTCTGTTACACTTTTAATTATTTGGCTAAAAACGACTAACGATCGCAATCGAAATATGACAGTTTACAAAAGTACGTCCGTTCAACTACGAGGTCAGATAACGACTGATATGCATACATACATTATAAGAGTTCGCATTCTTGGCCAACCAGCCTAGGAAACAATCGGTATAAGTGCTCCAAACTAAAGTCCCTACTCAAAAAAACAAAAAAAAAATTCAAAAGCAGTAACTGATAAGGAACATGTCATTGAGAGCTCAACTTCTGGCTGTACAGACCAGTCTCTGACTCCTGGAGACAAATCTACTCCTCATAATATGTCCTTACATATTACTTCCCCACTTAATCAAAGTCTACTCATCTCTTCATCTACAACACAGCCTCAAAATACTGCTATATATTGCTATATATAAATGAACATATATAGTACATATGTATATAATGTATGTAGTGGAAAAAAGTCTTCGTATTTCGCGCTCTTTTTTTTCAATTAGGTATATCTCGTTAAGTATTTGTTGTATGGGGGCATACTTTACGGCGTTTGAAAGGTGTGAGTGTTTAGTATACATATATGTCTACATTGCGCTTAGACAATTCAGTTGGGAGCTACAGCGCGTCGAACATGAAGGTCTCGAAGGAAGAAAATCGCCATCACAAGCGGCTTGTTCACTCAATTTCGTTCTGGTGTGGAAGATGCACCACGCTCCGGAAGACCTGTCATCGAAGAAGTCGACAAATCAAGGAAGTGATCGAGGTAGACCGCCATAGTAGCAGCCGTACCATCGCCCGGGAGCTGAATATCAGTCAAATGACCGTTCAAAGGCATTTGAAGAAACTTGGCTACACAAAATAACTCGATATTTGGCCACACGAGTTGACATCTGCGTATCGCTGCTGAGTCGCAACAAAATCGACCCGTTTCTGAAGCGAATGGTGACTGGCGATAAAAAGTGGGTCACTTACGACCACGTAAGCACAAACGATCATGGGTGAAGGGTGGCGAAGCGGTTTTTATTTATTTATTGATATTATTTATTTATTGATATTATTTATTTATTGATATTAGCAACTAAATGACAAAACAGTCGCTTAAAACTAATTATTTAAAACAATTTATATTACTATAAAGTTACTTGAAGCTAAAGAAGGAAAGTTGCGAAAACTCAGACCCGGTGGCAGTGGCGTAACTATAGGGTGGTAGGGCTGGCAAAATACCACGGGCCCCCGACCCAAGAGGCCGCGAGCTCAAAAATATTTTTTTACATTGTACCTGAGTATTTTATTTTATTTAAAAAGTATATTTTTATAAGTTCTGCTTAAAACCCATAGTGAGACAACTAAAGACCATAATACAATTTTAAGTTAATCGTTAAGCATTTCAACCAAACTAAACAAAAAGATGTTGATTCATTTTTAAAGATGTACACGTTACCCGTGACGAGTAATTTTACGTACTTATGACTGTCAAAAAACCGTCAATCAAAATACCGGTAATTCACATAATTGCACATCTCTATTCATTCATCCATTGGTTTCTACATATTTTGTCGCGGTATGTTGGCAGCGCGGGTGAGCATTGACGATCGGGAATTCCCCATTTTGTTTTCACTTTTTTCGTGGTAATTTTAAAGAGCTAACTCATCAAGTGTAAGGTTCGTGATTGAAAACGGACATTGTAAACCTAAGGGCCCTTTGTTAAAATATAGTGACAATAGATCTTTTATAGAAAAACATTACTATATTAAACTTGAATGTACATGGCTATTCTATTCTTTAATACTTCAGAAGGCGTATTGTGAACCGTGTTGGCTATTCGCAAATCGGGCATCTAAGAAAATACAAAATGTTTGGATTGAGAGCTATGACGACTGGAAACATATTGTAGATGCCATACAAAGACACGAGACATCAAAAATTCATCAGGATTCCTGTCTTACGTATCAACAGTGGCGACTACATGGAACACTCGATGAAAAGCAAGAGTCTATGATCAAAAAAGATAAATCTTTTTGGCGCCAAGTACTTTCTACGCTCCTTGATGTTACTCTGACACTTTCAACGTGTAATTTAGCGTTTCGTGGCCACAGAGAAAACGCAGATAGCAGAGATCCAAGCTCCAAAGAAACTTTTTGAGTATTTTTGAGTTATTAGGAAAATACGACCCGATTTTACAACTCCAGATATTTCAAAAATTGATCAAATGTGTGAACTTTACCGTTATTGTATGATCGAAAAAGATGGTAATGGGATCCCAAAGGCACTTTTCATTAAAGAAACATTTTTAGGATTTCATGAAGTTAATGATCAAACTGTCTTAGCAATGTCCAAGCAAAATATTAAATCCATAAATGATGGTGCTAACACAATGAAAGGGACGTATGGTGGAGTTCAAAAACTCATAAAAGATGTCGAGCAAAATGGCGTATATGTTCACTGTGTTGCTCACAATTTAAATCTAGTACTCAATGATGCAGTGAGAGAGGTTATTGATATGCAAAATTTTTTTGAAACAGTTCAACAAATTTAAATTTTTTTTAGGCATAGTATCAAAAGATGGAATATTTTATCAAGTTTTATATCTAATAAAGAAAATGAGTCTTCAACTTCAATAACATTAAAAACATTTAACCCTACTAGATGGGCAGGACGTTATGATGCCAGAAGAATTGGAAAGGTATCGACATGAATTTGAAAATTTAAAAATGGAAGCAAATAGTGTAGCAGAAAAATGGTCCATCACCCCTGAATTTTCTAAAACTCGTCAGAGGAAGGTAAAACGCCATTTTGATGCGCTTTGCAAAAAAGAGCGTCTCCAAGATCCGGAAAGTTTGTTCTAGGTGAACATATTTTATAGAGTATTGGAGTACTGAAATCGCGTTACCTTCCAATGAATGAAATTGTTCCAATTTTCAGTGTTTTGCAGTGTTTTAAATGACACTGATCTATTAAAAAAAGCTCTAAAATTTGTTGAGATATATAAAAAAGAAATATCTGAATCATTTTCCAGAGAAATTCTCAGTTTTCCATCCACTTTCAGAGACGAAATAGAAAAATCTTCGTGTATTAGAGACCTTGCTGATTTATTAATAATAAAAAATCATTTTATGTCCTGCAGCTTTCCTGATGTATGCACTGCATTAATGTTATTTCTTACAATTCCTGTGACTACAGCTAGTGCTGAACGATCATTTTCAAAACTAAAATTGATAAAAACCTATTTAAGAAACTCTATGAGACAAGACAGGTTATGTAACTTGGCTATTCTGTCTATTGAAAATTCTATGGCCCGATGTTTATACTTTGATGATGTTATAGACACTTTTGCGGAAAAGAAAGCTCGAAAAAAAGATTTTTCTTAATAAATAATCTTATTGAAATTAAATTGTTATTTTTATTTCATTGTAAATGTATGCAGATTTCCTCACGATGGTGTTCCTTCACCGAAAAGCTAGCGAATAGATGATGAATGCATTGAGATATTATGTTCTATGGATGAATGTGAAGTCTTCAATACGCATTGGGCTAGCGTGGGGACTACACTATGGCCATTAGTGAGACATATGGGCAAATCCCAGAAACAGTCCACCAGCGAACAATTTTTGAAATGAGACTTTTGTTATTTTCTTTTATGTAGAACAATAAAGTAGATATCTTATTTTAGAAATGTATAACAAAAAAAACATTTCGATGTTTATAAATACAAAAGTTATTACCAAACCCAACCTCAGTTTTGTTACTTTTATACCCAAAATTAAAATTTTTTCGGTATACATAATATAACATTATTGTTAACATAGAAGATCGGACAGATAGCTATATTATGGTTTGTTTAATTCTCTTCAAATTTTGTATAACAATTATTATGTTTCTATTTTGGAATAATTAAAATTAGGTATGAAACGTCAAGTCCATGCGTTGTAGCGTGCGTCACAGAAATTAAGGTTTTTTTTATATAGTTAGTATAAAAAATTTTTTTTTTTTAAGTTGTCTATAGTTTTAAATCATATCTATTTTTTACTTTTAAGTATGTATATTTAAAAACAAAGTTCTACATATTTTTTTTTTGTTTTGTTTTTGCAATTTAATTTCTGTAGCGTGTGTCACGATTTCATTTTTGCCTAAAAAGAGCAGCAGTCCGTCCTTCCGTATGAACGAAAGGATCTCGGAAACGGTAATAGATAGAGACTTCGTGTTTTCTGCATTGGACTAGGACTTCTCCGGAATTTTGCCCCTCCTTCCCTTCCCCAAAAAATCACCCTCTAGACTAAAAATTAAAAAGAAAAATTGGAAAAAAATCCGGCGTTAACTCAAACATTAAAGGAGTACAACCGAAACCGTATGTAAACATACAGAAATAAATTAAAAGAACAAAAACAGCAAGTGATAGAAGAGCAACAATTAACATCACTAAACAGTGGGTATAAGTGCAAGAATACCCTTTACAAGGCATTCACAAAAGTGGAAATGGCCTTACCAAAAGATATTAAAAAAAGAAAGGAAATTATTGAATTGCTTAATCAGAAGTACTTAAAGGACGAAGATGAACCCGATATATCAAATTCTGTCGACGAAGATAATCAAATAATTAAAGATTTTTATAATAATGATGATACACTGCCGATCAACGAAATAGACTCACATCGTTTTTTTAAGAAAATCGAGTTTAATATATCATTTTAAGAGCACAATTTGGAAAACGTATTTTTTTACTATGCACTATTAAATTCTTAAGTAAACGAAACAAAAATTAGCATTCTAAGTTGAATGGTATATTTTTAAACAAATTTTTAGTGAGTGAACCTTAAAAAGTGGTCACTTTTTATCGCTCAACCAAATAGACTCAAGGTCTTAAACTTAATATGAATCAGAAATGTATTGAAAAATATATTATTAAATAAGTGTTTTAATTTTAATTAATAATGTGTATAACCACCTTTGTTTGAAATCACTTCATAAATTCGCTCAGGGATTGAATCGTAGAGAGCCTTTAGATAGTCCAAGGACAATTCGCTCAAGGCGTTCTTAATCGCAAAAAAAATTTCTAGAAGTCAGTCTGTTTGTCATTTTCTAAGAAATTCATCGACTTACGGAAAAAATATGAAAAAACCCTCCTGGAAAGCACTAACGCCTTGCGAGGAGCGAAGGATCCTTCGAGAAGCTTCAAACTCAAGGTGTTCTGCAGCCAAAATTCATCAAAATTTGGGTGTAAATGCAAGTGTAGCTACCGTAAGACGAGTAATCCGCAAGGCAAAACATCTGAATAGATTAAAACTAAAAAAAAACCACCGCTTAACGACGTTCGAAAGCAAGCTCGCTGTCTTTTTTCTCGGAATCACATGGCTTGGAATAGGGAGTGCCATCGAATCGTTTTTTCTGATGAAAAACGCTTAAATTTGGATAGACCAGATGGATTCAACTACTACTTTCACGATATGAGAAAGGAAGAACAGTATTTGACCCGTCACCACAGTCATGAGGGAGGTATAATGGTGTGGGGTGCCATATCCCATTATGGTACATTTAAAATTCAATTCGTTTCATCTAAGATGAACGCAATTAGATACAAAGAGCTGCTCCAAAATGCATTCCCCAATTTTCCCAACCTTTTCGAGCCGTTATCTTAGACGGATAATGACCCAATCCACACTGCTCGAGTGGTAAAGAAGTGTATAAGTGAACAAAATGTGAACTTAATGGAGTGGCCTCCGTATTCTCCTGACCTCAACATTATAGAGAATTTGTGGGGATGGCTTTCGCGTAAAGTTTATCAATATGGTAGACAATTTGAGGATGTTGAATCATTAAAATCTGCCATTAAGAACGCCTGGAGCGAAGTATCCTTGGACTATCTAAAGGCTCTCTACGATTCAATCCCTGAGCGAATTTATGAAGTGATTTTAAACAAAGGTGGTTATACACATTATTAATTAAAATTAAAACACTTATTTAATAATATATTTTTCAATACATTTCTGATTCATATTAAGTTTAAGACCTTGAGTCTATTTAGTTGAGCGATAAAAAGTGACCACTTTTTAAGGTTCACTCACTAAAAATTTGTTTAAAAATATACCATTCAACTTAGAATGCTCATTTTTGTTTCGTTTACTTAAGAATTGAATAGTGCATAGTAAAAAAATACGTTTTCCAAATTGTGCTTTTAAAAATGATATAATAAACTCGGTTTTCTTAAAAAAAAACGATGTGAGTCTATTTCGTTGATCGGCAGTGTATATCAACGGAAACTGCCGGAAGGAAATCAACATTATTAACGCAATCTGACGGCCTACCAATATCAAAACGGTACATGGCTATGACTATTCAAGAGGCATACGAATTGTTTAAAACAACGTTTCCAGATAAGCAAATTTCTCGAAGTAAGTTTCATAAAATCAGACCAAAACATGTTGTACTGTCAAGCAAGCTTCCTCATAACATGTGCGTTTGCCAGTATCACGCTAACTTTTCATTTTTATTGGAAGCTATGCATGGGATTATTCCTGTAGGTTTGGTAATAATTTTTGTATTTATAAACATCGAAATGTTTTTTTTGTTAAACATTTTTAAAATTAGATATCTACTCTATTGTTCTACATAAAAGAAAATAACAAAAGTCTCATTTCAAAAATTGTTCGCTGGTGGACTGTTTCTGGGATTTGCCCATATATATATTTCATAGCATATTTCATTTCATAACTTAATTTAAGTTTTATAAAATAAAAAGGTTAACAAAATTGAGAGATAAAGAATTATTACCCAAACAAAAGAAATAATTTGGTTCTATTTTCGTAGCGCACTCTACATTTTTCTACCATGGAAAAAATGTAGCGTGCGCTACGTAACGTGCGTCACTATGGTTCACGGTGTTTGCTAAAAAACCATAAACTTTTTCGACTCCAAATAAGCAATTTCTTAATTCTATTATTCTCAGCTTTATTTTAGATATTGGATTTTCTGTAATTTATCATGCATAATTCGCTAAAAAATACAAATGAAATTGAAAATTTAAAAGTAACTTCCATTTTGTGTAGCGTGCGCCACAACACTTTATGAACAATTATTTCGGAAAAGGTAAAAGTAAAGAAGCTATATTACATGTCTTTCGAAATTACACTTAAATCCCTCTATGCACAATACTAAAGTTCACGGTATATCTTTTAAAAACCCAAAAAAAAATTATATAGTAATCTACAAAAGCGTACGAATGTTACGTGCGTCACGCGAGATTTGCCCATATACAACGTGTAGTTAAGTACGCTGGAAATCTCGAAGTTTATTAAAATAAAACTGAGTACAACGTGACTATTTTTACTGAAAGGCCCCATAAAAAGAAGTTGCCAAGGGTCCCAGATGGAATAGTTACGCCACTGCCCGGTGGAAGAGTTTCTGTATGGCCGGATGTGCCCCTACTCACAGCTAGGCAGTGGTCCAAGCGGACGTAATTACAAAATTAAAAAAAACTTAAAGAAAACGAAAATAATAAGTTGGTTGATTTGTTAGTACAGCATTTTTAACAAAATTTAAAGACGAATGAAAAGAGAAAAATGGAGAGAATTTATTATAGTTAGAACAGAGAGCTCGAAGTGAGTTATTGAGAGCGTAATAAGTCGTACAAAAAGGAAATTATATTGGCACGAGATTCGCCATCTTGGTCGAAAGGGGACATTGAATGAAATTGATTGAAGCAAGTAAGGGGAATCAATTTCACCAATAAGAATTTTGTGGAGAAAAAAAAAAAAAAACACAGAGAGCATAGATCTGCGTGATGAAAGGGTTTGAAGATTAATTAATTTTAATCTGTCATTATAAGATGGAAGATTTACATGGCTATCCCAATTCAGACTGCGAATAGCAAAAAGAAGAAATTGTTTTTGAACAGGTACAATACGATCTTGGTGAATAATATAATAAGGATTCCGTAGACAGGATCCAAATTCTAAAATTGAGCGGACATATGAGGTATAGAGAAGTTTAGTGGTATAAGGGTCATTAAACTTCTTGGACCAAAGCTTAACAAAGCCAAGAATAGATTTTGCTTTGTTTATCATTGATCCAATCTGTTTATTATAAACAAGTTTCGGTTCCGTAAGGATACCTAAATCATTAAAACAATATTCTCTGCCGAGGATATCGTTATTTAAAGAAGAATCTACTATAAATGGATTTCTACGATGAAATGTCATACATTTACATTTTGAGACATTTAAGTTCAGATAATTAAGACTACACCATGTATGTAGTGAGTTCAACTCAGCCTGTATCAAACTGTGTTGGGAGATATCAGAATATGACAAACATAATTTGACATCATCTGCATACATAAGTGTATTACAATGATTTATAGCAATGGGAAGATCATTAATAAAAATATTAAACAATATAGGACCAAGGGAACACCAGAAGATACAATAGTTTTAGATAAACAATTATTGAATAAAACTATTTCTGTCAGACCGGATACGTATGACTCAATCCAAGAGCAAAGCCCGGATTGACGGTAAGGAAGGTTTTGCTGTGTGTTTTGTGGGATTGGCAGGGAATCATCTACTATGAGCTGCTCCCCTATGGCCAAACGCTCAATTCGGTCCTCTACTGTGAACAACTGAACCGCTTGAAGGCATTAATAGCCCAGAAGCGGCCATCTTTAGCCAATAGGAGAGGATTTGTGTTCCATCAGGACAACGCCAAACCACACACTTCGATTGTGACGCGCCAGAAGCTCCTAGAGTTCGGATGGGAGGTACTTATGCATCCCTATGGTCCGAACCTGGCACCATCGGACTACCATCTCTTCCTGTCAATGTCGATCGATTTAGCTGGCCTCAAAAGAGGCTTGCAAAAATCGAAGGTCTCACTTTTTTGCCAAAAGGAAGCAAGCTTCTATGAGCGGGGCATAATTAAGTTGGAATCTCGTTGGCAACAAGCTATTGATCAAAACGGCGCTTTTTTAAACTAAATCCGATGATTGTACACAATTTTATAAAGGTTTGAAATAAAGGCGAAAATACGAACGACTTTCTTTCCAACCCTATGTATATATATATAGTATATATATATATTTGTTATTTCAGGTTGAGGTATTTTAAGGTATTTAAAATATAAGATATTTCAATTAAAAATAACACATTTTCCAATCAATTTATAAATTTTTTTTTTTTAGTTAACCAATAATTTTTGTTTTTGACGAAATCAGCTGAACCATCCTTGTACTAAAGCACATTTAAGAAAGTGGGAGCCAAAAGTCTCTAACTTTTTAACGTAGTAAGGTATAGGTCTAATACTTAAAATATATATCGCTAAAACTCCAAAGAAAATTTAGACAATAAAAGAAATATAGGCATAGGGCGTCACTTAACGGTCATACGCAGAATATCGTGTTTTTTTTTTTCAACACTAAAAAATTCATCAAAAAGAAAAAAAGGTGTATATACAATATTAATTTTATATTTTTTGTTTTTTTTTAATATTAAATTTCCTAAGTTAAAATTTTTACACCAGTTAAGGTACGATCTACTAGACTATGTATGTATAAAGCTAGAGCCCATTATCGATTTTTTTTCTTATATGTAGTAATGACAGTTAAACTCAATATTTATAAAAAATAAATTGAAAAAAATAAAAATAATAAAGGTCGACCAGTGACCAAATATTCACATTACGCTTAATCGTGGAAAAGACCCGTGAGTTTAACAAAGACACACACCACCTATTTGTCGATTATAAAGCCGCTTTAGACACGTCGATAAGATCAAAGTTTTCCGACGCCCTGTCTGCACTAGGTATCCCGGAAAAGATTGTCTGAATTTGCATGACACAGCGTTGTCATAGTGGGGAAAAAGCTCTCCGACCCCTTTGATACCAAGAGAGGTTTCAGGCAGGGCGATGCTCTATCGTTTTTTCAATCTTCTGATGGATTACATCCTACGCCAGTACCCGTATATACAGAGTTTTCAAAAATATCGAAAAAGCCAAGGCGGAGCTGTGAACTTTTTCACCATTGGTGGGGGAGCAACGCAACTCTTCAGAAAGAGAGGCACATCGGCGTATTGTAGAAAGACATCTGTACATTCTTTAATGGTTTACAGCTTTTCGCATTACGCTTTGTAGTTGGTTGTGTTGCACACATCATTCAGTTCCCCGAATGTGCGATGGGTTTTCTGGATTTTTTTTTTACCGTTTGTTTTATGAACTACATATATGACTTAAAAATTAAATAAACAAAATAATTACTAAATTCTATATACACGCTGTCTCCACAACGAGCTCTCTAGTGTTTATTTAATTAATGATAGGTTTCACATTTTTGTGTATTCTAATAAATGCTTACATATATTATATATATTATTAGCTACTTATGTAACGAAAAAAAATTGTTTTAAAAATCATTACTTATATATATACTAATTTAAAAATATAATAGTGAGGGGAGAAGGATGGGATTTATCGGGATGAATAGAGTAATCTGCTAGCGACCAGTACGATTTTCTTTCCACTTTTGTATCTCTTAGGGTGATTGTTTTATCGAAGCGTAAGTTCTCTTCTTGCAAAAGGTTCTCAGGAACTGTTTTATTTGTGGCACGCCTGTGGAGGTGATAAAACACCGGTATACCACTACGGCTTTGAATTAGTCCTCTTTAATCCAGCAGCACGAATGCCTCTGGTGGTACAAAGCCCGATGCAAGTGACTTTGTTATGTATCGACCGTCTTCATAGTATGGGGCCATAATAAAATTATTTTTATAAAGCTCGGTGCACCGCACCATATGCTTGCGAATGAGTCTTATTATGAAGTTGTCGATTCTATGGATATTAGCTGCGTAGTAAAGTTTTTTATTTGGTACATATTTCCTATAGTTACTTTCTGTTGATCTGAACTGTAAAGTGCACGATCTCTTCTTTCGAACAAACGCAATTTTTCCATGAAAGAGGGAAAAATATTGAACCAAATATTGCATGCATATGTTAATATTGGTTTGATAAACGCTTGGTATATTAGTACTTTAAATTTGATGTTTATGAATTTCGAACATCAGCGACTGAAATACAAAGAATGCTTTTTTTTTCCAGTTTTTTTAACATCGGAAATTTTTCCAGTTTTTTTAAGATCGGAGTTGCATTTTTGTACTGGTGGTCGAAATAAAATAGTTTCGCATTTACTGTGGTTAATCTTAAGATGCCACTTACGTGTATAGTTTTCTATTACAACGAAGCCATTCTAGAGTTCTGCGTTAATGTTTGCTATTAATCTATCAGGGTGGTAAATGATAATATCATCAGGAAAAGCTTTGATATGGTCGAGTCTATTTAGTAAGTCTAATAAGTACAGATTGAAACTTGGGGAGTTTACAGTTCCTTGTTGAAGTCCGTTTTCTATCTTGAACTTTATTTTGCTATTTTGGTTTTTATTATTGATACAGAATTGTTTTTCATGAATCATGTTGTGTATAATTGTAACTGTACAGGAAATTTGTATTTTATTAATTTGAAAATAAAACCTTTTAACCACACACTATCGAAAGCTTTTTCAAGGTCAACTAGGCAAGCTCCTATAGCTTTTCGATTGTTCTGATGCCATTGGATTTCAGAGGTCAGTAGGTGAATTACATGTAGAGTGTCTGTACTGAAAGCCAAATTGACGTTCGTTGTTTAATTTAAATTTGTCGTAGTGTTTGGATATATTTATGTTTATACATGTTTCGTTTAGGCCATAAGATACCTTGCTTTTAAGTTTTTTAAATATGTTTTTGACTTGACTTAGTTCACAGAAAAGAAATACTCCTTTCGCAGGTGTATGTTTGAAGCTGTACTGTGGTTGTTAAAATTTGTTAAATGAGATGCTACGTACCAGGTTTTTGTAGATAAAAACCTGTTAAAGCAATGTTCAATGTGGCTGTGAAATGGGTCATTGTGTGTGTATAATGTAACAGTCTGAAATAGCTTCAGTTATTTGTGGGTGTATTCCTGTTTTTATTAGTAGTTGTGAATTGTTTTTAGTTGTGGATATGTTTTGTAGGTAAGAAGACTTTTTTACCGTTTTGAATATCTTTGTTTAATTTTTAGTAGTAAGTGATTCCAGTTTTGATTTAATTTTAATGATTACTGTTATTGAAAAGTTGTCTTTTATGAGTTTTCAAACTAACTTTAATTTAGCTTTAAGTAAGTTGAGTCTCTGAATGTAAGTTAGAATATGGTTTTTTTCTACTTGTAGTCTTTTTATGATTGAATTTATTATGTATATGTCCGTCTTTCTAAATTTTGGTACAACTTGGTTTAATGTTATTTTTATGTTGTTTGGTATATTTAGTTCTCTATTTGTTTTAGTTTTTAGTTTATTTCGAAATGTGATCCAATTCGTGTTTTTGAAGTTAAGTTTTTCATTGGGCATGTTTTTTACGAAGTTGAATGGCTGGTTTTTTGACAAAGATGCCATTATTTCTAGGGCATTGTGGTCACTATCATAATCTAGTGTTGGAAGACAATTTAATGTACTGTTTTACCGTATTATATATACTAGGTCGTATTATTTATACTAGGTCAATACAGAGGTCTAAAAACGAGTTTCCTCGTGGAAGGGGTGGTTTAGTGGATACGTAAAATTTTAGTTAAAACCTTATTTCATTATCTTCTATCCATGTATTTAGAGTGTTTCCAGCTATGCTGTTACTAGCATTGTTCCAATTTTCGTGTTTACAGTTCCAGTCTCCAGCTATCACATAGTAATTTTCTGTTTGGTCAAGATGAAGTTCTTCAAAAATGTCGCTAAGTTAAGATTTGAAGTTTAAACTAATGTTGCCAGAAGGTTGGTAAAGTGATATTCTACTAATATTATAAATGCGAAAGTTTGTATGGATGTATGTATGTATAGATGTTCCTCTCTTACGGCTAAACCGCTCAACCAATTCGTCTGAATTTTGGAATAGAGATAGATGGGATGATGGAAAAGGTCATAGGCTATGTTTTGACAAAATCGGAGGGGACGTTGCCCCTCCCCCCATATAAGCGACAATCAAAATTGTTCATATCTTTGCATCCATTTAAGGTACAGAAATGAAATTTGGTATACATGTTAAGAGGATCATGAGAAGTAAACGGGTTAAGTTTGGTCAAAATTAGAGGGGCGGTACACCACCCCCCGTATAGTTTCACAAATGAGGCAAAATTAGAAAAGTAATTAGATATGCTACTTTTTATCGGAAGATCCGCGGACGAAGTCTCGGGTAAAAGCTAGTAAGGTATAAATTTGTATTAGATCTCATATGTAATTTTACTATGCAAGCCTCTATTGATTGAAACTGTTGTATTTTTTTATGGAGAACAATGTCATATCTAAGGTCATTCCTAATTAACATACCTGTTCCTCCGCCTCTGACTGCTCCTGTTCCGTCCTTTCTTATTAAATCATAATTTTTAATGTTACCTTATGTCTATAATTTAGCTTTGTTTCAATAAACAAAGCAATATCTGGTTTATGTTTCTCTAGAAATGTTTGTAGGTCATATCTTCGAGTAATTTTTATAATTGAGTTTTCGTTTATAGCAATAATTTTAAGATTTTTTATATTTTTCGTTACGCTTATTGGAGTAGCCATTTATGATTCTAGTAGAGAAAAAAGTGTATCAATCCTGTCGGATTGAACTTTGAGGTGGCTATGCAAATAACAAAATTTCTCTTGTTAGTTGAACTTGTGTTATTGACAAAATTTTCTTGTTTAAAATTATTAATTTGTGGATTAAATTTGTTATTGTCTACGTTGTTGTTATTTCTCACTATTTGTGTGGAAGGATTAGGATGTGACGAAACTGGTCTATTATTGTTTTGTGTAGACCTTTGTATTTTAGTGCGAATTTTTTGCTGAAGTTCTTTATACTTCTCACACCCTTTATACGAAGCCCGATGGCCATATTTTTTTGCAAAGTATAGTTTGTCCCTCTCTTCCAAGTTTGGTTTTTGACAATCAATACTTTTGTATTGTATCCTCATCTCACGCATTTCAGAGGCAGATAGCAGTTGGATGCACTGTGCTACGGCCAGGCAGTTTCGACATTGAGAGATTTCTGGTTTCCTTAGGTTGTCCCAACGTGCATATGTAACGATAAAGCGGTGTCTTTATAGCTTTCACTAATGTTACTTTCCGCTGTTATTTGTATTAGGAACATTGGTAGTCATGTTTTTTTTAGGCCCTGTACCGAAGGTACAAGAGCCTATTGGGTTTGTGCAAATGTATGTAACAGGTAGAAATAATGGTCGGAGACCCCCCAAAGTTACCACCATTATGGTCAGGAGTGATAGAGGAGTCGATATAGACATGTCCGTCTGTCCGTCCGTCCGTCTGTATGAACGAAAGGATCTCGGAAACGGTAATAGATAGAGACTTCGTGTTTTTTGCATTCGACTAGGATTGCTCCGGAATTTCACAAGTTTATTTTAAAATTTTTCCCCTCCCCCCTTCCCCATAAAATCACCCCTTAGGGTGAAAATTTCTTCGGCACAAAAAAAATTTAGTGTACCAATATAGAGGTAACGTTTTTCTAAGCAAATATCCAAAAAGTTCATCAAAATCGGATAATAAATGGCGATTTTATAAGCAATTGAATTTGAACAACCCCCCTTTTCTTTTCATTCATATTCGCGCAGTGAGAAGTGGTCATGTGTTTGGTCATAAGCTCGGGAAACATTTAATATGTTTGTTAGGCGACCTGAACTGGTACAGGGCCTTTTACAGTCGGTTACGCCCGACTGTATTTCCTTACTTGTTTTGTTTTGAAGTGCTGGACTTATACAAATTCTAGATTGTCGTTTTCTAGTAATTTCAAGTTAGCTAAAATCTCCTTAGTGTTTGCGTCGCCCTTTTTGGTTTTAAAACTTTTCGGTGTGTATGTTGTGTAGAATTTTGTTTTTGTTTTTTCGAGGTAGGCTCGGGTTTTAATATAGTTTTGCAATGAGTCTGCACATATAGCTTGTTTTTTATTGTGGCTTAATTCTTTAATTTTGATGTCCGTAATCTTTAAACCATCTTTTATGAATGATATTGATGTGGGAACATCTAACACATTTATTGGAGGAACATTCTCGGTCGACTTGGTTTGCTTATTTTTTGTTTGTTGAGTAGCTTTCGATGCCGTTACATAATTGTTGTTGTTGGTTGGTTCTAATTAGGAGATTGGGATTCGTTTGCTCAAGTGCACATTGTGTGGAAAATTGTTGACTGCCATTCACCTGGGAATGGCCAACAATGATTCTTGTGTCAAACTGTCCAAGCAACTCACACGTCCATTAGGACACGTATCTCCTGGGTAGCCTCTGAACATCCGTTCAGAGGTGAGCTAACGTGAGAAGGCGAAGGGGCCCCCTCTCCTTTAAAAAGGGGTTGGTGCGCTGGGCTTGGGACCCGCCACTTTAAAAAAAAAACCCCCAATGAAAACTAAAAGGAAGCCTCGGAACGACCCATTTGGTGACGACCCCCGCAAACGTTATAAGGATCACGATATACGGATATGCACCTGGAATGTCCGCACCCTTAATTGGGATGGTGCAAATATCCAGCTGGTTGATGTCCTCGAAAAGCGCAAGGCTGACATCACCACAATCCAAGAAATCCGATGGATAGGGCAGGGTTGCTCTAAAAAAGCATCCTGTGACATCTACTACAGCTGCCATGCGAGTAGGCACGAATTTGGATGTGGTTTCGTGGTGAGTAGGAAACTACGTGGCCTCGTCTCTAGGTTCACACCTGTTGACGAGCGTCTAGCCGCGATACGCATCAAGGCTAAATATTTTTATATTAGCCTGATTTGTGCGCACGACCCGACGGAAGAGAAAGACGACGATGCTGAAGATGAGTTCTATGAGCGCTTGGAACGCTTGGAACGCCTGTACGAGCGCTGTCCCAAACACGATGTCAAAATCGTGCTTGGCGATTTCAACGCCAAGATTGGGAAGGAAGGAATCTTTGGCCCAACCGTCGGAAAATTTAGCCTTCACGACACTACCTCCATTAATGGAGAGAGGCTAATCGATTTCGCCGCAGGTCGGAACATGGTAGTAAGTAGTACCAGATTTCAACATCTTAACATCCACAAGGCTACATGGCTGAGTCCTGATCAAAAAACACGCAACCAAATTGATCATGTTCTGATTGACGGAAGGCACGCATCGAGCGTTTGGACGTGCGAACGTAACGTGGTCCCAACATTGAATCGGACCACTATCTTGTCGCAGCCAAGGTACGCACTAGGCTCAGCGTAGTGCACGCCGCACGTTCCAACATGCAACGAAAGCTAGACGTCGGCAAGCTGCAATCAGAGCAGACCGCCGCAGCTTTCTCAAACACACTCTCCCGACTGCTCCGGAAAGCCTCTCCGATTTCTCGAGATATATGTGAGCAGTGGACACATATCACCAGCTCCATGGGTAGGGCTGCCAAGGATGTCATTGGTTATACAAAACCTGTGAAGAATTCTTGGTACGACGAGGAGTGTCGCAATGCTACTGCAGAGAAGAACGCTTCCTATCAGCGAACTCTGCAGTCGGGAGCAACGCGAGCTGTTATAGAGCGATATCGAGAGAAACGGAGACGCAAGAAAAAGGAGCAAGAAAGGCGGGAGTTTGAGGATGTTGAGATGTTCCGTAACAGAAATGAAGCTCGAAAATTCTACCAAAAGGTCAAGCGTCTGACTGAAGGTTTTAAGCCCGGAGTAACTTTCTGTAAGGATGAGAATGGAAGTCTGGTAACGGATGAACAGGAATCACTGAGATTATGGAGAAGTCATTTCTCCAACCTACTCGGCGATGAAGCGCACAATACCGCCGAAAGAGAAATGACAACGGATCCACCAGTTAATGATGGCACTATTGTAGAGCCACCGGACTATTACGAGGTCGATTCAGTTATTAAAAAGCTGAAAAATAACAAAGCGGCAGGCTCTGATGGGCTGCCAGCTGAGTTATTTAAGACCGGCGGCGAAGAGTTGGTTAGGAGTATGCACCAGCTTTTATGCAAGATATGGTCCGATGAACGCATACCCAATGACTGGAATCTCAGAGTTCTCTGTCCTATCTTTAAGAAAGGTGAACACACGACACGACGCTTTGGAATTTGATGAAGAACTCGTCTTATTTTTATTAATCTTCCACTTATATACAATTCTTAAGAGCTAGTTGGACTGTATTTATATATTATATGTATGTATGTATAATTGCGTGTATGTTTCTATTTTTATTACATAGCTAGTACTGTTTTATGAGTTTATTGACACATCTTTGTATATTAAAGATGTGTGCGCTGCATTGATCGTTTGTCATCCAAGTACATAATTTATGGATCGTAAATTTAATCGTTAGACGCGCATGCTCGGCTTGCTCACATCTTATCGTACATTGTATTTATTATTTCACGCACAAGCAGCAGGAAAGTATATTAAAATATATTGTGGAAGGCCAATGTGGTGTGTTTGTACTTGCCAGTAACACAAGTGTAGTAGCAGAAGCAGCGGGAACAATATGTTTAAATATGTTTAAACATTTTCCCGGGGGCCAGATACCGATTGTGGCACCATTCTCCTCAGATAAGGCGCCTTTGGAGCAAAAGGTACATCAGATGGTTTCGGCATGATTGACATGAAGCTCGTGTAAATCCTTCTTTGCTGCCGCAGTTGTAGTTTTCCTCTCGTTGTTTCCTCTGAAACATTTGAAGCCGAATCTTTCCATTTCGTTCGGTGTTGCAAGTAGAGTAAGTTGCATTTGAGACGTTTCACAAACCTCCACCAGTCCATCCGTCTCATCTTACTCTCGTTATGATTGTATGCTGCGTTGTATGATGTAGCTTGCTTGAAATAAAGTTTAGTTAAAATATCATTAGGTTTCCTCACTTCTCCAAAGTGAGAACTTCCCGGGGGAATATATTGTTTCCTTATTTTTGCCAAGCCTGGTTGCTGGATTTGCAGCAGTTGCTTCTCTACTCTTATTTCGTCTGGTTGCATCTCAGATACATTATGATTAGCCACGAACGATAACTCATGCACCTTGCATGTAGTCATCGGAACAGTCCGACTTGGCACTGTCCCAGTCGGTGTAGTACCATCGGCTTTCTGTGGATTCATGTTGATATTCGGCAATAAAATTGATTTATTGATGTTGTCTGTCTTGTCGAAAGTGTGCATCGTCGTATTCATTGTACATGTCTGTACCTTGACATCTGGTTCCGATATGTTATCGGATTTAATAATGGCTTCATTGCTTTTGACTTCTGCAGTGCTCATTGTATAAGTCTCCGACTCGTATTGCGTTTTGTACTTCACAACACGGGATTCTTCACTCACAACTGTTTGATTGAATTTGATTCCTGCAATCGCAAGTTTGAATTCAGCCTCAGTCATTTTGGTTGCCGGTGAGTCGAATCGCAATGGCTTATATATAAGCGTCTCCTTAAACGGCACATTATTTTTGGCCTTACTGTCAGAATCCAACATTATACTAGGCTGCTTGCAGCTCATATAACTGCTGGAGTTTTGTAAATCCACAGCAATTTTTCTGTCGATTCTTTTGGTCAGCTCATATGCGGCGCATTCCAAATCTCGTATTTCAGAGTCTACAGTATCTAGTTCAAACTCTGTATTGAGTTGATGTATCGCCTTTTCGATTTTTGACCACCAAAAGGTCAAATTAAAGTTGCAGAGCTCTAATTCTTCAGTACCTCCGCTTTGTAGAGTTTTTTCAGCCACACTTAGATTATTTCTGAGTTTTTGTTTCCACCTCTTCAGATCGGCAAAAATATTATGCAATAGCACTAAATTTCTTCCTTCAATAGATGTCTTGCAAATAGCTCCTGTTTGGACAGCTTCTGACGACATCTTGTTCACTTTAATATTCAACCCTCTAATTTTTTAAATGATACAAAAAATTGCAATTGATCCGTTGGAGGAATTTTTGTTCTGATCACCTGGTTGATCTTGCTGTGCCTCGTCTCACAGCCAAATATTGATCAATTGCAATTGTTTTGTTTTTCTTTTTTAAAAAATTATGTCAAACACACTTATTTGCATTTGACTGGTTCAAATGTTCAACAATGTTCTTGATGTTTTAGCCTCAAGACGCCTATTCTGATGTATAGCCTCAGACACGCTTGATTGAATTTTCTTTTTTAAAAAACAATCACCACACATTCGGCCTAACGTACCAAAATTGTATAAAGTTGACTTGGTTTTCCTTATTTAAACCAATCAACAAACAATTTGGTATCCCGCACAAATGTCAAACACACGTATGTTTGGTTCAAATTTGTCAAAATGCTTTCACTGATTCTGTTATTTTTTTATTTAAAAACAAAAAAATTTGGCTCGATTGACCAAAAAATGAACACACACTTCAATTCGCTTTGGAATCTGTTAAAGAACTCGTCTTATTTTTATTAATCTTCCACTTATATACAATTCTTAAGAGCTAGTTGGACTGTATTTATATATTATATGTATGTATGTATAATTGCGTGTATGTTTCTATTTTTATTACATAGCTAGTACTGTTTTATGAGTTTATTGACACATCTTTGTATATTAAAGATGTGTGCGCTGCATTGATCGTTTGTCATCCAAGTACATAATTTATGGATCGTAAATTTAATCGTTAGACGCGCATGCTCGGCTTGCTCACATCTTATCGTACATTGTATTTATTATTTCACGCACAAGCAGCAGGAAAGTATATTAAAATATATTGTGGAAGGCCAATGTGGTGTGTTTGTACTTGCCAGTAACACAAGTGTAGTAGCAGAAGCAGCGGGAACAATATGTTTAAATATGTTTAAACAAAAGGAGACCCCGCTGTTTGCGCCAACTACCGCGGAATAAGTCTCCTTTCCATTGGATATAAGACTCTGTCGGGCGTATTGTGTAATAGGCTGAAGCCATATACCGACTCACTGATAGGACGATATCAGTGTGGCTTCAGACCAAAAAGGTCGACCAGTGACCAAATATTCACATTACGCCAAATCTTGGAAAAGACCCGTGAGTTCAACAAAGACACTCACCACCTATTTCTCGACAACAAAGTCGCTTTCGACACGCCGATAAGAACGAAGTTCTTCGACGCCCTGTCTGCACTAGGTATCCTGGCAAAGATTTTCCGTCTTTGCATGGCGACGCTATCTAACACACAAAGCGTTGTCAGGGTGGTGAAAAACCTCTCCGACCCCTTTGATACCAAGAGAGGTTTCAGGCAGGGCGATGCTCTATCTTGCGATTTTTTCAATCTCCTGATGGAATACATCCTACGCCAATGCTCGTACATACAGAGTATGTCGGGCTCGATCTTCCAAAAGGAAGTGATGCTGCTCGCTTACGCCGATGACATCGATATCATCGGTACGCAGGAACGGCGAGTCAGCCAGGTGTCCTCGGAGATTGAAAAACAGTCTCGGTTCATGGGTCTAGCGGTGAACGAGGACAAGACGAAGTACTTGGTGTCTTCTCGCACTCCGTCAATCCGTCTTGGACGGTCAGTGACGATGGAGAATTTCAACTTCAGTGTTGTAGAAAACTTCGTCTATCTCGGAACAGAGATCACCAGCAACAACAACGTCAGCCTGGAGATCAGGCGAAGAATCACGCTTGCAAACCGATGCTTTTTTGGGCTGAGCAAGCAAATGAGAAGTAAAGGCCTCTCTCGACCGACGAAAATAAAGATATATAAGACGCTGATACTCCCGGTCCTACTGTATGGCGCAGAGGCATGGACCGTGATTGAGTCGGACGAGACAGTGTTGGAAGTCTTCGAGAGGAAGATTCTTCGCAGGATCTTTGGTCCTATTAGAGTCGGCGACGAGTTTAGGTCCCGTATGAACTGCGAGTTGTACGAGCTATTCGATGAGGTTGACATAGTCCAGCGCATAAGATTCCAGCGGCTGCACTGGGCTGGGCACCTCATTCGAATGGATGAAAGAGCTCCAGCACGCATGGTTTACATGGGGGGCCCGACATAGAGGACGACCGGGCACTCGATGGAATGACCAGGTATGGAGAGATCTCTCCGTACTTGGCATTCAGAACGACTGGCGCCAGCGCGCACAGGATTATGGAGGGTGGCGCGCTTTCCTGGACGCGGCCATGACCGGCAGACGGTTGACGGCCATTTAAGTAAATAAGTAAGGTTGGTTCTAATACTTCACCGTTGTTTTTGTTGTTTAGGTTTTGCACTTCTCTTTCGTACTCGCTCAAAAGTTCCTCGTCGCACTTGATGTCGGATAACACATCATAATAATTCGGTCTTTTTGTATGCATTTTGGCTGTCAGCTGCATAGTGTTGTTGTTGTGTGCCTTTCTCTTTAAAACATTTTTTTTCGAGTTTTGAGCTTGATGCTCGCCCGTTTTATTAATTTTTGTTTTGATGAATGTTTTTTTTTTATTTTAAATTTCATCTCTATTATCCGTGGGTGGAGGCATTTTCCCCAATGAAATGGATTCAAAGTGAGGTATAGCCTACAACAAAATGTTTGTTTTAATTTGAAGATGTTCTATTAAAGCTTGGTGCTTTCCGGAAGTTGTTCAAAGGTCTCAAGTAATTTCGTCAACGTCTCACTAGCTGTACGTGGTTCACTTATAGCTGAATTTTCTAAGGCAATCAACAAATGATGAAGTGGAGATTCGTTAAAATGCAACAACCAAACAAGCCAATGTAATGGTTTATTCAACAAAACTTCCTTAATAATCACAATATGAGACGCCTTTTGTGCTCTCTGATGGTTTTTCTATTAATTTCTTTCCGCGTTAGTACGGAAAAGAAAGCTGAATCATTTTGCTGCATTCGGGAAACGGCCTCCCTGCATTTAATTTTTTCACGACCCACTTTGGATTTATCCATAATAATTGCCTTCCCATTTTCATCAGTAAACCCAATGTCGTTATATAGGGCTGTAATCAAACAGTAGGCAACTCTGTCTGAAATGTCGAATCTATCACACATCATAGCGAAATTAATTGCATTATCGTATCATTTAGAGTAAAGTCCTCTTTTGTTGAAAATAAGATCTCTTGCAGCTGGCATTGTAATCCGATTTCACATTCGACATTCATGCGCGAAGATTCGGGTCTATACAAAGGATCAAGACTCTCTGGCAAATGGCTTGCCTGAACATTTTAAGGTGATCAGGAATTAATGCACAAGAGCATGGTATTGTTTTTTTGCAACTGCACGAAGCAACATAAAATAGTTTATTTAAGGTTATCTCAAATTCAGTAAATGAATTTGTTTTATATATATTTTTAACCTCTCTATGGTATTTTTTTTAAGGAAAGTATTAAGCTTTTAGTTTAACTTGAAACTGCTTTACACAAAGCTAAACTTCAAGGCGTTTCCGCAAATCATACCCTATGCTTAAGCACATACCACGTCCTGCAAAGGTTTTCAAAATTCTTGACTCTGAACCAAGTGGGATTTAAACCCAAAGACAACACGATGAAGTCCCTGCTATATTTACAGCATTTCGTAGTCTTTCGAGTAAAAATCATGTCACCAGTTTCGCAACTTATTTTGAAAAGTATTTCGAAGGCTTGGATGTTCATACTGTCCACCAACAGTTTGTAACATGGAGGTGGGTGTAAGGATCTTAAATTAAGTGAAGACCTTTATGATCCAGCGCTCATTTCGAGCGAACTCATAATGGCATCCCCGAAAGATCGTCTTTATTAGTAGTTTATTGTATTATTGCTTTGAGCGAATAAATAAAATTATTTTGAAACATAAAGCCATTAAATTAATTATGTATGCAGAGGATGCAATAATAGTAAGCAAAATGTAACACCATTTATAATAACATTTTAAATGATATTAATGAATGAGGTCTAGGTTCCGGTGCATATCTTTCCCCTTTTCCAGTGCAACCCTTTCCCCATAAGTAAATGCGTCGAGTCTCTTCTGGTTCAAATACCAAGAAATAATATACATATCTAAAAAGCATTATTTATATTTATATATATGTAATCAAATACCTTAACTCTAAGCACACTCTAGACAATGTTAATTCTTTAGTTAATGTCACTGATACTCTCAAAACACCAATATTTGGATAGTGCGCAAAATCACATACCGAATTGTTTTTGCTGAAATTGGTATACCGTGTATGAAAAATCAAATTTTAGAATCTATAATAACTATAACAAAGCGAAATGCGTAAAGCGGTAAATCAAAATAGGAAGTAAGTGTCTTCCACAATACATCGATGTGCGTCTCTTTGTAAAGAACTGAACATCAATCCACCACCAACGGTGAAAAAGTTCACAGTTCCGCCTTGACTTTTCGCATATCATATATCATTCCACTCTAGGTGAGCTTCCAAAAGCAATACCTGCAGCGATATTTTTCGCAAACAGTTCCATGAAGAATCGTCCAAACCTCTACTCTTAAAACTGGAATTGACTGTTCACCGACGGAACATAAACCGAACATATCAATGCAGTATTGGAACATCTGGATGGCTCCCGGAATATTGCTTAATATTCTTGGCAGAAGCAGTATCCACTCAGAAGGCAAAAAATTAATCTCGAAACCTAAGTGGCAAATTTATTATCTATACTGATAGTCTTTCCGTAGTTGAAGCTGTTGGCAATATAAGTAATTCCATTCTAACAATTGAACAAATTAGAAATGCTCTTATCCTCTTTGAGAGATGGGGTTCTTTGCGCAAGTTCACATTTAAAAAAAGTTCAGAGGAGAGCTAACTGTGAGAAGGCGACAGTTATCACGTTTGATTAGAGGTTGGTGCGCTGGGCTTGGAACCCACCACATTAAAAAATTAAACTTCAATGAAAACAACAAGGAAGCCTGGGATGGAACCCTATGATGACGAACCCCGCAAACGATATAAGGACCAGGAATTACGGATATGCACCTGGAATGTTGTCGAAAGGTGAAAGACTGACATCATTGCAATCCAGGAAATGCGATGGATAGGACAAGGCTGCTTTAAAAAAGCATTATCAACTACAGCTGCCATGAGAGTAACAACGAATTTGGATGCGGTTTCGTAGTGAGTAGGAAACTACGTGACCTCGTCTCCACGTTCACGCCTATCGACGAGCGCCTAGCCGCAATACGCATCAAAGCTTAATATTTTAATATAAGCCTGATTTGTGCGCACGCCCTGACGGAAGAGAAAGACGACGATGCTAAAGATGAGTTCTATGAGCGCTTGGAATGTCTATATGAGCGCTGTCCCAAACACGATGTCAAAATCGTGCTCGGTCAAATTGAAAGGGAAGGAATCTTTGGCCCAACCGTCAGAAAATGTCACTACACAACCTCCAATAATGGTGAGAGGTTAATCAATTTCGCCGCGGGTTACAACATGGTAGTTAGTAGAAGCAGATTTCAACACCTCAACATTCACAAGGCTCAGTCCAGATTGAATTACACGCAACCAAATTGATCATGTTCTGATTGACGGAAGGCACGCATATAGCGTGCGAACGTTTGGTGGTACCAACATTGACTTGGACCACTATCTTGTCGCAGCTAGCTATGCTCGATGTCGGCAAGTTGCAATCAGAACAGACCGCCGTAGCCATTTCAAACAGACTCGCCCGACTGCTCCTCTTCGTCTTCTCAAGATATATGAGAGCAGTGGAAACATATCACCGGCTCCATGGATAGGGCTGCCAAGGATGTCATTGGTTATACAAAACCTGTGCATAATTCTTGGTATGACGAGGAGTGTCGCAATGCTACTGCAGAGAAGAACGCTTCCTATCAGCGAACTCTGCAGTCGGGAGTAACGCGAGCTGTTAGAGAGCGATATCGAGAGACACGGAGAGAGGAGAAACGCCTTTTCAGACGCAAGAAAAAGGAGCAAGAAAGGCGGGAGGTTGAGGATATTGAGATGTTACGTAACAGAAACGAAGATCGAAAATTCTATCAAAAGGTCAAACGTGTAACTGAAGGTTTTAAACCCGGAGTAACTTTCTGTAAGGATGACAATGGAAGTCTGGTAACGGGCGAACAGGAATCACTGAGATTATGGAGGAGTCATTTCTCCAACCTATTCGGAGATGATGAAGCGCACAATCACGGAATCTCAATAAGAAGCAAAGCCGTCTCTCGAAAGACAAAAATCAAGATCTATGAGACGCTGATACTCCCGGTCCTACTATATGGCGCAGAGGCAGAGACAGTTATTGAGTCAGAGGAAGATTCTCCGCAGGATTTTTGGTCCTATTAGAGTCGGCGACGAGTTTAGGTCCCGTATGAACCGCGAGCTGTACGAGCTATTCGATGAGGTAGACATAGTCCAGCGCATAAATTTTAAGCAGCTACACTGGGCTGGTCACCTCATTCGAATAAATGAAAGAGCTCCAGCAAGCATGGTTCACATGGGGGGCCCAAACTTGGTTGGAGGAAGCCGAAATAGAGGACGACTGGACACGCGTTGGAATGACCAGGTATTGATATCTTTTCGTACTTGGCATTCAAAACGACTGGGTCCAGCGCGCACAAGACTATGGAGGCTGGCGCACCTTCCATGCGGCCATGACCGAAAAACGGTTGACGGCCATTTAAGTAAGCAATACTAATAATAGAGTATTATAAAGAGGAGAGATTTGTATTTTTGTATGTATTGAGCAATCTCAGAAACTACTTGACCGATTTCAAAAACATTTCACCACTAGAATGCTACATTATTCCTGAGTAAGATAAGTTACATTTGTTAAAAATTCGAGGGGGCGAAGCCCAACCTCCCATATAAACGATAAATAAAATTCTAGAAATCATTGCATCTATTTGAGGTATGGGTATGATATTTCACATATATATGAGATCAGGAGAAAATCACATCATGGTCACGGTCGGAGGTTGTCGGCGTTGTTCCACCTCCTATATAAGCGATTAACATAAATGGATATATCTTTGCGTATATATGTTAATGAGATTAGGAGAAAATTACTTCATGAGTTTGGTCATGGTCGAAAGGGGCGTTGTCCCACCCCCTATATAAATCGACATATATGTATGAGGTACGGTACCCTCATTTAAGCTATAAACATAAATCGACATATATTTACATCTACGTGAGGTACGGGGATTATATTTGGTATACGTGTTGATTGATCGGAACGATAAGTTCGACAAAGGTCGAAGGGGGCGGAGAAAATCACATCAAGCGATAAAGTAATTTCCACATATCTTTGCATCTATTTTAGGTACGAAAGGGATATTTGGTATACGTGTTAATGGGATCGGAAGAAATCACTTAATGAATTTTGTCTAAATCGTATGGGGCGCTACCATAGCTTCCGTAGTAGCGATAAAAAAAATCTACATATTATTTCATCTATTTTAGGTACGGGAATGATATTTGGAATACATCTTATTGGGATCAGGAGAAGTAAGATTTATTAGAAAAGTGGGAATGGTTTGGCTTTCTATAGGAAACATACATATGTATTTATAACATTCAGTTTGACAAAAGTTTTTAGGGTGCGCAGTGAAGCGCGCCTGGTTCAGCTAGTACATGATACTGTTCTCATTTTAAAAGTAAATGCAAAAGAGTGATATAAAACGAGAAGTGCTCTATGCACATTTCAATGCATGTCTTTGTTCGTTCTTTGATCGGTATTCATAAATTTGTGAAGCATACTGATAACAAAACGAATGTTTGCTAAAATTTTGGAAATGGAATGGAAACATAGCTTCTGCAGAGCAGTAAGCGTCTCTGAATATTACAATGACGTACCAGAGCAGCACGTGTGCAGCAGTGGTTTTGATGTATAAACCATGTATGCGAAAATATACAAATTACGTGTCACGTTGTTTATCTCAACCGATTTTGATGATTTTTTTTCATTTGGCTTGTTTTGTTCTAACTTAACAGTTAGGAATAGTTTTGTTTTAATTAATTCTAGATCGGAGGAGACGGTAAGCGATAAACAAAAATCTAAGTATCTTTCCATCTATTTAAGGTACGGGGATGATAATTGGTTTACTTGTTAATGGGATCGGGAGATGTAACTCAATATTTTTTAGTCCAAATCTGAGGGGGATATGTTCCACATCTGCCTATTGAAAGCAATACACAAAAAACACCATACCATTGCATCGATTTGAGGTACAGCGATGACATTTGATATACATACATGGTAATGGGTAATTTTATTGAGTATTGGTAAGGTTCATTGGACAAGTGTAAACCGTTTACTAGCTGCGGGCGAGAGAGACCGTATTCCACTGTATTTTGTGGTCTCATAAAAGAGAAACAAAATAAAAGAGAAATAATATGTATTGCAAAATTTCTACGCGCAACCTAAACTTTTCAAATGGAAGACAAAGAGGTTGCTAAGCATGCAAGCCGGGTCCGCTAGTGTATTTATATAAATATGTGTATGTATATATATATACTAGCTGTACACGGCAGGTTTTGCTGCGCCCAATAAAAATTATTTTCATTACACAATATATTCTTCTCCTACTCGACTCCAAGCACTTCTCCACTTCTACCAGCAATATTCAAAACCGATAAATTAAATAAAATTTTTAATTTTTTTAACTTACTTACTTATGTGGCCGTCAACCGTCTGCCGGTCATGGCCGCGTTTAGAAAGGCGCGCCACCCCCCATAATCTTGTGCGCGCTGGCGCCAGACGTTTAGAATGCCAAGTACGGAGAGATCTCTCCATACCTGGTCATTCCATCGGGTGCCCGGTCGTCCTCTATGTCGGCGTCCACCAATCAAGTTTGGGCCCCCCATGTAAACCATGCGTGCTGGAGCTCTTTCATCCATTCGAATGAGGTGCCCAGCCCAGTGCAGCCGCTGGAATCTTATGCGCTGGACTATGTCAACCTCATCGAATAGCTCGTACAGCTCGCAGTTCATACGGGACCTAAACTCGTCGCCGACTCTAATAGGACCAAAGATCCTGCGAAGAATCTTCCTCTCGAAGACTTCCAACACTGTCTCGTCCGACTCAATCACGGTCCATGCCTCTGCGCCATACAATAGGACCGGGAGTATAAGCGTCTTATAGATCTTGATTTTTGTCTTTCGAGAGAGGCCTTTACTTCTCATTTGCTTGCTCAGTCCAAAGAAGCATCTTTTTGCAAGCGTGATTCTTCGCCTGATCTTCAGGCTGACGTTGTTGTTGTTGGTTATGACGGATTCAAGATAGAGAAAGTTTTTTACAACACTGAAGTTGAAATTCTCCATCGTCAGACGCGATGACGCAGTGCCAGAAGACACCAAGTACTTCGTCTTGTTCTCGTTCACCGCTAGACCCATGAGCCGAGACTGTTTTTCAATCTCCGAGAACGCCTTGCTGACTCGCCTTTCCTGCGTACCGATGATATCGATGCCATCGGCATAAGCGAGCAGCATCACTTCATTTTGGAAGATAGAGCCCGACATACTCTGTATGTACGGGCATTGGCGTAGGATGTATTCCATCAGGAGATTGAAAAAATCGCACGATAGAGCATCGTCCTGCCTGAAACCTCTCTTGGTATCAAAGGGGTCGGAGAGGTTTATCCCCACCCTGAAAACGCTTTGTGTGTTAGATAGCGCCGCCATGCAAAGACGGACAATCTTTGCCGGGATACCTAGTGCAGACAGGGCGTCGAAGACTTTCGATCGTATCGGCGTGTCGAAAGCGGCTGTGTAGTCGAGAAATAGGTGGTGAGTGTCTTTGTTGAACTCACGGGTCTTTTACAAGATTTGGCGTAATGTGAATATTTGGTCACTGGTCGACCTTTTTGGTCTGAAGCACCACTGATATCGTCCTATCAGTGAATCGGCAAATGGCTATTACACAATACGCTCGACAGAGTCTTATATCCAATGGCGCAAACAGCGGGGTCTCCTTTCTAAAAGAATCTTTTAAACTATGAAACTTTATCCTCTTTTCTTAACTTGATTACTTCTCTGGCAAATTTCAGCGCACGACAATGTAAGCAAGCATTGTTCATTGACCCATTGAGGACTGCATCATTATTTTTTTAATCGCATGTTCTGCCGTAATGGAAAGCTTCCATTGTCAAATTTCTTCTATTCCTTGATCTTGCAGACCAACGCAACCGTCGAAGACTTGATGCTCGTTGTTCCTGAGTTTTTGATGCTCTCGAAGAAAATTCATTGCTACATAGCAGCCGAAATCTTGATTTTCGCTGCTTCTGAATTTCCGATGCTCTTGAAAATGCTTCATTGCTACGTGAATGCTGAAGGCGTGATTCTCGTTGTTCCATTCTGCTGCTCGCGACGTAGATGCATGAGTTCGTAATTGCCTTATATGCAAAATTACCACGATTACTTTTGCCGATCCCATTAACATGTGTAATAAATTCCGTCCCCGTACCTCAGATGGATGCAAAGATATGTTGAATTTTGTTTACCGATTGTATGGGGAGTGGGGCATAGCCCCCTCCGATTTTGATCAAAATTAAGACGATTACTTTTCCCGATCCCATTAACATGTGTAATAAATTTCGCCCCCGTACATCAGATGGATGCAAAGATATGTTGAGGTTTGTTTATCGCTTATATGAGCGGTGGGCCACAGTCTCTCACACTCTCCTGAATGAACTGAATTTCAGCTCAATCGGTTCGATGGTTTAGCTTCCTATAGGGAACATACATACACACATAGATATATACAAGATTAATTTTTATATATAGATGTATATATACATATATATACATATATATATATATATATATATATATGATATATATATATATATATATATATATATATATATATATATATATATATATATATATATATATATATATGTATATATGTATGTATGGCGGACATTTCCCGGACAAATTTCTTAGGACCAAGGGAGCGTCCGCCCACCGGAACGCATTTTGTTCTAAAAACATAACTTATTATGTTTTTAGAACAAAATACGTTCCGGTGGGCGGACGCTCCCTTGGCCGGACGCGGACACTTCATTATTTAAATTTCATACAAAAAATTGCATAAAAATTACATTTCTTTCAACTCATTCTAGCGCAGTTGTGCTCAATGCACATCTGTTTTGAGTACAGTAACAAAAGGTAATTTGGCGTTAATTTTTGTTCGCGATTTTCGTATGAGTTTTTTGTCCGCCGCCGGAGAATGTTTGGTGAAAGAAATAAAACAGGGAGTCCCATTTTAGTGCAATATGTTTCTTATTGATGTCTGATTGTTTCGTTTTGGTTTCTTTTTTATCATTCGCTAGTAAGTTGTTGCAATTCAATTTTTTACTTATTTATATTTTTAAAGATTTAATATTGGAATAACACAAGCTGCCGAAATTACCAAAAAATAAAGACGCCATCAAAGCCAAATGGCAATCGGGAATAAATGTTCACCTAAAGAAAAATTGTCTAGCCCCACAATGCTCCCAGGTTGACCAATTGTGCTTCGATGGTTCTTAAAGGTAAGGTCCGAAAGTAAAATCCAAGCTGAGCACGTTAAATACTCTGCGTTTTCGGCGTCGGACGGATGGCTCAAGAAATGGCGCAAACGCCACAATACTGCATTCAAGTTCATATCTGGAGAAGCGTCAGACGTATCTTCAACGGATGTGAACCAATTTAAGGAAAAGCTTCCTTCTTTGCTAAGGGGTTACAGACCGGAAGATGTTTACAACGCGTACGAGAGCGTCCTTATTTTTCATAGACTTCCGGACAAAACATTGGAAATTGGAAAAAGCAATTTATTTTGATTTTAAGAAATATTACCATAGTTTTTTTACCTGCATACACAACATCAACATCAGACATACACGATGTATGTTTTTATAGGTCCCCTAGGCGGAGATATATATATATACAGTGAAATCTCCGATGGGCGGACACTCATGGTTTCAACGAACTGGAGCTCTCCGCCTAGGGGACCTATAAAAACATACATCGTGTATGTCTGATGTTGATGTTGTGTATGCAGGTAAAAAAACTATATTATATATATATATATATATAATAATATATATATATATAAATATGTATATATATATACATATATATATATATATATATATATATATATTTATATATATATATTTATGTATTTGTATATATATGTAAAACTATGTGTACGCATAGGAACCGTGTGCTTCAAAATGTTCTACTGATTGTTCGTTACGCTTCTAATACCTTTTTTTGCTATGGCCAGCCACATGCGATGCCAATAATTGGCGAAAAATAGTATGTTAACAATATGCCAGGGCTGCAGCAATTACTGCCAATGCGCGCGTCATAAGACGATGTGAATTTCCATCAAAACGACAACCAGATGTGTATTATGTATATTAATATCATAATTTTGTTTTTTAATTTTTTTATAAATCAAGAGAAGCTTTTCGAATGAAGTTGATAAGATTCTGAATAACGAATACAAAATAAAAATTAAAGAAAAACAGTGTATATATATGTATATATTTTGTATGTAGTTCTTTAAAATTTCACACGAAAAATTTATGTTTTTGAGCATATTATTTTATATATAATATGATTATTTGAATCTTTATTTATTTTGGATCTCTAATAGCTTCACCAGGGCTGAAGGGAAACTTATTGAATAGCTTATTTTTCAGTTTTAAATGCGTATCTCTTATACCTTAGTTTTAAATAAAATTGTGAATAACCTAAGCTAAGAATTTTTTTTGCTTAAAATAGTTGATAGTCAGAGCTACTCCATCATAGTTTTCAGTTTTCTGTTTATGACTGTAAAAAAAATTGCAGCAAGACATACCACGTCAATTTCTTTATTTATTATTACATATACTGCCTACTATTTTAGAAATTCATCACTCCTTACTTTGAGAATCTGGTCTGAAGATTATTAGAGATTGTGACACACTATAGATTTTCAGAACCAACCAACAATGCAGCCTCTTGTATAATTTTAAAGGCCTCATATTTATTTATTTATATTATAGTTAAATATAATTAAAATGAAAACTAACTAATGGCTATAGCACTGGCTACTAGGGCCTTCGGCTAAAAAGGCCTCATATATTTTCGTTCTTTGCAGGATAATTGTATTGAAAACAAACTGCACGCTGCGCTGCGTTCAATCAAAATGTATGTTGTAAATATGCATGTTCCCTCAGACTTCTCCTGATCTTAATAACATGTATTCCAAATATCGTCCTTATATATAACTTATATAGTGGGCTGAGTATCAGCCCCTCCAAATTGGACAAACTCAAAATGTGATCTTCTCCCGTTCCCATTAACATGTATACCAAATATTATCCCTGTACCTCAAATGGATACAAAGATATGACGTATGCTGTTATTCGGTTATCGCTTGGGGCATCGCCCCTTCCGATTTTGAAACACGGTCTAAGTGGACTAGACGACTTTCGCATTTCAAGTCAATCGGACGTATAGTTTCGGAGATGTCGTGATTACCTTATATTTCGATTTAATACATTTTAACATTGAATGAAAATTCATTGAACGTGTCGAACTTATACGAAAAGCTTCGTTATTGCGTGTAAACAAACTACTGAGGTAGCCTTTCGTCACTTGTTTCATCTCCCGTCCAGTAACTGGGATTTTTGCAAAGCATTGAATGCGAATTGAAAGATTCGAACTAATCTTTGCTGCTTGGTATCGACATTTAAAGAGTTAGTGTAAACAAACTGTCAAGCAAGAATGTCGAACATGCTGTAACTTATTCATGTGTAAACGGATTGAAATTTTTTTATTTTGCTTGCCGTTTTACATTAATTTAACTCAAGATGTTAGTGCGAGAGAGATAAATAATCAATTACCATTTTTAAGTTTTATTATTGTGAATTCCACGTTTCTATTATTTGCGTTTATCAGGATAGGATAATTGTAAAGAAAAGAATATCAAAACTATTTGGCGCGCGTGTAGTATTCCGCATGCAATACATTTTTTGCTACTAGTCAGTGTTTCGTTTGCTGTTGCTCGGTGGTGTTTTGACATACTGTTCCTCGTGTCTACATATGTATGTACATGTAAATCGGAGTGCATAGGTATGTCCGGTGTGTTTTTTGTTTTGAGCAGTAGGCGTAAATCTAAAATAATTGTATATTCAAATAATATATTTATTTCCCAACTAATATTTATGTCTAATGTCACTGAATTTCCATTACGTGCAATTGTTAGATACTGTGTTCATCTGCGCCGTGCGGTACTCTTTGCGAAGCCGATCAAAGGCGTAGGTGGCATTGCAACACGACACGGCGCATTTCCATTGCAGCAGCGCCGGAACTATCAACAGTTAAAACAGCAGTATACATTTTTTGGTCGTCGGACATTATACACATCGATAGTTAATTTAATGACAAAAATGTCGACACCAGAAGGCATACAATATCTGGATGTTCCGGATAAATCTGAAAACGATAAGAAAATATATAAGTAAGCGGAAATCTGCGCATCCAAATATCTTTTGATAATGTTATGTCTCCATTTCAGGACATTGCGTCTACAGAATGGCATCCGTGTACTGCTCGTCTCTGATCCCAGTCCTGTACCACACGATGGTCTTACGTCATCATCAGGTTCGTCTTTCGATTCGCAAGATGAATCAGTGGGCGCCACTTCAAGCAGTAGCGAATCAGACAGTGATGCAACATCCGAAGGCGTAGAGAGCTCAGATTCCGAGAGTGAAGAGGGTGAGTATGACGATGGGAAATGGAGGCTACTATGATTCAATGCCTTAAAGATAGTCAGTGATTGGGTATAATTATGGGTTTTCCTAGTGGGGCATCTAGAGAAATGATCATCCACCGCTTTTTAAATTTCAGGAATCCTATTAGATTAGTTTTAAGTTTAGTAATCCAATATTGATACGATTTTTTAGAGATGTCAATAAGTTGTATGGCATCAATCACTCTTGCTTTCTCTTAATTACGCCAATTGGGGCAATGATTTGTATACACTTTAAAATGGTGTATTAAGATTATACAAATGTATGTAAGGCTGAAGAAGCCGATGAAACCCCCAAAAGTATATATTTATATTCTTAATCATCAAAAGTTGAGTAGATATAAACATGTACGTCCAAAGGAAGATTGTGACTTACCATACAAACCTACCCTTCATTCTGCTTTTTGTCTGAAAAATGTTTATTGATGTTGCTAATTTTGCTAGACACGCCAAAGTTGGTATATTTTACGTTAATCATAAAATATTCTATTTACATTCTATTAAATCGGTCCACCTAAAGGAGTAGTACCCTAAAAAGGTCAAGTTTATGGTGATATGTCTGCATAGCTGGTAATAAAATTAAAAAACTTGAAGACTATAAAAGATAGAGCCTTCAAGTTTGGAAATTTAGTTTATCCCATTCTCTCTTCAGATCAGTTGTGTGTAGTCAACGTGCCAACATCTTTCTATAGGTTTGAGTGAATTTTTTTCTTATTTTATAAAAAATTGGGAAATTTAAAGATACTTTCCATTTTTAACTAAATTAATAAAAAAAAAAAAAACAATTCACTTAAAAATTCAAAAAATGTGGGATCTGTTTCCTTGTACCTCAAATGGATGCAGAAAATTACGAATTTTGTTTATCGCTTATATGGTGGGTGGGGGTGTCGCTGAATCCGATTATGACGAAACTTTAAATAAAAGTAGGCTCAGTTACTCCTTATAACATTAGCTATCAGACAGCGTTAATTGGCCCAGACACTTCGTAGATTCGACGGAACATATAGACAATTAAAGGTGTTATATTGCCGTTAAAAACAAAAATTTTCATATTTACGACTTTAATACGTATGTAAACTACAACAGACGAAACGATATTCAATAAAAATGGATGCATAAAAGATAAAAATAAAATATACAAAGGCCAGCACTGTTTTGTTGCATAGGTATGATTTTGATAGATATGTGAAGGGTGGCGGGAGAAATAATATCCACTGAAATATTGGCGTCATCACGTCCCCCATATCAGATAAAATTGCCGTATATTCGTACGTATGTAAAGTGCGTCGGTAGAAAAGAAATCGGCTGAAAAAAATATAATATATATATAATATACAAGAAAATCACAAAATTTTCATGTCAGCCACAACTTAAAACATTGTACTGCTTTGAAATAATGAAAAATAAGAAAATAAGAATAGCCAGTCAGTAACAGTTTGACGTATAATAGGATTAAGAAACGGGCCGCTAGTACATTATAAATATTTCATAGCAATAGGTTTAATAGTTTACACATATTTAAAGAACAAACATACTTAGGTATATCTAAAGAATTGAAATTATACCATTTGTTTACTTTACTTGCATCTTCCAGGTAATGAAAAACTCGCTGCTTGCGCAATACTAATTGATGTCGGTTCGTTTGATGAGCCTCACAATTACCAAGGCTTAGCACACTTTTTGGAGCACATGATTTTTATGGGTTCTGAGAAATACCCGACAGAGAATGCGTTCGATGCACACATCAAGAAATGCGGTGGCTTCAGTAACGCCAATACAGACTGCGAGGATACCCTTTTCTACTTCGAAGTATCTGAGCCACATTTGGATTCCAGCCTGGACTATTTCACAGCACTGATGAAAGCGCCTCTAATGAAGAAAGAGGCAATGACTCGTGAACGCTTTGCTGTAGAATCAGAATTTCAGCAAATTATTAATGACGATGAAACGCGTCGCGATCAATTGTTGGCAAGCCTAGCGACATCTAATTACCCACATTCGACGTTTACTTGGGGCAATCTAAAATCATTGAAAGAGAATAAAAACGATGATGAGTTGCATAAAGTTTTGCATGACTTTCGCCGTCAGCATTATGGCGCGAATCGAATGGTTGTTTGCCTTCAAGCGCGTTTACCCATCGATGAACTAGAAACATTGGTCGTGCGGCATTTTGCGGACATACCATCGGTCGATATGAAGCAGCGTGACTTTAGTCCGTTCGATTACCGTAATGCATTCCGGGAAGAGTTTTATCGTGAAGTGTTTTTCGTAAAACCAGTGGAAAATGTTTGTAAGTTAGAGTTGACTTGGGTGCTGCCGCCAGTACTGCAGGTGAGTTTATATAAAATAAATATATCAATGAATATTTTGTTATTACTTCTTCCGTAAATCTATACAGTTTTATCGTAGCAAGCCTGACCAGTTTTTGTCATATCTACTCGGGTATGAAGGTGAGGGTAGCTTATGCGCATATTTGCGTAAACGCTTGTGGGGACTGGAGCTGCTGGCTGGCATAGATGACAACGGCTTTGACTCAAATTCCATGTATTCTCTTATTAATCTTTGCATTTATTTAACCGATGATGGTTTCTTGCACATGGACGAAGTAATCGAGGCAACATTCGCTTATATAAAACTATTCAACGACAGCACCGTATTGAAAGATCTTTACACAGAGCTGCAGCAAATTGAAGCGACTGGCTTTCGTTTTCAATCCCAAAAGGCGGCCTTTGACAATGTGCAGTCGCTAGTAATGAGGACAAAGTATTATCCGCCGAAAGATATTTTAACCGGTGCCGATATCTATTATGAATATAATGAGTCACATATGGATGAGGTGTTGCGTTATATAAATGAGTTTAAATTTAACATAATGATAACATCGCAGCAGAAATACGATGGTATACATTATGACAAAACGGAGCAGTGGTTTGGCACTGATTATACGACCATTCAAATGCCTCAAAAGTGGGTAGATTTGTGGGCAAATTCGAAACCGCATCCGGAGCTATTTCTATCTAAACCGAATCGGTTTGTATCAAACGATTTCCGATTGTTCTGGCATGAAAACGGCAAGCCGGATGTGGCAATACAACCAAAAAAGTTATTGCAATCGGATACTTGTGAGCTGTGGTTCCGACAAGACGACAAGTTCGAGCTGCCCGAAGGATTTATGTACTTCTATTTTGTGTCACCGCTGCCGCGTCAAAGCGCTAAAAAGTGAGTGTTCATTGGAATTAAAAAATAATTTAAACATAACTAACTTTGTGAATTTATTAACAGTGATGTTTTGTGCACACTCTACGCGCTGTTAGTTAAATTTCGTCTAGTGGAAGAACTCTATCCGGCGACGGTTGCTGGGCTGGCGTATCAGTTTTATGCCGCTGAAAAGGGTATTGTGCTCAAGGTGAACGGCTATAATGAGAAACTGCATCTATTAGTGGACATTATAACCAAGGCAATGACTACTATGGGTGAGCATGTTAACGATGAAATGCTGGATGTCTTCCTTAAATATCAGAAGAAAAATTACTTTAATGCGATTATTAAAGCCAAAACGCTCAACAAGTAAGTAAATTACTGATGTTATTTCAATATTGACATTAGGGTTAACCAAAATTTTCCTCGCAGGGATATCCGTCTTAGTATCATTGAGAACATACGGTACCCAATGATCAATAAGTATCGCTGCTTAAGCTTTATAACGCTCTCAAATATGCGCGAATTTTGCAACAAATTCACAGACCAGCTCTACGTACAGGCACTGATGCAAGGTAATTTCAAGGAGGAAACAGCTCACAATGTCATGAACACCGTACTATCGACACTCAACTGCCAGAATATAAAGGAGTCGAAATACATACAGAACCTCACCGTCCAGCTGCCGCAGGGCTCACATTTCATACGCTGCTTATCGCTAAACGACAAAGATACCAACACTGTGGTTACGAACTATTATCAAATCGGTCCATGTACTGTGCGCATGGAAGGAATACTTGATCTGCTGATTATGTTTGTAGAGGAGCCACTGTTCGATCATTTGCGCACCAAAGAACAGCTGGGTTACTATGTGAACGGTACGGTTCGAATCAACTACGGCATAGCTGGCTATTCGATTACCGTCAATTCGCAAGAGACCAAGACTACAGCACAGCATGTTGAGGAACGTATTGAGGTGTTCCGCAGTCAAATGCTACAGATACTCGAAGACATGCCGGATGAAGAGTTTGAGCATGTACGTGAGTCGTTGATTAAGATTAAGATGGTGGTCGACATGTCACTCAGCGAAGAAGTCAGTCGTCATTGGGGCGAAATCACCACCGAAGAATATTTCTTCGATCGTCGTCGAAAAGAGATTGAAGTGCTTCGCACACTAACTAAACGTGAAATCATCGATTTTCTACTTAACAACGAGCGTACAAATCTACGTAAACTCTCTGTGCAGGTGATTGGACATCGCCCGCCAGGCATGTCTGAACCGACACTCCCACCAGCAGACTCAACATCGCAAGACGGCGCTAGCAACATTACTAAACCTATTGACGATACAAAAACATCTACAGAACTGGAAGCGGCATTTGAAGAAAGTTCCCCAAGGGGTGCGACATCTGAATCAGACGAAGAGGAACTTTTCAATAAACTTTCCAACAAAATTGAGCTTGTGTTTATACCGAAAGAAGATGATGCAACAACAATTGTTGATATCAAAGACTTCAAAGAAAATCTTTACGTATTTCCTATAACGAAGACAAAACTGGATATGAATCCTGGCGGTGAATTAATCGAGGATTGTTAAACAGTTGACATACTAGACAAAATCGGTCTAAATAAAGGAAAGAAGAACCATGTTTATTATATTATAAAGCCTATATGTTTACATACATATATAATTATTTTTTAGTTTATAACCGTAGCTAGCATCTTGATAGCACGTAAAATCATTTGAAGAAACGTCAAACAGATTATAATAGACAAACACTTTTGAAGATATGGTACAAAATTTTTGATGCATATTGTCAACACATCAAACACAAACACACATATTGATAACGTGTCAGATTTGTCATGATAAATGTTTAGACGTTTTAAAAATTTTAGCAACAATTAAAAAGTCCTACAGAATGAATAAGAATGTTTTATTTTATAACCAAGCATAGCAGAAGATCAGTGATTTTTCTTTTCAAATTGTCAATCAGTTCAGATGCACAATGAGTCAAAACCAGCGCGTGAATTAGACGAGTCTGTGAATAAAAAGGAGCGAGATGGCAATATTTTACACTATGATTCAATAGGTTTTACTCTAATCTATTATATATAATCTTGTCATCCTATCCTACTAATATTATAAATGCGAAAGTTTGTATGGATATATGGATGTTCCTCTTTTACGGCTAAACCGCTCAACCAATTCGTCTGAATTTTGGAATGGAGATAGATGGGATGATGGAAAAGAATATAGGCTATGTTTTGACAAAATCGATGGGGGCGTTGCCCCACCCCCCATATAAGCGATATTTAAAATTTGTCATATCTTTGCATCCATTTAAGGTACAGAGATGAAATTTGGTAGACATGTTAAGAGGATGAAGAGAAGTCAACCTGTTAAGTTTGGACAAAATCGGAGGGGCGTTGCCCAATCACCCCATATATGCAGTTATCAAAATTTGTCATATCTTTGCATCAATTTAAGGTACAGAAATATAATTTGGTATACATGTTAAGAGGATGAGGAGAAGTCAACCTGTTACGTTTGGACAAAATCAGAGGGGGCGTTGCCCCACCCCCCATATAAGCGATAATCAAAATTTGTCATATCTTTGCATCCATTTAAGGCACAGAGATGAAATTTGGAATACATATTAAGAGGATGAGGAGAAGTCAACCTGTTAAGTTTGAATAAAATCGGAGGGGGCGTTGCCCAATCACCCCATATATGCAGTTATCAAAATTTGTCATATCTTTGCATCAATTTAAGGTACAGAAATATAATTTGGTATACATGTTAAGAGGATGAGGAGAAGTCAACCTGTTACGTTTGGACAAAATCAGAGGGGGCGTTGCCCCACCCCCCATATAAGCGATAATCAAAATTTGTCATATCTTTGCATCCATTTAAGGTACAGAGATGAAATTTGGAATACATATTAAGAGGATGAGGAGAAGTCAACCTGTTAAGTTTGAATAAAATCGGAGGGGGCGTTGCCCCACCCCCCATATAAGAGACAATCAAAATTTGTCATATCTTTGAATCCATTTAAGGTACAGAAATGAAATTTGGTATACATGTTAAGAGGATGAGGAGAAGTTAACCTGTTAAGTTTGGATAAAATCGGAGGGGCGTTGCCCCACCCCCCCATATAAGCGATTATCAAAATTTGTCATATCTTTGCATCAATTTAAGGTAAGAAATAAAATTTGGTATACATGTTAAGAGGATGAGGAGAAGTCAACCTGTTAAGTTTGGACAAAATTGGTGGGGCCTTTAATTCATTAAAATTGCTTTAATAGAAAAAATTTTATGAGCTTTTGAATTTATCGATGTAGTCACCACCAAAAAATAGTTGGGGCAGTTCAGGAATAATGCCCCATATATAAAAAATATCTAGCTGGATAATGGGTGCCATATTTGCTTTGAGACGATCCTGTTGGTTAATTGTAACATTACTTCACTAATTTTAAAATACTATAGAATCCCAATCACTCTGAACAATTAAAAAAAAAAAATCAGACCCTTGGAGAAAACCTGGGTACGCTCTTGCAAGTTTTCTTTGAAACATTGCGGGAATTAGGAGTATACATGTGCACACAAAAGTTCATGGCTAGAACGACTAGCCATGTCGACCAAGGATATGTATACCACACCGGGATTGAAGTTTATATTTACCTAAATCAATAAATTATTCATTCAAAAACACATAAGTGTCTTCTAAGAAACCACTATATTCTATTTCAAACGGATTATTTAAATAAATAATCTTTTCATACAATTACACATAATAGAGCGCTTAGTTTGTGTAGAGGCTACCGCAAAAAAAGCGGGAAGACAAATAAGCAAATGTACATGAACAGGCCGTTAATAAGAAGTCACTATAGCCTGCTACAAGCATAAGATGGCCCTATGTGGCTCATCTGCCAATAAGAAGATACCATATCAAGTTTCAAGCTAATATTGACATAAAGAATAAGTTTATTCACAAATAAAAAATTAAATAACTGTGCTGTGAGTTTGTGTAGGGGCTACTTCAAAACAGGACGTGACACATAACTTTAAATACTTCGAAAACATCGGATAAAAATGAGTTGTATGTACCGGTAGAAAAAAGTCTGTTCGTATTTCGCGCTCTTCGATAAGTATATCTCGTTAAGTATTTGTCGTATGGCGGCGTTCGAAAGGTGTGAATATCTAGTACTACGCTCTTTTGACAGCATAACGTTTTTACTATCCAAAAGGCAAAAATACATCGCAAGCGGCCAAAAAATCTGTGATGTTTACAGATTCAATTCAATTCGTAGCACAATAGTGGTTCACTCGATTCCGTTCTGTGGAAGATGTACCACACTCCGGAAGATCTGTCGTCGAAGATGTCGATAAAATCAAGAAAGTGATCGAGATAGACCGCCATAGTAGCAGCCGCAACATCACACGGGAGTTGAATATCAGTCATATGACCGTTTAAAGGCATTTGAATAAGCTTGACTACACAAAAAACTCAATATTTGCGTGCCACACGAATTGACACAAAAAACCTCATGGACCTGTTTCTGAAGCGAATGGTGACTGGCGATGCAAATTGGGTCACTTACGACAACGTGAAACGCAAACGGGCGTGGGTGAAGGGTGGCGAAGCGGCTCAAACGGTTACTAAACCCGGATTTACGGCTAGGAACGTTTTGCTGTGTGTTTGGTGGGATTGGCAGGGAATCATCTACTATGAGCTGCTCCCTATGGCCAAACGCTTAATTCGGCCCTCTACTGAGAACAACTGGACCGCTTGAAGGCAGCAATCGCCCAGAAGCAGCCATCTTTGGCCAATAGGAGCGGAATTGTGTTCCATCAGGACAGCGCCAAACCACATACTTCGATTGTGACGCGCCAGAAGCTCTGGGAGTTCGGATGGGAGGTCCTTATGCATCCACCTTAGAGTCCGAACCTGGCACCATCGGATTACCATCTCTTCCTGTCAATGTCGAACGACTTAGCTGGCGAGAAATTGGCCTCAAAAGAGGCTTGCGAAAATCGAAGGTCTCACTTTTTTGCCAATAGGGAAGCAAGCTTCTATAAGCGGGGCAACATGAAGTTGGAATCTCGTTGGCAACAAGTTATTGATCAAAACGGCGCTTATTTGAACTAAATTCGATGATTGTACGCAATTTTATAAAGATTTGAAATAAGGACGAAAAGACGAACGACTTTTTGTTCCAATACAAAAGGCTATGCAAAAATTGCATTTCCCGTTAAAAAAATTGTTCGTATTTGTTCTAGATAACTCACTATAAATCAGTTCAATACATATTTCTTATTTAAGAAGGCGCATGAGCCACTGACATTCTGCGCTCTGACGCCAGTTGTTGTTAGTATCAAGTAGAGATCATACCTGGTCATTCGAATGCATGCCCGGTGTTACGCATTTATACCCGTGAGCCGAGACTGCTTTTCAATCTCTAGGTATGCTTTTCTAACTTGCGGTTCTTGTGCGCCAATGAGGTCAACGTCTCCACGTACGAGAGCAGTATAACTTCCTTCTGAAAGATCGAGCCCGAAATATTCTATATGTATTGGTGCCCAAGACTGTTGGTATCAATGGGTTGGGAATGTTTGTCTCCTACTATGCCAAAGCTTTGTGTGGGATAACATCATGCAAATGTGTCTGTTAAATTCTTGGATCTTCTCTAGGATATCTCATTGTGCGAATATTTGGTCACTGATTGACTGATATGCAGTGTGCAGTGTCGATTGTCAATGTCTAACTTTCCTTGAGTGTTGCGACGTTTTGCGTGCAACACGGGAAGCCTAGTGCGTACCTTGGCTGCGACAGTATAGTAGTTCGAGTCAATATTGTAAGAACGTCCAACTATCCAAACTATTGTGCCTTCTGTCAACTTAAATATGGTTAATTTCGTTGCGTATATTTTGATCGGGACTAAATCTGGTGATGCTAACTCCCATGTATCGAAAGCGATGCATGGTAGTTAGGATATTTTTTAGAGCAGACTTATTCATAGTTTTCAGTGATGTCAGTTTTATATTTATTAACCAGCTGGATAGTTGCACCATCCCTATAAAGGGTGCCGACATTCCAGTTGCTTATCCGTAATTAATTTTTCTAAAACTGCTTGCTGGAGTCGGTACCTAGACTCTTTCTGTGTCTTCATTGGTGCTAATTGCTTTGCTGTGGTGGGTCTTAAGCCCAGCGCAAGTTGTGGCCATTTTAACGTTAATTTGTTGCTGATTTATTCAAATGCATTTTGATTTATCTGGTACAGGGTGTCTTTATTATAAACTTTCTGAATTATGAATATATATGTATATAAAACACTTTATAACTTAATTTAGAATAGTTCTCAATCAAGTGTCTCTAACTCTTAGATTCTTTTTGATATACTTTTGCTTAGTTTTATAGTTTTGTTTTATGACTAATTATTTATAGTGAACGATTTTCATTAGCTTGTATTAAATCTTGATTATATGTATAATACAGAGTGACAATTCTAATTGCATGTGATGTAAAATATGCATAAAGTACATTGCTTTTATATATACATTAGATCTGGAGTTTTTGTCTGAATTCAAACACATTTTTTATAATAAAAAGTCAATAAGGCATATACAAATTAATAATGAAAAAAAAAAAAAGAATTTAAATAATAATCAAATAGGATTTTTCACAAATAGTCTTAATATGTGTACATATAAATATATACACATATGTATATAATTACATTTGTATGTATATATGTATGTAATAACAATTATGAAAAGCTTGGCTTCAACTTCATTACTTTCCTCTTAGTTTTTTATACAGGATTTTATAGATATATGTTTGTATAAAAAAATTAAAGATATAAAATATAGCTTTGTATCGAAATATGTATATACATTTGTATGTACGTATGTAGATTAACACTACACACTGGTCACACTAGTTGCTGTGGCTCTAAATACCATAGATTTTGATCTACATAGGCTGCATACTTTTCCATGGTCATTCTGATGCTTAGAGTTTTTGCATTTCGGTGACGTCTTTAAGATACTTGGCCTTAATAATCTTTGCCGGACGATAATCACAGTTGTCACCCGCCTCCAACAGGCTGCCTTCATTGGGATCCGTGGACATTTTGCTACCAACAACACCGACGCTTACATCTCGCGAAAAGATGCGCGATATAATCGAGCTGCTTGAACGCTGGAAATTGGGGCGCGGCAGATCATCGATTCCACGATGCAGTGACAAACTATCCTCGCTGTGCATACTACTAGAGCGTTTACGCTCAGCGGCTAAATACGCCTCATATTCGGCAGTATGCAGCGTCTGTTTCGTAGGCTTTTTATAGAATTTCAGCATCAACGATGAGCAAACAACCGACACCGAACTAGCAGCCATAGCAACGGAAGCCATCCAGGGTTGTAACGTAAAACCAAATGGTGCGAATATGCCTGAGGCTAGCGGTATACCGAGCAGATTGTACATGCTAGCGAAGAGAAAATTGTATCGAATTCGACGCACTGTGCAGCGAGAAAGATGCAGACAAGCAACTACATCTAAGAGATCGTTGCGCATGAGCACAATATCTGCTGCTTCGGCAGCGACATCAGTCCCAGCAGCAATGGTAATACCGACGTCGGCCTGCGCAAGCGCGGGACTGTCGTTGACACCGTCACCAACCATGGCCACACGCACACCACTCTCCTGTATGCGCTGAATTTTAGCGACCTTGTGCGAAGGCAGGACCTCGGCGAAGACCTGCCTAATGCCGACCTATTTCGTGCAAAAAGCAAACAAAATCTTTAATATTGTATAATATTAACACACTATAATCTTCCTCACCTCACGCGCTATGCTCGCCGCTGTGTTCTTGTTGTCGCCTGTCAGTAGCACAACATTGATGCCCATCTTTTTTAAGGTATAAACAGCTAGATGTGCTTCTGGCTTTACCATATCTGATACGGCAAACATGCTAATCAACTGTCCATTTAGTGCACATAATACGGCAGTATGTCCCTTGTCCTCCTCATTTGTCATGCAATCGTTGATCTCGTCGGAGACATCAATCGCATTGCGCAGCATCCATTCGCGATTACCAATTAACACTTGAATTTCATTACCCAGTACTGCATTTGCTGGCAACAATGCTACCTGTGCATGTTTTAATGAAATATCATCTTCCAGTTCCAGCTGGAGCAGCTGTTGTTGTTGCGACATCTCCAGCAGTTTTTGGTGCGGTATCAGTTCCTCAATACTGGCGCCATTCTCCAGATGAACTGTATGACCTTGGGAACGATAGAGATTCTCGTAGTTTATGATTTTCTCAGCTTGGCAGGCATGGCGCAGCGTTTGTTCGTAGTGTGAAACAGTAACCTTGATGCCACAACCAGGTACCGCCTGAAAATTTGTAGATTTGCCAAATATGCTACTGTCCAGCATCTCTTTGGCAAAATTCACAATAGCCGAGGCAATCGGGTGCTCACTATTTTGCTCAGCTGCGCCAATGATTGTTAAAGCACGCGCTAGACTGCATATAGATGGTGGCACGAACATGGTCAACTTTGAGGTCATCGGAGTACCGTGCGTAATGGTGCCGGTCTTGTCGAACACGACTGTCTTTACCTGTATATACATAGAGAAAGACGGATATTATTACGGTTTACAAAGCTCTAGTCAAACAACTTACTTTGTGCGCATTTTCCAATGCAGTGGCTCCCTTTACGAGTACGCCATTCATGGCGCCCGTACCTGTGGCCACCATTACCGCTGTCGGTGTTGCCAATCCCAATGCACATGGGCATGCAATAGCCAAAACACTCAGTGCGCATTTAAATGCATAACTTATTATAATCGTATTTGCATCCATGTGCGACTTATGCTCCATCGCCACAGGCACCAGATCCGGATTCGCAAAGCCGGCAATAATCCAACCGAAGAGTGTTATGGTAGAAACGACCACAACGAATGGTACAAAATAGCCGGCAATACGATCCGCCAATTGCTGTATGGGCGCTTTAGAAGTTTGTGCCTCCTCCACAAGTCTCACTATCTGCGCCAGCGTTGTATTTTCTCCCGTGTGCGTTGCAGAAATGAGGAGTACACCGTTCTGATTGATAGAACCGCCAATGACGACAGCACCCTTACGTTTGTCTACCGGCATCGATTCACCCGTAATGAGCGATTCGTCGCACGTCGAATTGCCATAGAGCACTTTACCATCAACTGGCACCTTTGCTCCTGGTATGACCTTGAGTATATCGCCGCGTTGCACATAATCAACCGAAATTATCTTTTCACTGGTTATTTCAAAATCATTAGAGATCTCAACGAGCGTTGCATCGGCTGCTTTCAGGGAGAGCAACTTCGAGAGAGCTTCCGATGTTTTACCTTTGGCAATGTGCTCTAGCCAGCGACCAAGCGATATAAAGATAAGTAACATTGGCGGTGTATCGAAAAAAGTCAACGGTGATGAATTTTGTTCCATTAGTATTGCCACAATAACAACAACCACCGAATACACATATGAAATAGTAGTGACCATAGAAATGAGCACATCCATATTAGTCGAGCCGTGTTTAATAGCACGATAGGATTGCACATAGAAATGATAGCCGCCAAAGAATTGAACCGGCGTCGATAGCAAAAACATTACCAAATTCTCCACTGACAGACCCGGGACAAGACAACACATGGCAGCATGACCCTTGTTGTTCATTTCGACCATAAAGTAAATCATGGCCACCATGCACGGACCGCCGAACATTAGCGATATGATGAAGGCGTTGCGCCATTTACTGATCTCCTCCTTGTGCTCCAGATAGCTGTGCGTCATTTTATCGCGACCGGAAAGTAGCTGTGCTTGAAAACCGAGCGATTCAATGGCCTCGCAAATACTTCGCGGACCTGTCTCCTCGGTGTTGTAGCGGAATTTGCCTGGAAATATAAAAAAAAAGGTAAAATGTAAGGATTACATGTGATAAATAAATGAACCCATCGAGTTATTGCAATTATTTTGGTTCAATGGAGATTAAACAAGTACGTCAGAGAGGCAGCTAATGCGCCAACATTGTATATTTAAGTTCAAAGTACAATATAATATAAAGGAAGTTTACGGTTATAAGTGTCCTTGCAGGTCAATTTGTATTAAGCACAAATATTTAAGAGGATTAGTGCATGGATATGCCAATGAATGTATGGAAAATATGAAGTTCGACTTTTGTCGTCAAACTGATGAGAAATATACGACATCTATACTATTATATAAAGAGGAAATGTTTGTATGTTTGTAAGGAGTAAACTAAAAAACTACTGTGTCGATTTCAAAAATTCTTTCACCATTGGAAAGCTACATTCACCCTGAGTAACATAGGCTAGGTTTAGTGGAGGGGGAAGGGGGCTATGCTCCACCCCCCATACAAGCGATAAACAAAATTCAACACATCTTTGCATCCATTTGAGGTACGGAGACGAAATTTGGTATACATGTTAATAGGATCGGGAGAAGTAATCGTGTTGTTTGGTAGAAATTGGAGGGGGCTGTGCCCCACCCCCAATACAAGCGATAAACAAAATTCAACATATCTTTGCATCCATTAGAGGTATGGGGACGAAGTTTATTACACATGTTAATGGGATCGGGAAAAGTAATCGTGCTATGTTTGGTCCAAATCGGAGGGGCATAAGCTCCACCCCCTATACAAGCGACAAACAAAATTTAACATATCTTTGCATCCATCTGAGGTACGTGGACGAATTTTATTACACATGTTAATGGGATCGGGAAAACTAATCGTGTTAAGTTTGGTCAAAATCGGAGGGGGCAGTGCCCCACCCCCCATACAAGCGATAAACAAAATTCAACATATCTTTGCATCCATTTGAAGTACATGGATGAAATTTGGTATACATGTTAATGGGATCGGATGAAGTAATCAAGTTAAGACAAGAGAATATATTTCATAGTTTAAAAGATAAAAAATGTTATTTGATTTATCGCTTTTAAGTATTGCTGAAAGAGAAGTGCTTGGAGTCGAGTAGGAGGAGAATATATTGTGTGATGAAAATAATTTTTACTGGGCACAGCAAAGCGTGCCGGGTACAGCTAGTATTTGTATGTAGATCAAACTTTTTTCATGCTACGTTCAGAAATTATTTGAAGCAGTTTTTATGAAATGTGAAAATATATTAAACAATAGAGAAGAAAGTATTGTGAACAGCACAACACGACACGTCTATCTGGATTTGTCTGTCCAAACGTTTGAAAGTAAAGACAGATAGACTGAACTCAAAGTATAATACTGATACTAATTTATGTTCATTATTTAGAATCGTTTTATACAATGTGGCCCAACAGACACCACTATAATTTTTGTATTTATGTTGAGATCGGCTTATCGGGTCACGATAACTTATTTGTGCCTGCCTGAAATTGGCATGAACAACTTTTGGTTCCAACAGGGAGGCAGGCACCACTCCGCCGGAGTCACTTGGTTCTTGCTGGTCGCCCTATTACGAAAAATTGTGATTATGACTCGCCACTAAGATCGCTCAATTTGACGACTTCAGATTTTCTTCTGTGTGATTCTTTGAACTTTATCTTAACAAACGAACGCTCACACAGTTGAAGACTAATATCCGAAGAGAAATAGCAACTACACAACTCGAAACAATACAAACAGTGATGGCAAATGTCGGAAAACGACCGGAACAGGCGACCATTTACCTATCGCATTTTCAATAACTAACCAGAACAAATTTCTCAGGCTTAAAACGATAAATCACTTATTCTTAAAATAGTTGTATTTTCATGTGAAAGTTCCCATTGTGCGTAAAGTTTTTGACTGCCAATCACGGCTCTAGCCGTGGTAACTTCTGAACAGTCGATCGGAGGTGAGCAAACTGTGAGAAGGAACCGCCACCGTAAAATATAAAACTCAAATGAGAATCAAATGAAGCCTCGAATACGACACTGTTATTATGGCGACCCCCGCAAACAATATGAGGATTACGATTTAAGGACATGCACCTGGAATGTGCGCACCCTTTATAGGGATGGTGCAAATATCCAACCGGTTCACGTCCTGGAAAGATACAAGGTCGACATCACTGCAATCCAAGAAATACGATGAGTATGATGGTGCTGCTCAAAAAAGATTCCTGTGACAACTACTATAGCTTCCATGAGAGCAGGCCTTGTCTCCAGATTAACACCTGTTGACGAGCGCCTGGTATCAATACGCATGAAGGGTAAATATTTTAATAAAAGCCTATTTGTGCACATGCCCCGACGGAAGAGAACGACAAGGATGCTAACGAACGCTGTCCCAAACACTATGATAAAATCAAATTGATTATGTTGTGTTTGAGAAAGGCACGCAGTGAGCATGTTGGACGTGCGAACTATCTTGTCGCGTCCAAGATACGCACTAGGATTAGCGTGGTGCATTGGTGGACACTGGCAAGCTGCAATCAAAGAAACGCTTTAGCTTTCTCCGACACACTCTCCTGATATATGTGAGCAATGGAGGCATTTCACCAACTCCATGAACCGGACTGCCAAACAAGTCGTTGGTAGTAAACAATCTATGACTAATTGTTAGTATGACGAGGTCTATCGCAATGCTACTGTAGAAAAGAACGCCGCTCGTCACCGAACTCTGCAGTCGGGTGCAATACGAGCTGTTAGATAGCGATATTAAGAGAAAAGGAGAGGGAGGAGAAACTCCTTTTCAGAAGTAAGAAAGGCGGGAATTCCAAGATGTTGAGAGGTTATTTGACAGAATCGAATATTTTAAGCGACTGATCGAAGATTTTAAACCTTTTTCTGTCAAGACAAAAATGGAAATCTGTTTACAGGAGCACAGGAATCACTGAAATTATGGAGGAGTCATTTTTCTAACCTACTAGGAGACGATGAAGCTCACCGATGATAGAGAAATTATCCACCAGTTAATGATGGCCCTATTGTAGAGCCACCGAACTATGAATAGGTCGATTCGGTATGCACCAACTTTTATGCAAGATATGGTCTGATGAGCGCATACCAATGACTAGAATTTTAGTGTTTTTTATCCTATTTTTAAGAAAGGAGACCCCGGTTTTTGCGCAAACTACCGCGGAACAAGCCTCCTGCCATTGGATATAAGATTATGTCACGCGTATTGTGTAATAGGCTGCAGCCATATACAGAATAACTGATAGTAGCAGCCGGGCTTCAGATCTAAAAGTTCCAGCAAATATTCTTATTACCACAAATCCTGGAAAAGACCCATGAGTTTAACAAAGGCACACACCACCTATTTGTCGACTATAAAGCCGCTTTCGACTCGCTGACACGAACGAAGTTTTTTGACGTCGTGTCTACGTTTGGTATCCCGGAAAAGATCTTTCGTCATAATGACTCTATCACACACACAAAGCGTTCTCAGGATAGGAAAGGACCTCTCCGAGTCCATTGATACCAAGGGAGGTTTGAGGCAGGGTCACTCGCTGTCGTGCGATTTTTTCAATCTTCTGATGGAATACATATTACGCCAGTGCCAAGGAAGTGATGCTGCTCGTGTACGCGGATGATATTGATATAATCGGCACACAAGAACGGCAACTCAGATAGGCGTTCTCAGAGATTAAAAAAGGCCTCGGCTCATGAGACTAGCGGTGGATGAGGTGAATGAGGACAAGACGAAGTACTTGCTATCTTCTCGCACGCCGTCATCACTTCTTGAAAGGTCAGTGACGATGGAGAATTGTAACAGAATTGTTTTAGAAAACTGCGACTATCTTGGATCCGAAATGACCAGCATCAACAACGTCAGCCTGGAGATTAGGCGAAGAATTACGCTTGCGAATAGATGCTATTTTGGGCTGAGTAAGCAAATTAGAAGCAAAGCCGAAATTAGGATCTATAAGACCCTGATATTCCCCTTCGTATTGTATGGCGCAGAACAATGGACCGTGATTGACAGGCGAAACGGCGTTGGGAATCTTCGAGAGAAAGATTCTTCTTAGGATTTTTCGAGTAGGCGACGAGTTTAGGTCCCGCGAACTGTATGAACTAATCGAGGTTGACATAGTGCAGCGCGTAAAATTCGTAAATGGAAGTACAACTTTTTTAGTACCCAAAAAAATCCTGTCTTTCTTTATAAGTTATTGAATGAAAAAAAAAATTCTTTTTAATTATTATAGATGCCAAATTTAGTGTATCTTATGAAGTACTCAATATAGGTCCATATCACTCCTAAAAATCTGTCTCCTTTTCTGGGGTTTTGAAAGAGAACCAGTTTGTTGAGGTTTAGCTTGAAATATTTCGTATATTCTTTTGTCGACAAGTTAGAAGTAAAGTGGAAGGAATGTGGCAAAAATGTTTACTATTTAAAACGAATTGTTAAATGAAGACTGCATGTTGAAAAGTCCGCTCATAGTCATGGACGACCACAAAAACCCTTCTGCGTGCGATTCAAATGGTTTCATATATTGTGGAGTAAACCCCGTACGAAGGATTAGTTGTCGCAATGCATATCAGTTATAGAATACTAAGCTCTGGACCTGCTACAAAAAATACTAAGAGCAAGGATGCAGATTCCGACAATATCAGTCTGAAGTAAAATATCATAGGTCCTTAAGCCAAAAATCATGCTATCCAAGTGGAATCGCAATATTAGAATTGTTAACTGAAGTCGGTTGGAAAAATGTGGCCGACCAAACTCATTCGCGGATATTAGAAAGACATGCAGTTAATAAAAACTTTCACAAAACCAGCGACCCTCTTTAATACGATTCGTGCAGAAGTTGAAAATATTAAATATCAGAAACGTAAAACTTCATTCAAGTGGATCATGAATTTATTATGACAATGAAAAAATGGGTTTAATTCAATTGCAGTCATTGTTAGATGTTTTTGGAATTTGTAACACAAATTCGGCAATGATGAACTCCTGAGAACTAAATTATTTAACACCTAGTGCTCAATTATATGAATATGCACTGTTCGCCCATCAAGCATGGATTCGATATTTTGAATGCATCCTTCATATATCATATAAAGACCCAATAAATAAAGTGAATGGTTCGTGAAGCTAATAAAACTATGGTTAAAAATAGAAAAAACTAATATTCAAAATGAACTCAGAAGACAAATGGGGTTCTTGGCTGATATTAAAGTGCTTGGCTCTGGAAACACAAACAAATGAAGTACTTAATAACAACCGAATGCATCACAAATAACGGTCATAAATCTTGGAATTATTAAGAGATGAAGATGTAATTTTTTATTAAAAAATGTTTTAAATATTTTTTTTTTGCCTGGAATACCAAATGCGAGCCGATCACTTTCGTGTAAATCGCAGGAGAGCAACCAAAACTATGTTGTTTTGTTATGTTATGTTTGCTTAAATAGAACCTGCCCAAATGGAGACGAAGCAAAGTTCGAATAATGAAAGCCTTTAAATAGCAAAGTAGCATTGTGCTTAGCAACGACTGAGTCAGAATTTGTACAATGAGCCAATTTTCAGTAACAAAATTTTCTTTTTTTCTAGGAGATCGCAATCGACATCCGATTGCATATGGAAATACAATTTTACAATTAGAATCGTATAAAGCTGCTGTGGGATAAACTTGACTTCGCGTGAAAAATATGACAGTTGATTTGATTTATCTAAAAAAAACCCAGAATATTTGGAAACTGTTGGAACAAATTATGTCGAAGAGTAATTTGCTTTAGCAATATACAATGATAAACCAAAATATTTGTGCTTCTTAGATATATTTGAACTTTTGGCCTTTACTGTATGTAGTACAGAAATATCTGTACTAATGATACTCGTATGATAATAACTGCAAAATATGTATAGTATACATATACATTGTATACATTCTCAATACTGCTGCGTTGGAGACTCGGAGATATATTTAAGTATGTACATACTATGACATACTCAAATATATCGCCGACTTAAATATATATATCGAGTTAAATATATTGTAAATCGACGCAGCAAGTATTTTAAAAAACTGATAACAATAGTTATGTTGACAATATATACATATTTTGCAGTTATTTTCATACGTGTATCATTAGTACGGATGTTTCCGTTGCAACTAGACGCCGCAGCCGCTACTGAATCGTGAATGGTATCGCTTGAGAAGGCAGCGTTTGGAAAAAAAAGTAGAGTAGTTCAAGCGCAAATGTCTCAAATTAAACTACTAGACGAAGTAGTAGTCTCATTCGCCAAAATTCCATATAGGTGTGTCGGCAAACGTCGTCGTAGTCGCCCCCGAACAATGCTTAATCTAATTTTGCAACTTTTTCGAATTGCTTTTTACAATTTGCTATTTTCGGTTTCATTTTCTACTCCGTCGTTTATAAACCTATGCAACCGGTTAGCTTTGAGCACTAGAAACCAGAAACTGTGGTGTATATGAACAAGGTCTGTCTCAAAAGTTGTGGAAATAAATGCAAATTATTTTTATTGTACTATATACTATATTTTTGAGTTGTAGACAGTTTACTAGAAAGTATTGCACTCTTGTTGGACTGTTGGTGTTGCAAAATTTTAATTAGTACGTTTGAGTGAAGAGATGAACATGAGTGTGGTTTTTGTGACCCTGTCTTAGAAGATTAAATTTTGCGAATTGACGTCGGTGTATTAAAATATAGGATCGAATGTGACCATAATTGAAAATGGTGTTAATAGCTACATTAAGCGATTTATAATGATTATTAATTTGATTGATATGTAGACTTTTTAGAAGAGTAGTGTGAATTACTAAGAGGGTTGGCAATGGACATTATCGAAAGAAGTGAGTCAAGAGCCAATGGCGGTTGGGAAATGTAATTTTTTGCTTTTTTGAACAGCATTATACATAGATAGTTATTATTTCGGCTGAGAAAATAGAGCTACGGTAGCAGTTGAAATAAATGTATGTGTAGGAAATCATTGCTTTAATTAGAGAAACTTTTGCTGGTAAACTACCGGTTTGGAAGTGACTGTAAGTACATAACAAATATCGATGAGACTTCAATCCAAAGTTGTAATGGTATTTATTTGCTTGGGAGATTTAAATTCGAAGATATATAATATGTATGTCGAACCGAACTTTTGTGCTTGGTTTCTTAGAATTTGAGAGTTTAAAATAATTTTTAGTCAATGATTTTTTGAATTTAACATTGTACATATTATACAAAGATGCATAATATGGATAACGTAGAACTACTTTTGTTAAAAGGATTTAGAGGATTTAAGCTTTGGTATTGTATTTTTGTCTACAGTTAGATGATATATATGCAATTAAACTGTTTTTATTTGATTTACATTATGAATTTTGCAAAAAGACCCTGATTTGAAAAATGGCGATGTACTTACAAAGCAATCCATCGAATTAAACTAGTCTCTTCGTTTGAAATAAACAAATACCAAACTGAGCAAGCTGCCAGTGATGCCTATTATCGGAATTGATTGCAATTGGACCACGTAGGAGAATTAAATTGTACATAAATGTATAAAACACAGTCTCGCTACAATTCCTATTCAGCTACTTGTAATATAATATGTATGGAAACAACTAATAATCGCAGCAGTGTATTTAAAATCCTGCATTTGCCACTTTCTCTACAGTAGAGATTTCTCTTTCTACTCACGCTGAAACTTCATCGGTGAAGATGTTGGTCACACATGCATGCATTCGATCCAGAAACGATGCCAGTTTAAGAAAATTTATATATACAATATATAGGAACAGAAATGTGTATAACAGCGAGTTATAATATGAGCTAGAAATCCAGCGTTGTTGCCAATGGCGTTGTTTATGTCATGCGTAAAGACGTTGGAAGTTACTTCATTGTATTGTATTTGCGCCCGTTTTGTTCTACTCCGATAAGATAATATTTACTACAACTATTCATTTGAACGCATAATAAAGCGCAAGGAACGTGACATTGTTAAACTGTTTTTAATCGACGCTCAAAGCAAATAGAAATTTTAAACAAATTTTAAGTTCAAAAGAATTTCCACTTTACGAATATCTAACAATGAGCTTGTCAATTTGCAGAATAATCTTGAATTCTTGTAAAATATTTTCAATTAATTAAATATAATTAATCCTAATAAACCAAATGTAAAATACAAATCTTTAGTCACTTGGTTTTCGTATCGACAATAGTTTTTAAATATGATATGCTTGAAACGCTTGGCTAGCACAGCAAATACATAGTTATACCCTATTCCTATAGGGACAAAGGGTATATTTGTGTGATTTCGCACTTACCATGCAAACCTATTTCTATTCTTAGCTTTTATTTGTATGAAAAAATGTTATTGATATTGTTAATTTTGCAATAAATACCAAGTTTGGATAACCTTACGTTAATTCTTTTCAAATATTCCATTTAGGTCCAGATCGAACCACTAAAAGGAATAGCTCCCATTCAAATTTGTATAGCCTTCTAAGTTTTTGTATGGAAAACGTTTTATTGTAGTGGTTTATTTAGCTAGAAACCCTAAATTCAACGAATCTAGCGAGACGCCTAATAGAATATTTTACGATGGCACATTAATTCGTTATTTTGAGAGCTGAAAAACTCTCTTGTGTGAGCTGATGTGTGAGAGCTTGCATTGTCATGGTGGAGCACCGTCCGTGATCGGCGGTTGGTTTTGCGAATTTCTACGAAGACTTCAGGCAAAAAAATTGTCGTGTACTATTCAGATTTGACCGTCCTATGACCCTTTTGGCCGAAGAAACAAGCGACCATTTGCTTCGCAATGCTTCTTGCGCGAACAATTTTTGTTGGTCGATTGCTGTTTTGTTTCAGCTCATACTCATGTATCTATGATCCGTCACCAGTGACGATCTTATAAACGTCTTTTAAAGCACCGCTATCCTACTTGTTTTTTGGACGATAGTCAAATTATGCGGAATCCAACGCGAACAAACCTTTCTTACGACAAAGTGTTCATTCAAAATCTTTTGAATGCTTGGGGAACTAATGTTTAGGGATGCCTGAATCTCACGTTATGTTCCATGATGATCACACAGCATTGACGTTTTCTGGCACAATACCGATTTTTGGCGACCTTCACGGAATTCGTCGCTGAGCGTACAACGACCACGATTGAATTCAACATACCAGCGATATTCAGTGGTTTTTGATAGTGCTTCATCGCCATACAAAGAACTGAGTTCATCGATACACTCTGTTGAGATAATCCACGTCGAAAGTTGTGAAAAATAATCCAACGAAAACCTTCCTTTGAAATTTCTATTTTTTGGCCAGATTGATTTTTTGAACTCACTGTAATCAACACAAATAGCGCTTGTACATAAAAACGTTGAAGACATTCATGTTTAAAAAATGATATCAGATATCTACCGCAGAATTTCTGTAGAAGAACCTTACAAGTACAATAATCCGGTCCAATGCACCAACTGTCAGGAGTTTGGCCACACAAAGACTTACTGTACTCTACGTTCTGTATTCGTCGCCTATAGAGAACTCCACAATACCGCTACATGCACAGCAAATAAGTTGGATTCCAACGCGAAAAAGTGTAGCAACTGTGGAGAAAATCACACGGCTAATTACACACGGCTGTGTACAAAGAGTTGAAAAACAAGCTTAACTATGTCTCGATGAAAATCCCAGATCTCATTGATTTTGCAATAACACGAAGAATTTCGAGTTGTCTAATATCTGCTGAATCTCTTGCAGATCTCTCATCGGATCATTCTCCAGTTCTTTTTAGTTTACTCAGAGACGATACATCGAACGTCTTTCTCCAACAAGCTCTAAGTTTACCCTGTGGAAAGCGCGAGCAGACATTAAACCACCGGCTATAGTCTCTACACCCATAAGAGACCACACTGGAAAGTGGGCACGCACGAACATAGAAAAAGCGGAAGTTTTTGCAACCCATTTAAGAACTGTTATTCAGCCAAATCCGTCAACAAACGCTTTTGTTCTTCCCTTTCCTTCGAACACGAACAACTCTGAACCCCTCAGAGTTTACACCCACGAAGTTCATAAAGAGATAAAAGCCCAGCTCAATCCCAAGAAGGCTGCAGGTCATGATTTAATTTCCCCAAAAATTATCATGGAGCTTCCCAGCCCAGCTGTGACATATATCACAAAATTATATAACGCTTTTATTAAATGCTTATATTTTCCAACTCAGTGGAAGAAATCGGTCATAGTAGTGATACCGAAACCCGGAAAGGATAAAACACAGGCAGCGTCATATAGACCCATAAGCCTACTATCCTGCCTATCCAAACTGTTCGAAAAGTTGGTTCTTTTAAAAATCAACTCACACATGCAGAACGTTATTCCCTCGCACCAATTTGGGTTTCGTGAAAACCATTGAACTATCGAACAGGTTAACCGATTAAACTCCGCGAATACTGTTCCGCAATCTTTCTCGATGTAGCTCAAGCATTTGATCGCGTTTGGCTCGATGGACTTAAGTACAAAATAAAAGTATTGCTACCCCAAAATACTCACAAAATCCTTGAATCATATCTCAGCAATAGAGCATTCACAGTACGTCAGAATGACTACATAACACAGGAGTCTGAACTTAAAGCTGGAGGCAGCGTTCTCGGTCCTATGTTATATTCTCTATACACATTAGACATACCAACGGATCACAGACTTACAATATCCACATTTGCTGATGACACAGTCATCTTAAGTAGATCTCGATGCCCAATAAGAGCAACTAGACTACTAGCAGACCATCTCATTCTTCTCGAGGAGTGACTAGCTAACTGGCGTATAAAAGTTAATGAGCAAAAAAGCAAACACGTCACATTCACTTTAAACAGAGGTACTTGCCCATCGCTGACTTTAAACAACATTGTGATCCCACAGGTCAATGACGTCGTGCATCTCGGCATTCATCTCGAAAGACGGCTCACTTATCGTAAACATATTAAAGCCAAGAAAACACAAATAAAGCTAAAAGCCAACTCCCTACACTGGCTTATAAATCCGCGGTCCCCCTAAAGCTTGGACTACAAATTACTACTTTACAACTCCGTAATAAAGCCTATTTGGACGTACGGCTCACAATTATGGGGCAATGCGAGTTCCAGTAACGTGGATATAATACAAAGAGCTGAATCAAAAATACTTAGAACTCTCACCGGAGCACCTTGGTATATTCGCAATACTCACATTCACAATGATCTTAACATCCCAACTGTGAAAACTGAAATAGATCGATTCAAGCAGAACTATGAATTCAAACTCAATTCTCACCCTAATCCACTCGCAAGATCTCTAACCCTACTCCATATACAAACGCGACTCAAGAAAAATGACCTCCCAGCCCTGCGATGTGCTCTTAGGGCCGCTGTAACTACATAAGTCTCCAACCGGGGGGCTTATTGTAATACACAACTAGATTTAAGATTTGAAAAATTATTGTTAGTCTCGGAAGAGAAGATCCAATAAAGAAAACACTATATTCCAAACAAAAAATATAGTGTAAGGGGTATAACTTTATAGTCGTTGTATTCAAGCGATAACACAAAAATTTAAACTCATCTAGTGTTCTGTAAAAAAATTTTTTTATTTAAACTAATAAAATTAAGAACTGCAGTATTTTATGAAGTAAATTGCTTTCATTTCACCAATCGACACACTTCACACTCAGTGAAATGCTCACTTGCTGTCTCTGTTCATGGGTCCACTCAAGACCCTTTGCTTCGTAAAAAATCGGCAAACGGTCTTTTGCGCATGTATGTGTATTGCGTGTGTGGATCAGAACATAGTGTAATAATACGTAGTGAGCGCCATGCGCTCCCAAAAAATAGCTACAGTTGAAAGTGAATAGCTACACTCAGTATGCGACTGAACGTCTCTCTCTTCTGTTCTTAGCTACATTTATTGTGAGAGTTGCGCTACCTTCTATAATTATACCATAGATCAGACATCTGCAACGAGTTGCTTAGCTTGTGATTGCACTCAACATTTCATGAAACACTCACGAATGAGATCTGGCTTGAACTCTCAAAAAAAAAAAAAATTCTTCACTCTCACTAGCTTGCATGCGAAATCGTGAGTGCGAAAAGCATTCGCACTCGTTTAAAGCTTCGGCTTGGCTTAACTCTCAACATTGCCAACGAGTGTCAAGTTGATTCGCGACTCAAACTAAGCTATTCGCGAATGTACACAAACACTCGCGAATAGCTTGTGCGCTTGTACATAGTGTAATAATACATATATATATACATACTAGCTTTTACCCGCGACTTCGTCCGCGGATCTTCCGATAAAAAGTAGCATATCTAATTACTTTTCTTATTTTGCCTCATTTGTGAAACTATACAGGGGGTGGTGTACCGCCCCTCGAATTTTGACCAAAGCTTACCCGTTTACTTCTCATGATCCTCTTAACATATAAACCAAATTTCATCTCTATACCTTAAATAGATGCAAAGATATGACAAATTTTGATTGTCATTATATGGGGGGTGGGGCAACGCCCCTCCGATTTTGTCCAAACTTAACAGGTTGAAATCTCCTCATTCTCTAAACATGTATACCAAATTTCATCTCTGTACCTTAAATGGATGCAAAGATATGACAAATTTTGATTGTCGCTTATATGGGGGGTGGGACAACACCCCCTCCGATTTTGTCCAAACTTAACAGGTTGACTTCTCATCCTCTTAACATGTATACCAAATTTCATCTCTGTACCTTAAATGGATGCAAAGATATGACAAATTTTGATTGTCGCTTATATGGGGGGTGGGACAACGCCCCCTCAGATTTTGTCCAAGCTTAGCAGGTTGAAATCTCCTCATTCTCTTAACATGTATACCAAATTTCATCTCTGTACCTTAAATGGATCCAAGATATGAAAAATTTTGATTGTCGCTTATATGGGGGGTGGGGCAACGCCCCTCCGATTTTGTCCAAACTTAACAGGTTGAAATCTCCTCATCCTCTTAACATGTATACCAAATTTCATTTCTGTCCTTTAAATGGTTGCAAAGATAAGCCAAACTATCGCCCCTCTAATTTTGACCAAACTTTACCCGTTTACTTCTCCTGATCCTCCTTACATGTGGACTAAATTCCATTTCTGTACCTTAAATGGATGCAAAGATATGACAAATTTGGATTATCGCTTTTATGGGGGTGGGGCGACGCCCCCTCCGATTTTCTCAAAACGTAGCCTTTGTTCTTTTCCATTATCCCATCTATCTCTATACCATAATATATACGATTTGGTTGAGCGGTTTAGCCGTAAGAGAGGAACATCCATCCATACATCCATACAAACGTTCGCATTTATAATATTAGTAGGAAGTAAGAATTTTCTAAACGCCATAAACAAAACATATAATTCACGTTTAATAATACTCTGCGCCTTAAAATCGCACTATAGAATCTAGAGACACCTAATTTTTCGATATCAACTTGGATGTTTATGGATTGGAAAATTTTCTTTTTCGCTTTATGTTCTTTAAATATAACACATTAGGAATTTGGTTTAGGAATTAGGTTCATTCAGCTCAAAGATATAAGCACAAAATAATTAAAAGATTTGTCATGGGGGATGTGATGGCGAATTTTAATATCTCAATCTAGATAATATAAACACGATTCAGCATAAACAATTTCCTTGTAAGAGTTTTGTAACAACAAATAGGAGGAAGGATAGGTTGCCAAAAAAATACTAACACTACGTTACGTAGTTTATAGACGGCTACATAGAAGATATAAAAAATTACCTTATAATAAAAATATATGTTACGTTTAAACAATACCGTTATTCATAAAACTAATTAACGATGCACAATAGTATATTGACTTTTTACGAAAGGTTGGTTACCATGACAAAATTTCATGATTTGCCATCTTATTCCCTTTAACATGTATAACAAATATCATTTCTGTACCCAAATGGATTACATTCCCCAATCCCATTAACAACATATATACAAAATTTCATTCCCTTACCTCAAATTAATGCAAATATATGAAATTGGTTAATCACTACCCTCTCCGATTTTGAACAAACTTAACACTATTACTTCAAACGACCCCATTAATATGTATACCAAATTTCATCTTTGTTTTGACCAAACTTCACTCGAACACTCTCCTGAATGAACGGAAAGTTCGTCTGTGAAATTGAGCTCTATATGGAATATTCATAGATAGATATATACAACATTCATTTTTTTATTTATAGATTCGATTTAGGTCCAGATGGGACCACTAAAACAAGCAGCCCAACACAAATCTGTCCAATATTTTGAAGTTTTTGTATGAAATATTTTTTATTATTATTATTATTATTATCAACAGTTTACTTACAATGTAAAATTATAAATAAACTTAAAGCTATGACAGCGAAGGTCTTAAGCTAGAATTAATCTAATGAAAATTTACATATGTTAAAATGAACTATAAGGTTAACTGAGTGGTAACATTTACAATTTGTCTTTTTATTTGGATGATTTTAGGAACTGTAAAACTTTGTTAAGGTTTTCTGTGGTTGGGTTAAAAATGGCATGGAGAGGATCGTGGTGTGGGAACAAGCAGGTTCTGTAGTTTCTAAAATGGTGGCATTCTGAAAGAACGTGTTTTACAGAAGTGCTATTCGCGTTGCAAAAATTACAGGTATTGGTTGTGGAGTTTGTGTTGTCGAATAAGTAATAGTGTGTTAAGTTTGTGTGACTTAGACGTAAACGAGTAATTCTGGTAAGATCTCGACGGGAAAGATTGGATTTTAAGGCGTAATTGTAGATGTTGTTTTTATGGGTATTGTTTGTAATGTAGTAGTCGTTGGTGTGTGCAAAAATTTGAACTTGTTTTTGTTTGTTGATTAGTTTGATGTAATTGAGTATGTCGGAAACATTGTGGTTTAATGTGAAACTAAGAGGAAGTTGCAAAGCCGCTTTAGCGGCATCATCGGCTCTTTCATTACCCGATATATGGCAATGTCCTGGCACCCAAATGATTTTAATTTTTGGTGATTGAGAGATTAAAGTTTGTTTGATACTTAATGGGTAGTAGGCTTCATTATGAGGGTTGGCTATTGCATTTATGGAAGATAGAGAGTCAGTGCAGATGGCTGATTGATGACGCAAATGTTTGGCAATTTGTATAGCATTGAAGATCGCAATTATTTCTGCTGAAAAAATTGTACTGTGATAGGGAAGAACGAATTGGTGGATATTGCTGTCAGTGACAACACTACATGAGGAAGCGTAGCCCGTCTTTGACCCATCGGTATAAATAAAGTTGTAAGTGCTGAGGGATTCTTTCAATTGGAGAAAATTTTGGAGATAAATTTCTGGTGGAGTGGAAGATTTTGGAAGTAAGTGTAAAGAAGTGTCTAATAGAGAGCATATGTTTGCCCAGGGCGGGCAGTTAAGTTTGATGCTCGGAATCGGTTTAGTTGGGAGCTCGAGATTGTTGTTAAGGTTTATAACATTGTGAAGGGCGGAGCAAACTTTATGGTTTTGTTTTTTGGCTTTGCTAATCTTTAATATGGGGATGGATAGAGGTGAGTTATGGGAGAGAAGGACCGGTTTGATCAGTCTGGTTGTGACATACTCCTTTCTGATTTCTAGCGGGGAAATGTTGGATTCGAAGAGGAGGTTATAGGTAGGTGTGGACTTAAAAGCACCGAGAGCCAATCTAATTGCTGATATTTTTTATTGTTATTGTCTATTTAACTAGAAACGTTATTGTTGCATCGCACCATCCGATTTCAACAAAAACTCGCCCATGTTCAACGTCCCATCTATTTCTATAACAAAATTCATACAAATTGGTTTAGCGATTTAGGCATGATGCGCACACAAACAAGCAAACAAAAATTTGTCCAATAGGTATACATAAGTATATTTACGATAGAATTTCATATTTTATTTCATATTTTCCAGCTAAAAATTCATATCTAACAAAATATAGCTGCTACGTAGATATAGCAATACGTAGATAGGCGAAGATCGGTTTCAAAAGTCTGGGGGTAGAAAAATTCTAAACCTCGGCAATTATAGGGTGAATTTGTGATAATTATCGAAAAACAGGATTATATGCAAAATCACCCCAAAGCTTAAGTTGCAATCAATCAGCCCTGACGGAGTATGTCTGATTGGAGCATAGCTAATTAACTACGATTCGTGTGCAGAGCGACAAATATATTGTACATATGTACACACACATGCATGTATGAATTATGCGGATTAAAACCTTTCAATTCCTGTTTAATGCGTTCATTAAACAATTCGACATGATTCCACAGTCCACATAAGCACACACACACACGATAATTTGTTTTTGCTCTACAAACTAACTTGTAGATTGGCATTGGAACGGGACGGCAGTGGCGGCGGAGTCAAAGACGGCGATCTTTATCAGAATTGTGTTGTCGGCTGTGCTTTCAGCATTCTATAAATTTAGAACAAATTTTACTTTTGTATGTCAGAATACTTGATAAGAAGTCGAACATATGTTTTCTGAATAGTTACATGAATAGTTAGCCACTACTGTATATAAAAACAAAAGAACAATAGCAATCATGACGCCGTCAATGTGTAGATCGTGAAAGGTAGCAGCAGTAGCAATCTTTGTGGAATGCCAAGTCGAAAAACAGATCGAACTGCAAAATGCAATTGCCAAATAAATGCTTATAATATTAATATAAAAAGAAATCAATCGATTGAGTCAGCTAAAAGGAATATGAACGAAATAACTGAAGAAAAGACTTAATCGAAAAAAAATAATACAATACATTTTGGTAATTAGTTGTATAGTAAGGGGATACATAGGCGGAATTGGATACAGTCTAATGTTAAGTGAACGTTGTTCCACGCTGAATCGCACAACCATAATTAATAAAACGAGAAACCATTAAAAACACACGAAGCAATAAACTAGAAACATTAAATATGCTTCTCACTTTCTAAATTAAATGAAACAGTTTTCCTATACCCTATGGATTGAAGAGTGTATCAAGTTTGCACAAATGTATATAACAGTCAAAAAGAAGGGTATTTGAATCCATAAAGTATATATATTTTGATAAACATCATAAATAGATTTTGTATAAGAGAAGTTATTCTGTATTTCTGATAGTCTGTTTGAACAATGAGACTTGGAAAATTTAAGATACTATAAACTTGGATATTCAGACTATTCGTCAGATAAAGTGTATTAAATATACTGTACATTCCCACTATAAGGGGATGCCACTATTTAAAACTGTCCCCTACGTCTGAGTTTTGAAAAAACATTTTCTTAGTTTTTGGTGCGGTACACCAAAATTAGTGTTCTTTTCGTTCCTCCAAATAAGATATCCCCACATAAAAACTTGGACAAATATAGCATATAACCCCATACAAATCTATGGTTTAAATAAAGACTTTTCAGCAAAGCGAAGTAAGCGTTCTTTCTTGTTTATTTATGGCATTTGGTTTAAATTTTAAAATATTTTGATAGGTACTCTTATCTTAAGTTCAGTGGTTTATTTTTGTAAAATATAAATTTGTGTTGCATGATTTATCAAAGTCATCTAAAGCCAAGTATAAAGTGAAAAAAAATTCGTTTGATTTTAAGTTCATCCAGAACTACAAGATTCTTGATAAATTCAAAATTTCCATATGTTGTGTGATCTGTATATTAACTTTGTCACCTACAGAAGCTGTTCCAAACCCTTTATGAATCAAAAAAGAAATGAAATTTTTAATTTTAAAAGATAAGTGGTTTGGTGAAGGGATAAATTATTTATTTATGTATTTTACGAAAAACTACCAACTACATATACGTATATAAATGAAATTTGAAGTTTAAGATCCATAATTGTATACGTATTTATCTAAAACAATGTGTAAGTATAGCTTTTCAGAAGAGTTGAAAACTTAATCGCTGTAGACAATATAATTCCCCATAAATTGGCAACATTATGTTACGAAAGTTGGAAAAAAATCTTAATGAAAAAAACTTGTTCGATAAATAATCTATATATATATATATAAGCAAAACACCAATGACTGACCAGCTCATCACGGGATCTCCGAAATTCGAACAAATATTTATTTCAGCGAGTAGATTTCTTTGCATCCATTTTAGGTATAACGATGAAATTTGCTACACATAGCAATGGGGTTGGGAGAACGAATTGTGATAAGTTTAGTGAAAACCGGATGGGGCGATACTCCATCCCTAACAAATCGCCGTATCTTTGCATCTCCTTAAAATACAACGATGAAATTTTGTTACCCATGCTAATGGGATCGGGAGAAGCAAACCTGTTAAGTTCGAAATAGGAGGAAATCGAAATCGCCCCACATATGAGCGATAAACAAAATCAGTCATATCTTTGCATCCAACTAAAAATAACGATTAAATTTGGTACACATAGTGATGGGAGAAGTAATTCGGTAAAGTTTGGTCAAAATCATAGCGGCAATTGCCCGCCCCATATAAGCGATAAACTAAATATAATCTTATCTTTGCATCCATTTAAATTAATTGGATGAAATTTGGTATACATCTTAATAGGACCGGAAGTGGCGATACCATACTTCCCATATGAGCGATAAACAAAATTTTTCATTTGAGGTATAGGGATAAAATTTGGTATACATGTTAATAAGATCGAGAGAAGTAGTCATGTAAAGTGTGGTCATAATCGGAAGGGAGATACCCTGACACATATAAGCTTCATCTATTTGAGGTACTGGGATTAAATTTGGTATATGTTAATGCGATCTTGATTTTTGCTGTCTATAAGAAACATATATCCATACATAGATACGTAGATTATTGTAATAGTTTTTACTGTGCACAGCAAAGCAGGCCAGGTACAATAGAAGATAGTTTGTGGATCCCAAAGACCGCTAAGGGCCGTTTTCTGATCTTCCTATTTTTGACAAGATCGAAATCTACCTATATTAACAATTTCATGTAATTGAATTCTGAAGTTCACAGATTTAAAAGTACACAAATTTTGTGAAACTGGGGCAACGATACAGTGATAAAGTTGGCAATGCGATAATTATTGGATGGCAAAATGTTTGAAAATATGACCAGACTGCTCAATTCACAGCTGATTATTGTTTTAATTACTGTGCGGGAATTAAAAAGTGAAACTGAGATGGCATTAGTTTATTCTGGCAGTCACTATTGCCTGTTCAGAAATGTTTGCAACTGACTGCACATCGAACGCTCTTGAAATTTTTTTCCATATTTTTAATATAAACTCGACAATTTAAATGCAAAAAGTATTAGCAGCAGCTTATTTATATTCCGTGGTGCCATAAGTGCCCATGCCTATTAAAGGTGGCAGTGCTGTAGATGTATTTGCAAATCCATGAAGTTCAACCTCATTGATTTTAAATCCAGGTAGTTGCCAACTCGAGAGGTTGGGAAAACCATATTCACAAAATCTAGGCAAATTTTAAATCAATAAAGATCAGAAAGCCCTAAAACTCGCTTCAGTTCAGAGTTCTGATTATATACAACACCTATTAAAGGATTCCAACAACAGAAAATCATAACTTTACACTCAGCGCAATTAAAAACTAAGTTATTACGTCAGCTGTACAGCGCAATAATTTAAATGTCTTTCCCGAGGTAGACTTGAATGATTTATGTAACATTAATATAAAAAAATGGGATAGGCTACTTTGATTAAGGATGTAATTTCCAGTAAGTTTGTGGAGACCGATCAACTCATAAGGAAATCATGACAAAAAAAATATTTAAATTGTTCTCTTGTGAGTCGATTGAAATATTTCATGAGAATTTAAATACCAACTTATCATAAAGTTGGTATTTTAGTTAAAAAAAAATTTCCATTCAAAAATTCAAAAAACAAGATATTGTTTTTTATGGTACTACCTATTAGAGAAAGGCTAGGCGGGCACGTTCATTGAATACTAGTTATCTGAAGAGATAATAAGAGAGATCCAAACTTGAAGACTCTCGCGTTCCTAGTCTCAAAGTTCTCAGTTTTTATACGGCCAAATAGGAAAGACAAACATGTCTATATTGACTGGACTTTTGATGCTTATAAAAAAATCTATATATACTTTAAGGGGTCTACCCCACTTTCTGCTTGTTGCATACATTTGCCCAAACTTAGTATACTCTTTTACCCTATGGGAACAGGGTATACAATTTTTATTTTATTTTAATTTTTCCTTTAAAAAATATTAAAACAGATAATTTTTTGACTGAACGCTCAACTAAAAATGTGCTGTTCATTAAAGTAGTAGGGGGAGAGGAAATAACTTTCGTTTGAAAAATAATTTCTCGGCTTTGTTTGAAAGCTGAGTTCAATAGCTAACTAGAACTTCATAGGGAATATAAAAATACGATTTTAAAAGTAGATCTAGAATAAGTCTCGAAAATCGACGCTCCAAAAAGAGGTGCCTAACTACTGGCACATATTTACACTTCGCTGTCAACGACCATGCGACTACAGAAATACGTGCATAAAACTAAGTGATTAATAAAAAGTAAACGCTTAATAAGATGACGCTTTTACACTAACCATAGTGGCCCTGTCAGCACCAAGAACGTCGAAGTTGATGGGTGCTAATTGCTTGGCAGTTCCAGTACGTGGGCACTCTCCCCTAATGTTTTACTTTTAGTGGGTAAAGGAAAACATTTTTCGATTAAGAAAATAAACTTTTAGGTTTTTCTTTGCTAAGAAATGAAAATAAATTGAAAATATACTTGGACGTACTGCCACTGTAATATTTAATGTTATTAACCATAATATAATACCTGAAAGTAATGGTGGTAAACGTAGGACTAAATTTTCGGCGGATAGACGAATTGTTGGATATAGCAATATGAAGCTTTCAATGTCTTTCAAAATGAGTTAAACTAGTCGGTCAGTGATGTAACAGTTCGACATTGACTAGTACACATTTTTTTGGTAATCGAGAAGTCCTATAAAGGCAATCCCCTTTGATACAAAATCACAGGTAAGCAAGAATAATTTTGCAAAAAAGCATTACATATTGTGGATTATAGCAACTTAGTGTTATTTGGTGGTTTAAATTTCTGACAGTATGTTCGTCATCCACCAAACACAGAATACTATCCTACACTGTACCCCCTTGAACCAATGTATGTATACGGGATATATTGTAATTTGCATCTGTGTGATATATTTTATTAAAATTAATAGAAAATTCACCTAATTTGGTGTTCTTATCTAAACTAACAAAATGAAAAAATGATTACAAAAAGCTGGTCAGGAATGGAAGGGAAAGATTTGTGTGGCGGCAACACATTTTAGTGGTCCGATCTGGACATCAATATAAGTGCAAACATATGTGAAGTTTTCGAATAGATTCCAACAAATTTTTTTTATAAAAACAGAATATAAAAGTTTGTTGTTGGTTTCGATTATATGATCCATTAAAAGTGGGCGAGACATTAATATATAAACATATGTGACACTTCATTTCATAGATTGATATCGACAGTAAAAAAGTTTTTCATACAAAAAGGGCGGTGGGTGTTTTAAAGTGGGCGTGAATGAATTAATAAACAAACAAATTCTATGTGTATGTAAAAAAAAATATTTCTACATAAATTTTTTAATTAGAAAAAAACTATATATATTTTATATACATATAAAAAATGTTTATTTTTACATAAATAAATAATAAGATAAAACAAAATTATTAATTTTTATATACTTAAAAAAATATAAAAACAAAAATGTTGTCGACAGAATGGTCTTTAAAGATATTCATATAATGGACTTAATATGTGAACATATACATTCGCAAGCTTGAAGACTCTAGCTCTTATATTTTCTGATGTCACATTCTTCATAACAAGACATAACTATATAGATTCGGCTATTGATGCTGATCGATAATATATACACATTACATTCATTTGCATACACTTAGTGTGTACTTGGCTATCATGGGCAGGGTATAAAAATTAGCTTTAAGTTTGTAAGGCAGCTATGGCTTACAAATCCTAAACGAATGCCTAGAGAGTCTAGGTACAGATTTTGTGTAAGATTGTATAAAAAGCGTGGGAGTAGATCTAGTATTCACTGACACAAACAGATGGAAATGGTTAGATCGAAATGTCCTGTTGAGCTGATCAATATTATGTATACTTTCTTGGGTCCGTGTCGTCTCGATTTGGTTGTTACAAAAATATACCATTCGCACTATGTGTAAGACGTATAACAATTTTCTTTTATGAATTTTTGTTTCTAAAAAATTTATTTAACTAAAAAATAAATACTATACATTTTTTTTGGGTGTTACAAACTTTGTAGCAAAATGAATATACTATTCACACTATGCATAAAAAGTATAACAATTATTTTTAGGTTTATTTCTTACTACGGACCCGGCTTGCGTTGCTTCGTCACCCTGTCTTCTTCTGTAAAGGCGAGGTATTGCCGCGAATAAAATTTATCAAGTCTGATTTGACAATACATATTTGATATATCATGGCATGCTACGATTTCACGTTGTCCCCGCGTGAGAATTATATTGCTACAAAAATATAAAAATATTCTGGATCGTATCTTCGCTACATACCGGACGGATCGTATACCTATAAGGTTCGATATCGTGGCATTTCACGTTGTCCCCGCGTGAGAATTATATTGCTACAAAAATATAAAAATATTCTGGACCGTATCTTCGCTACATACCGGACGGATCGTATACCTATAAGGTTCGATATCGTGGCAGAACCACTCATCAAAGTTTCATTGCAATTGGATGAACGGTTAAAGTAACGAACAAACAAACATATAATTATTATATATTTTAATACAAACATTTATTGTATATGTATATCGAATGTATCCATGGATTTTAATTTTAGAGAGAATAAATAATTCGACAGCAAATATATTATACATATATCCTACTAATCCTTCTAATATTATAAATGCGAAAGTTTTTGAGAATATTATTCTCTTACGTTTATACCGCTTAGCCCGACCATAAACAAAATTTGTCATATCTTTGCATCCATTGAAGATATAGACATGATTTTATACATGTTAACGCTATCGGGAGAAACATTTTAATTAAGTTTCGTCAAAATTGAAGGGAGCTACACACAAAACAAAATATTGCCATCAACATGACAAACGATTGGACGGTCTACACATCAAGCACAAAAGGGAAATACATCACGAACTTCATAGATGAGCAAAGGGAACCAAGACTGGAAACCATTCCTTTAAAAATTGTTCAAGCGTAGTATGAAACAGAACAGGCCTTAAGACAAGAAATGAAAAAAGCGGATGGAATAATAGATGGCGACACGCCATGCATATAGGAGAAAAACAAAAATTGGCATATGTTTGAAACTATTCGTCGCATAGAGATAAAAATTTTTTTTCTTGTTACTGAAGGACATGACTAGTCTCAGTATAGATTATTATTTGTATTTCTAATAATAACATCAAAATATAGACACACGCAAATACCTTGTTTAACTTGTCTAACTGATCAAGAATAAACACAATTTCAGATAAGCCGTGAATAAAGACTATGAAATAATAACAAGAGCGATGATATATTCGGTATTAATATTAGCTTAGCGCTTGTTTGCTGCCATTGTCGACTTGTAGCTCTCCACATTTCTTTCTTCGCATTAGTGTTAGGTCAAATAATAAATAAAGATCAATCAATTGAAAAAGAGTATCAACAAAAAAAACTACATAACTTCATTGTACACAATGTGTGAATAGTATAAATATTCATTATATAGTGCATTTGAATCTATGACCGCAGTAAAAAAGCTTGAAGATTTTTAACTAAAATTAACAAAAATGTTTAAAACAGTAAGTTTACGTGGTATGGATAATTTTTTCATTATTTATCGAGGACGTCGCTCACGAGAATGTATGTAACTGGCAGAACTAGAAATGACAGGCTCTATATGTCAAATTCTTGTAAATTCTTGATCAGGATAGAAAGTTGAGTTAATAAAGTATGTGCGTCTTGTAGTTCGCCTTTTTGTAAGATTTCAAAAACAATAAAATCTAGACTTAAATTTTGACTATTTTCCTTACCCATAAGCACATCAAAATGAAGCAAGAACAAGCAAGAACAAAATGAAAATTATGGCATGCTAATGAATGAAAGAGAGAACGTATGAAGGTAGCTAACCAACATTAAATCGTTATACTTGCAGATCAAAAATGGTCATTCATCTGGTTGTCGCCATATTGAATTTAGATCACTATCATAGTGATGATCGGAAGTTTAATACAATTCAACTGACATAAAAATCTTCAAAAATGTTCCACGCGTTTGTTCTCTAGAGAGCAACAAAGAAACAAACAGACATACATAGTTATGTAAACACATTACTCTTCCTTGCGTCGCACAGTCGGGTAAAAAAAAACAAGTCAATTTAATATATCGTGCAACAATCGGATCAAAGAACACAAAATTTTACTGTAAAATTGGAGCCCATGATTAAAAACATTTTTTTTTCTTCCACATAGTTAGTAAAGAAATAATTCTGCACACATTTAGGTAGGGGCTTATATTAAATAATGGTCTAATCTGCCCTTTGTGAAATATTTTATGATTGATGTAAATTTGACATGACCAAATTCAAAGTTAATATTAATTTTCGATTCAGCAACTCTTAAAACTTTTAAATGACAAGTTCGAAGTTAATATGAAAGTGTTAACAAATTTCAAGGCCCAATACAAAAACCACATATTGCAGCCAGATGCTGTCGCTAATGCTGGGAGCAACGAAACGATACAAATATAATTGAATCAAAGCGAATTTAAATTTCATTGTTCAATATTAAGCACTTAAAAATTAACTTACCCCGCTTTGTCATCAACGTCACTGAGGCCTTCGACACACCCTTTAGCTTCAGTACATGGCTTTCGATCTTATTCACGCACGATGCACACGTCATGCCTTTTATATCAAGTTCTACTTCCGCCTCACCGTTGCCCGGTTCATTGATAATCTCCGCCGGAAACCCAAGCTCCGTAATAGATTTGGCAATATTCTCTGCCGTTAAAACGTGCGCATTATATTTGACCTCTGCCTTAGCTGCAAGCAATGCAACAAGTATGCTATCCAGACCATAGATTTTTCGGCAGTGTTTCTCAATCGTAGCAACACAACTGGCGCATGTCATACCACGTATATGCAAATAGCCTTTGGTAAGCTCCTGCTCAATGTTAATGGCAGCCTGTGCATGACCATTTGGCGTTGTTGGTATTGCGGCTGCTCTTGTCATTGGCGATGTCTTTAACACTTTTTGTTGCTGTTGGTATTGTGCACTGTTTGATGCCGTCTTTTCTGGTGTCATTAACATCGACGTCGGCAATGCCACAGATGTCGTTGTTTCGTTATCGTCATTTTCGTTATTAGCTACCGCTGCTTCGAAACCCATATCATCTATCATTTCTGCAATTTTTAGCGCCGTCAGCTGTGCTGTATCGTAGTGTACAATGGCACGCTTAAGAGGCAGACTTACTTCGATTGAGAGTACACCTGGTCTTGTGCCAATGTTACCTTCTATATTGCGCACACAACTCTGACAGGTCATGCCGATGACTGATATTGTCGTCATTGTCTCGCCAAAGGAGTTATTGGCCGCCATTGTCACATTCTCTTCTGCATACACACACTCGAATCCCATTTCATCAATTAGGTAGGCTATCTTATGTGGATCAATAATACTAGGATCGTACTGAAAATATCCAGCATTCTCGGCAAGTACTACACGTACTGACAGCACACCTGATTTACCACTAAGATTATCCTCAATATTGCGTACACAACTCTGGCAGGTCATGCCAACAATGGGCAGACGAACGGAACTCAAGACGGCAGCATTTGTATGTGACGGAGTAGACGAGGAAGACGATGCCGCTGACGCTGCGGCCTGTTGCGTGTGTGGCAGCTGCTGCTGCAGAGGTATTTGTTGTTGTGCTGCTATTGTTGCCGCTGCCGCCCCCACCCCTACTGTGTTCGTGGATGTCGGAGTCATTGCCATTATTTTGTAATCGTTGTTCATTTTTTGTGCATTTCACTTTTTTGTTTTTGAAAGTGCGATTATAGTAATTGTTGTTGTTGATTTTGCGATTGCCTTTTCCTTTCTCTTAATATATTATTTTCTTTTATCAATAGCAAAACAGCAGCTGAAATATTTTAATGTATTTCGAACAACAACAAGTGGTAGCACTAAGTACAATAACAGCAATAACAACAACAACGACGACGACTGAATGCCTTTGCGTTTGTTTCTGTGTGTGTGTGCGTTCAATTCACTTTTATTTGTTTTGTTGTTACTTTTATTGTATTTGAATTAAAGTTATTTAAATTTTGAGTTCAATTTGCTTTTCTTATTTGCCAAACTTTAACAACACTTGGAATTTAGCTAAGTATGTAACTTAAGACATTTTGACCACTTCATTTTCTTCCTCTATGTAAACTGTGTTGTCATTTTTTATAAGATTTGTTTTCATCTACGCGCGAATGTACTTCGTATTTAAATGGTATAAAATACGTGCGTCCGTATACTATTTTATTAACAAAATAATAGTAGCAGCAATAACAACTACAACTGCATTTTTATCGCGCTCTCTCCCTCAAGCACCCGTCTAAACCACACGTTCAGTTTCGAATGACAATAGACTGCGCAGCTTTTGCGCACGAAACGAACCGAAGACAAACCGAACCGCATTTCTATCAAACAACATATGATTTTATCTTATGGTATTTTTTGGTATATTTCAAATGCGGAACTATTCACAGTGTACGTACGACACAATCAGCTGTTTACATATTGCAATATACACATTTTTTTTAACTGGTAATTGATTATGCAAATAAGTATCATTTTTTATTTTTGTAGTCGAAAATCTTTAGTCAGTAACATCATAGTCCAATAATAAAGCATTATCTATAATGGCCTAGCTGCTTCTATTTTATTTAAGTTATTTGTTAATTTCTCAAGCGTCTGTTATATTTTGTTCTCTTGATCTCGTCATAATTCGGTACCTGATAAACTGTATGTTCACTAAACTATTTCAACATCTACCCCCTCAAACAGACCAAGTAAAATTCACTACAATACGTCACACAAACATTACAAACACACTTTATATGAACCACGTACTTAGCACTACATGCCCCATTTGCAATAACGTCTCTAAAAACAGGGCCTGCTATTTTTCGGATTTTGCAACTCCCTAGCTAAGTATAGCACTTTAATTTTCAAAAAACGGTAATGCTATCCTTTTCTCAAATCCATTCGCCATAAATATAAAAAAAATCAAATATGTAAATAAAAAAAGAAAATTCTGCTTCGTAATTTTAATTATAAGTTCTACTTTTAATATAATAAAATAAACAAACTAAACGTCTCTAGCTGAAGGCCCTCGAAGCCATCATACTACCTATGTTAGCATTATATAAATGAATAAATTAATAATTTTAAATTCACCACGGTGTTTAGTATGAGCGCTCAATATTTATGCTTGTTATACTGCACGTTAAGCGTTTACCTGTTCCTCACTTTGAACTGGGTAGTGATTTTAACTTTTACCACATCACATTTTTTAGCGTTGTAATGTCCCTGTGCCGTAATCGGAAAAAAGTAGTCTGTATTGCAAGCTGGCATGTATTGGACTTGACACGATCAATTCATCTATTGAAAAACAGAACGCTCAATAAACTGCCGCTTGGAACTTATGTCTTTTCTCAACTGTGCGAAACACAATCTTTCTAGTTACACCCTTTAATATATGGAAACAAGGTCTAAAAATGACTTTTTGTAACAAGCAGACGGAGACGTAACAGACCCAATAAAATATATATATTATTTTGATGTCGGAAAATCATGACAAAAACTTTTTTAATTTGGTTTTTAGAAATAAGTGGTGTAATTTTTCTATTTGCGTGTAGTTTTTTTGAATCTAAAATTCATAATACAGTTTACACTTCCGCCATCAAGCTGAGTAAAGTTATACGCATTTTATCACGGCAGTTTGTTCCTTTTGAATGTTGTATTTTTGCATGAAAAAAATTACCAAGTACTAAATTACCTTTCTTTCTATATTTTGCATTACATTAATTTCAATTGTACTTTACACTGAGTCAGAATTTGTATTTTTGTTCTGGCTTCCGATCTTTATTTCAGGAATAATAAATTGTTCTTTCTTTGTACAATAAATAAATAATTTAAAACACTAATGCTTCACGCTACATATTTGATAATTGAATCTTTTTTTAAAGGAATCGTAATGCGACGTACAATACAACTGGAACTACAAAGCTAATTGTAGTTATAAGCAAATTTGCATATATTTAGTGGGCCGTGCGCATGTGGTACCGTGTGCGATTTAATACTTGAAACAAGTTTCAAATGCCGGTCATACTGTATGTATGTACGAGTATATAGCGCCAAATTTTTTTGTTTCGTGTGCACTTGTAATGACTCACGCAAATAATCGTAACCCAAGCTCTTCATTGCGCAATTCTTAATCGGGTCCAAAACAGTGTGACAGAAAACAAGATTTCGTTTTCAAATTAAATATTTGTATCTGTATAAAAAAAATTTAGACCGACTGAATAACTGACTGAAAATACTGTCGTACGAAGCTGATTTCTGGATAGTTTGCTTTTATATTAAACACTCACACAGCGGGGTTTGTAAACTCTGATTTTAAAATCATCGCCGATAGATAGATCGTGATTTTCGTCTTCCGAGAGAGGGCTTTAGTTCTTATTTGCTTGCTCAGCCCAAAATAGCAGCGTTAGGTGTTGAACGACTTGCTAAATCGCCGTTTTGTGTACCGATGATTTCAATATCATACGCGTACGCGAGAAACAGCACTTTTGGAAGATCGAGCCTGACATGTTCTGTATGTACGGGCACTGGTGTAAATTATATTCCATGAGAAGATTGTAAAAATCGCACGACAGAGCATAACCCTGCCTGGTATAAAAGCGTTTGGAGTAGTACTTTCCTAGCCTGCCGACGCTTTGTGTGTTTGTTAGCGTCATCATGCAAAGACGAATGATCTTTGCCAGGATACCTAGTGCAGACAGGGCGCCGGAAAACTTCGATCTTATCGAAGTGTCTAAAGCGATTTTATAATCGACAAATAAGTGGTGTGTGTCTTTGTTAAACTCATTGGTCTTTTACAAAATTTGGCGTAATGTGAATATTTGGTCACTGGACGACATTTTTGGTCTGAAGCCACACTGATATTGTTCTGTCAGTGAATCCGTATATGGCTTCAGCCTTTTACACAATACGCGCGACAGAATCTTATATCCGACGGAAAGGAGACTTATACCACGGTAGTTGGAGCAAACTGCGGAGTCTCCTTTAAAATGGGACAAGGAACACTGAGACTCCAATCATTGGGTACGCGTTCATTAGACCATATCTTTCATAGAAGTTGGTGCCATACTCCTAATTTGAATAATTCTGCTGACTGCCCATCCGAGCCTGCCGCTTTTCAGCTTTTTGACAATCGAATCGACCTCGTTAAAGTCCGGTAGCTCTACAATTGTCGGTGTCGTTTCTCTATCGGCGATATTGTGCGCTTCATCACCTCCTACTAAAAATATTTCTCTTTTACAAACTTACTTGTCCATAATTTCAGTGATTCCTATCCATCTGTAGCAAATTCACCACTTTCGTCTTTAAAAGAAATTTAAAACCTTCGGACAGACGCTGGACATGTTTCCACTGCTCACATATACATATCTTGAGAAGACAGAGAAGTTTCCCGGAGCAGTCGGGAAAGTGTGTTTGAGAAGGCTTCGGCGGTCTGTTGTGTTTTCCGCTTGCTGACGTCTAGTTTTCGATGTATGTTGGAACGCGCCGCGTTTGCGCACCTTGGATGCGTCAAAATGTTGGTCCGATTTGGTTGCGTGTAATTTGATCGGGACTAAGCCACGTAGCTTTGTAGAGGTTGAGGTGTTGAAATCTGGTGCTGCTAACTACCATGTTCCGACCTGCGGCAAAATCGATTAGCCTCTTGTAGGAGGTAGTGTCGTGATGGCTTAATTTTCCGACGGTTGGGCCAAAGATTTATTCCTGGCGTTGAAACTGCATCGTCGTCTTTCTCTTCCATCGCAGCGTGTGTACAAATCAGGCTTATATTGAAATAGTAGCCGTGATGTGTGTCGCGGCCAGTCACCAGGCCATGCTAAACAACAGGTGTGAATCTGGATTGCAGTGAGGACAGTGCGGATATTCTAGGGTCATATTCGTTAATAGTGAGACTTATATCTTTTGCGGGGGTCGTCATCATAGGGTTCCTTTTTGTTTTCACTGGAGTTAATTTTTTTACGGTGGAGGGTCCCAAACCCAACGCTCCAACTCCTAATAATGGAATACTTTGCATCAATCCTAATAAAATATTCCATTAGGATCCGAATCGGACCTTTAATTCAACAACAAGAACTATATACAACTGAACTTTTTTTTTTCAGGGCATTTTCTGGTGGCGCCACCTCTTGTGAGGACCTGCGTTGGAAAGGGACATCTTTCATTTACATTGCTTTCAAAATTTCACAACAATTGAAAAAGAGGAAGTGGAGTTATAGCGTCTAATGTGACAGTATGTTTTTGTCATCTGTGCAAAACTGAGTGTTGAACACAGAGCCAATATTAAGTGTTGTTTTAAACTTGGTAAAACTTTTACCGAAACTCACGAATTGATTAAACAAGTTTGTGTGAATAATTGTCCATAGCGTACCATTATTTACGACTGGTATAAGCTTTTCAAAGATGGTCGGAAAGACTTGAATGACGACGAACGTTAAAATCTTCAGTAAACAAACCAAACATCAAAATTGTCCGTGAATTTATCAAAAATTAGACGAAATTGTCATTAAGGTTCATGGAATCGGAATTGAGATTGTCCAAAGACTCAAACAATCGCATTTCGGTCGATCATTTGGGCTTCAGGAAACTGTGTGCACGATTTGTTCCCCATCAATTGAAAGACGAAGGATTAAAACTTCCTTTTCAACATTGTTACTAATGACGAGACCTGGTGTTTTCAATACGACGAATGGAAGCTGCCCGGTGAGCCAAAACCCAAAAAATCACGTTTGGAAAACTCAGAAGATAATGTTGATTTGTTTCTACGATTCGAGGGGCATTATTCATCAAGAGTTCGTTCCACCCGGCCGCACAAATAATGGACCACTTTATCTTGGTGTTATGAGGCAAAGCGTTAGCTCCGTCGTATTCGGCCATAATATCGCGAAGAAGGAAGTTGGCGTTTGTTGCTCGATTATCCGCCATCTCATCGATCAACATTTCTGACCGATTTTTTTTTAACAAAAATCGCATTTTGACCATCCACCACTCGCCATATTCGCCTGATTTGACACCATGTGACTTTTTTCTGTTCTTACTTTACTTTATATAATATCGAGCCTTAAAGTTTGGATATTTTATCTCTCTTCCATTTTCAGTGCATAATTAACTCTGTTTCTTTTTCCCCTGAGGGTGTTAGCTATAAAAACCAGCCCTCCTTTCTGATTTTTGAATGGAAATAAAAAATTTTTTTTTTTTAGTTTAGCTAAAAATTAAAAATTTTGTGTATCTTGCTTAAATTCGAATGAAATATTCCCTATATGTTCATATTGAACAACTAGAAAGGGTAGCACCCATACAGTTCTGTCCCTTACATGTTATTTTGTAAGAACATTTTGCTGTGGTTTAGCTTCGTTGTATCAATTATCTAATAACAAAAATATATCACACAGATAGGATTATAAACCCTATACAGATTTAAGGTTCATTGCGGGTTCAGTCTTCAGTCAGCGATCTATCTTTTTCTATTATGCAAGAGACGTGACAGTGCACTTATTGTGACTCCTAGAGACGAAAATAGTAAGAGCAAAAGCGCGATGTGATGACGCCAATAACGCCTGAAAATATTGTAGCAGTAAATTCTCGTTACAGCCACTTGCTGTGAAATTGAAAATATTTATTCACGATTAAAAAATATATAACACAAATTTATAATGTCGTAATTGTATACAAAAATATTGATCTAGCAGCAGAGAATACACCACAAATAATGCTATACGCCAATAGTTTTTGGGGAACTACTGAAGCACGGCAGCATTTGCGACGACACTGGGATTGTTTACTGTTTCACCCAGTGCATCCAGCACCTCCTTACGATAATCATCAAACTCACCATCGATCTCATTGATGGTTTGATCCTCAATAACATACAGCGTACAGCCGGTTTCACGTATCAAACGTTCGTCGTGAGATACAATGATGACGCCACCCTCGTACTCGTTAATGGCTTCGGCAAGTGCATCGATCGATTCAATATCCAAATTGTTGGTCGGTTCATCAAGTATTAATACATCGGGCGCGCTGAGACACAGTTCGGCAAGCGCAACGCGAGCTTTTTGACCACCGGAGAGATCCTTCATTTTAATGGTATGTGCATGGCTCACAAGTCCAAAGGAGCCAAGCGCTTTCCTCGCTTTTTCGTGTTGCAGATTAAATAATCGTTGCAAATACTCAGCGGCCGATTCTTCGGCAGTTAAATGCTCACCAGAATGCTGATCGAACCTTCCAACATGCAGGCGGTGATTTTTGCGCTGTTCACCTTTCTGCGGCTCCAATTCACCGAGCAACAGCTTAAGAAATGTTGACTTACCAACACCGTTGGGTCCAACGATGGCTACGCGGCTCGTTAAATCTATACCAAAGTCTGCGTTAATGAAGAGTGGCTTTTGACCAGCAAATGCAAAAGTGACATTGTGCACACCCAGTATAGGCGGCTGCAGTTGCGATGGCTCCGGGAATCGGAATTTAACTATATATTCTTTAGGACGAGCGAGTAACTCTTGTGGTCCTTCATCCTCGTCTTGTTTCTGCTGCTTTGTCTTATTCTTCTCCTGTTTGCGCGTCAGTGTTTCCTTTTGCTTTTTCTCAGCTGCTTTTTTCGACTGACCGTGCGCCTTGAGCTCACGTAAACGCTTCTCCTGCTTCTCGTACTCCTTGATCATCTCACGACGTTTCTGCACATACATTTTCTTGAACATCGAATAGTTTCCCTTATAGTACTGTAATTTCTTTTGATCGAGATGTATGATCTCATTGCATACATTATCCAGGAAACTCTGGTCGTGGGAAACTATGAGCAGCGTCTTTTTCCAACCTTGAAGATAGTTGTCCAGCCAGATAACCGCATTCAGATCTAAATGATTTGTCGGTTCGTCAAGCATGAGTAGGGTCGGTTCCAGATAGAGTGCACGTGCCAGAGAGACACGCATACGCCAACCACCAGAAAATTTATTAGTAGGACGGTCCTGCATTTCAAGGCTAAAGCCCAAACCGGCTAGTATACGACGGGCACGAGCTTCCGCCGAGTATGCACCGATTGCCTTCAGCTCTGTAAATGTATCGTTCAACTCCTCTTGTACACTCAAGTCCCCAGCACTAAATTTATCCTCAAGCTCTTTGCATTTTGCCATGAGGTCTGTGCGCTTTGTATCAGCATCAAGAATAGTATCGATGGCGGTTTTGTCAGTTGCCACCACTTCCTGCTCGCAAAGTAGCACATCAATGTTGGGCGGTATGGCAAAGGCTCGCGTGGCTATATGCCGCAACAATGTAGTTTTACCGTGGCCATTTGGACCTACTAACCCATAGCGACGGCCGTGTGCAATCAGCAGATTTGCGTTGACAAAAAGATCGTTACCTATTATAAGAAATATAGAGTTAAAAACTGATTTCTATAAGATACACGCTGTACACTTACCCTTTGCCGATATGGTAAAGTTTTCAATTTTAATGTCCACTGCGTGCTCCAGCTGCGCTTTCTGACCAGCAGTCTTTTGCACCTGCGACATGGTGAAATTGCTATCCAGATCCGAGTGTCCCGCGCCGCCTTTTTTAGTCATCAACTCCACTTGCCGTTCGTACTCTGCTTGCTTCTTCTGCTTTTTCTTTTCTTTGTGCGTTAGCTTCTTCTCTTTTGGCTCTGTAGTGGCAGCAGCTGTTGTAGTTTCACTAGGTTCACTTGTGGGTTCTTCATCATCGTCATCAATGGACGTGATCGGTTTTGTTTTAACTGTCTCATTTTCCTCAGCTGTAACTGCCAGATTTTTTAGTTGATTGGCTACAGTTTCCACGGACGTTTTTGCAGCTGAATTGGTTTCTTCCGTTGATGCCAATTGTTCCTCGTCATCATCTACAACATCGTCATCAACTTCCTCGTCACCACTTAACTCGAATTTTGGTTTTTGCTGCTTTTGTATCTGTTTCTTCGCAGATTTCTTTGCAACTGGCTTTGCCACCACATCTTCATCTTCTTCTTCCCCCTCATCGTCATCATCACTCGTACCCTTTTCTAACATATCCACATCATTATCGCCATCACTAAAATCATCTTTCTTTTTAAGCTTTTTGTTCTTTTTATTTTGTTGTTTTTTGAGTACTGGTTTCTCTGTTGCCTCATCCTCATCACTATTTTCCACAGCATCATTATCACTCCAGTCGTCGGCCTTTTTCGCTCCCTTTTTGCCTTTCTTTGTAGGTTTCTTAGCTGGAGCTGGTACCGCTGCAGCTTCGTCATCACTCAGAACGCTTGTACCCTTTTTCGTTTCGTTTTCATCATCGCTCCAGTCGTCCTTGCCCTTTTTACCCTTCTTGCCTTTCTTTGATTTAGTATTTTGGCCACCCTTCTGATAAGCAGCACCACCAGACTTGATACTCTCTAGCTCATCAGTATCGAGCACGGTGCTCACTTTGCTGCCAGCCACTGAATCATCATCGCTAAAATCACCTCCACGTTTACCTTTCTTGCTTTTCTTTCCAGCGGTTTTCTTGTTCAATTGCTGCTGTTCCTCCACTTCATCATCAAAGCGATCTTTCTTCTTACCTTTGGCCTTGGACATTATGCAGCACTTTGCTAAGGAACTAGTTTACAATTTTGCCTAATATGCGTATGTATTATCCTTACAAAAAAAAACAATTTCACTATAAAATGAAAGTAGCAACGATGAAAACGGCTTCAACGGCTACTACAACGCTTGGCTAGTTGGCTGCACAGCACACGTGGAACAGCTGGGCTGGCTGGCAAATTTTGCCAATCAGGTGGATTTGAAAACAAAACGTCAATGCATTTCTGAAATTCACAATTTCAAACTTAATGTAGGCTGTGAGTACCGCAACTGAACAAAATATCAAAGGACGTAACGTCATACGTTCTTCATACAGAGATAAATTAAAGATATTTCACAGGGCTACCCCTTTTGTGGTCCGATGTTGACCCAAATGGTATCATACATTTTACTAAAATTAACAAAAGACGAACCTAATTTCTTTGTTTTTTAAACAAACATCTTCGTTGTTCAATAGATAGACGAACATGTCTCTATCGACCTTGATCAAGTTCATACTGTATATGATTTGTCTCGAGTTTCTGTTAGATATAGATAGATAACTAATATACTCTTTACCCTGATTAGGCATAAAAATGCTTCATTCAAGGCGTAGAAAACACAGTGTGGAATAATAATACTCACAATACTCTCGCGTTTTATCAAGTTTTGCTTAACACGGTGTTTCATAAAAATATTACTAAACCCGTTTTACACAATATGCCGAAGAATCGATATACCGCTTTAGGAATAGGTGCATATAAAAGTATATTTAATTATGCGTACTTATATATGAACATATGTTTGAAAAAATGACAGTATATATTTCACATATAGAAAGATTCGTATGAGACAACTTGAAGATATTATATCATATATGTATTTATATATTCTTGATAAGTTCGATGTGATGGCTACGATGTTTTGAAACTATTGATGCACAATAAATTTGACTTTTGGCTTACTAATGTAAAGTAGTACCGATAAAAATATTTTTTTAGTAATGATTAAGTTGGCATATCTAATTATTTTTCCTTTAATGTTGTGATATAAAAGCTGCGCAATTTTTGTGGTCCATTATACGAGATATGTATTATATATTTTTTTTACTGAAATTGGAATGCAGAAACAAGCCGTAGTAACCAGTAATATTTACCATTCACACATATTTAAAAAAATTTTAATTACCCCACCAATGTGACATTCACACATGTGAATCATGTAAGCGTAGCATCTCGCTTACACAACAGCTGACGGGCGCAATGGTATCTGATGTGCAAGTGAGAAGCCTGATAGAAACACACGGTCCCGCGCCCGTGCGATGCATCCACTTGTTCTATACTGCACTCCCAATACATTTGTATTTTTGTTAACCTCTCACACACACAATCACACAAAAATTGTATAGAAGGAAAACAACAAAATACGTTTTTAATGTTTTTTTCTTATTCTATTTTTTACAATTACAACAACGCGTAGTTTTAAGTGTAAAAAATAGCTAAATGTAAGCGAAGCGTGTGATATTAATTAAGTTTCGTAGTTGCTGTGCACCTGGTGTAAAGTCGTTGAACGATTCACATTTGAAGTTAGGGAAACGCAACGCAATCAAAACGAAAAAAAAAACGAGGCAAGAAGAGCACTGAAACTATAACGGAGAAAAGAGAAAACAGGAAGATTTTCGTGAGATTTAACTAAGCTATGGGTAACGTGCGCTGGTTGAGGCAGCATCTGCAGCGGCTACCATTAGAAAGGTGGTAGAGGAGGAAGATCGCAGCTGGTGTTTCGGTGAGGGTGGGTGCGAAGCCAGCGGGAGTATTGTTGGAGCAGGTCGGTGCACAGTGCGTCGAGGCGCGAAGTGAAGCGGGTCAATCACAGCACAAAGTAGCAAAGGTGTTAGCAGCGCCAATCGCAAAAAAAAAAACAAAAATAAATCTACGACTAGTATAATAATAAAAACAATAGCAACAACAACAGCACGTCAATAGAAGCAGCACAGCAGCAGCAACATAAGGAAGACCTTGAAAACTTTAAAGAAGGAAAAATAATACACAAGTGAAGAGTAAAAAATATACGTAAATATATACACATAGTATAATAAAAGCAAAGAAATTAAGGGCTGTGCAGAGCAGGTGGAAAAAAGGCCGGAATAAGTTATGGAGAGTGACGATTATCAGTGGCAACCAGAATTGCAAAGAAAGTAAATAAAAGAAGCACGCAAAACAAAACTAAGTCTCTCACAGAACAAAAAAACCGACAGGGAAGATATAAACATAATAAGACACACACATACAAACATACGGACAAACAGACAGAGATCCAATAGCTTGGATCAATTGTAAACGAAACTTGAACTCGTGGGAAATCAAAGCAACTGGGAGTCGAAAGTTAAAATGACTACCATAGCGGAGAGTAAAACTACAGACACATCGCCGACATTTGGCGCTGAATCGGAATGTATCGACAATAATAGCGACACCGTTGATGTTAATGCAACCGGGCTGCATAATGGCCGCGAGGCGCGTAATCTTGCCGAAAAGCAGAGACGTGACAAACTCAATGCGAGCATTCAAGAGTTGGCTACTATGGTGCCACATGTTGCCGAATCGACACGACGTTTGGATAAGACTGCAGTGTTGCGATTCGCCACACATGGATTACGATTACAATATGTCTTTGGTAAATCGGCTGCATCACGACGCAAGCGGAAGCAATGTTTGAAAAGCACTGCCAGTGGCTTTAGTGGCTCTGGAACTGGTGTCATTGATTACCGCGAGCCTCCACAATTAACAGATACACTAATGCAGCTGCTGGACAGCTTCTTTTTGACGCTCACTTGCAATGGACAAATTGTTCTAATCTCGGCAAGCGTTGAACAACTGCTGGGCCATTGTCAATCGGATTTGTATGGACAAAATATACTGCAGATAACACATCCAGATGATCAGGCGCTGCTGCGTCAGTTGCTTATTCCGCGTGATATAGAGACTCTGTTTTGTCGGGATATTGTTGATATGGATGTGGACAATATACAGGCAGAAGATGTAGAAGCTGTTGATGAAGCCTTAGATGGTTACTATCGTGCGCCTAGTCCGCGAACTCTAACACATCTGGCAGCCATTGATGAACGATTGCGTGCAGATCGTCGCTGTTTTACTGTACGTTTAGCACGAGCAAGCACACGATCGGAGGCGACGCGCAACTATGAGTTGGTGAAAATTGATGGTTGCTTTCGACGCAGTGACTCATCAGTGACGGGTGGTGCGGGTAATTTCCCCATTGTATCACAGCTAATACGTCGGTCGCGTAATAATAGCAGCAGCAGCAGTAGCAGTAATTTTAATGGTGTTGGTGGCATATCGTTAGGTGGAAATACTGTGCCTTGTTTGCCTCAACATGATGCAATTGCACAGGCAGCGTTGCATGGCATCAGTGGGAACGATATTGTGTTGGTAGCTATGGCGCGAATAATACGTGAACCGCCTGTTTTGTATCGTCAGCCTGAAGCAAATCAACTTGAGTATCGTACGCGTCATCTTATCGATGGACGCATTATTGACTGTGATCAGCGTATTGGTATTGTAGCAGGGTATATGAAGGATGAGGTAAGTAGAATTTTATGCATTTGAATAAAATTAAATTCTATTATGCATATATATTTTAGGTGCGCAATTTAAGTCCCTTCTCGTTCATGCACCAGGATGATGTGCGTTGGGTAATTGTGGCGTTGCGTCAAATGTACGATTGTAACAGTGACTATGGAGAGAGTTGCTATCGTTTACTTTCGCGTAATGGTCATTTTATATATTTGCAAACGAAAGGCTATCTGGAAATCGATAAGAGCAACAACAAAGTGCATTCATTTCTGTGCATTAATACGCTGCTCGACGAGGAGGAAGGCAAACGTAAAGTACAAGAAATGAAGAACAAATTCTCGACCATCATTAATGCAAAAATACCGACTAGTTCGTTACCTGATCTACCTGCGTCACGTAATCCCCAACAGCTGGAACGAATTGTTCTCTATTTAATTGAGAATTTACAAAAAGGAGTTGCAGATAATAGTGCGATGGCAACTGCAATTGTCAATTCATCACCGCTGCAGACAAGCGATTGCAGCAATGGTGGTGGCAACAATGAAGATCTGTCTGAGCGGCGTTCGCCTGCATCGTTACATGAGGATTATGCGCAAACTCCATCACCATCATCTGTGCAATCGTTACCCTTACCATTGGCACTAGTGCCGCCAGAGCCGTCCTCGGTTAAGAACTCTATATCCAAATCGGTAAGTGTGGTTAATGTAACGGCTGCTAAGAATTTGCAGTATCATCAAACCAGTCCGGGCGTTATACATCGTCAGTTGAGTGAGACTTCATCAACGCTTTCGCCAGCTAGTAGTGTCGACCAGCAAATTGATGAAATTAGCAACAGTACAAGTTCTAGTTACAATAATATAACATCTAGCCGTAACAGTAATGGCTCAACAACGGCATCACCACCACCTACGTCCCCTGTGCGAACCCAGAATAGTATACTGCAGCGCTTACCGCTCAGCATAACGATAACGCCAACATCTGCATCAGTATCATCACAGGTGACGGCAGTGTTAGTTAGTCCTTCAAAGCATCAACAACAAATACAATTGTCTCCTCCCCTACCGTATCACAAGTGCAGTGTGCTGATCTCTACCGCATCAGCTCAGCTGTCATCAGCCACAACAACAACGGCGTGTACAACATATGCGTTGTCTACTGCTTCGCAGACCACGAAGTTACATGCAGCACTTTCATCTTCATTCCGTCGCCTTGACAACAATTTGCAAACGCTTGGTGAGGAGGCGCAATCACTGTATCAGCAGCGTACGCGATTAATACCCGCGCAAGTGCCTTGTCAGACGCTGGATCGTCAGTTGGATGCTATTTTAGTTGAGCATCAGAAGCAGAAGCAGTTGCTTGTTAACATTAAAAGTGAATACGATGTTCATTTGCAGCAGGAACACGAACAGCAACAGCATCACCAACTACACACGCAAAATGCAGCATTAGCTGCGGAACAGCGTGCTGCACTTCCCGCCCCCTCTAATGGTAATGCCGTTACCGGTATCAGTGTGGCATCCGTCATCACCAGCAATGTTGCATTGCTATCACGGCAGCGTCACAACCGACGGCCGCTTTAGTTGGAATCAATATGAAATTTCGTTCTTTTGTTGGCTTTTTTTTATATTGCTTAAGTTTAAGAAGTAATTTTACATTATCCCCACCACCCAAAATCAACCCCATATGAGAGTTCAAATTTCTTTTAGTGTATATTCGTGTATGCAATTTTTTAATACTGTTTATACATAGTGTAAAAAAGTGCGGTAATAGTTTGTACGAAAGTTTATAATGTAGTCAGGAGATATTGCAGTCTCTTTATATATTAATAGCATAAAATATTTATTAGCTTGCGTTGTAATGCGTCAATTATTGTATAAACATAATCGTCGAAGTCCGTCTGCTGTAACGTTTATACTTTATTATTAGCCTTTCAGATGTTGCAATATTGGGTTTTAATTTAGTAATAATGTTTCTACTTGCTCTGAGAAAATAACTTGACCAAATGAGCTTGTTAAAAATACTATACAGCATAGCTTTCAAATATACCTAGCACACGTACACAATTTTCAGTTTTTCTATGAGAAACTTTTTTTAACTAATACTATCGACTTGAATTTGAAAATTAATCTTCTTTTTACTCTTTATACGCTATTAGGTAGTAACTACTTGGTGCATTGTATGGGTACAATTGTTCTTTGAGATAAATTCTATGTATCGTGAGTGTACAAAAGTTGTTCAGATTTGTCTAGTTTTTATATTAGAAAAAATTGTATGTATGTATATCGTCTTATATTCATTTCTAAATATTGTTTAAAATTGTTAAGCTACGTTCTCAAATTCGAAGAAGATATTTCTTATATCTGTGCCTTAAAAATCATCCAACTAAATCAATAAATATCGTTCCATTCGTATGAATATTTGGTTAAAAGTAACATATAAGTTGCCGTACGGAACCACTCATATTTATTTTACTAGTTTTTCACATTTTGGTACCCATACATGTATAGAATATTCACCAACTACAGTCCAACCTAAATAAAGGGATAAGAAGACCATTCGAAATACAGAATAATGAAACATATTTTATTTTAAAGTTATATTTTTTAATTTGAATTACAGTTTTCATATTTCTCCTTTAGAAATTTCGGTACATTTTTTTTTATCAATATCGTAGCTTTATTTTAAATTTATTATTCAGCCTTCACTGACTTGTGTCTCTATAACAGAATATTTATGCCACCTGCAGAGCAGGTGTCTATTTCAACATATCTTCTATATATAAATAGGCAAGAGCAAAATTTTACCACCCTTTGTAACCCCTTTAAACACGAAATAATCGCTAATCGCTTTTTTATAGAAAGGTTTTCAAGAGCAGCAGTGTGCATTGCATTATTTTTTCTGAAATATTGGGTCTAAGGTAGTCAAAATCCAAAAAGAGCTTTCGACCAATAGCAAGACCCAATTCTCTCTGCTATTTGCCTCTGAGACATTAGCTCTCTCCGCTCTGCCAATTTGCCATATAGACAGGTTGTCACTTGACAAAATTAGAATTTGAAAAGAGTTTTGTCGCTATAATGGTTGAACTTCAACTAGTGGACGAGCTAATATAAAAACTTTTTGCGTTTTTAACTTAATTATTTATCGTTTACATGTTTATGATTTCAGCCTAGTTTTATAAATATGTTAAAAAACAAATTTTTGGTGATGGCATTTAGTGTAGCAGTTGTTACCAAGTTTTCCTTATTTTTCATTAAACAAAAAAATGTTTATTCCTTTTGATTGGGAAAAATTCTTAAAGAGATTAAAACCACAATTATAAGTTTAAAGGATCTTCTACGGAAAACTACTGTTACCCTATTCGCTTTGAATATTATTAAATATCTTGGCAGATACAACGTGATAGGAATGACATACGTTTGAATGCATAGAAGCTCGTGCCTTTATTTAAAGTGGCCGGGCTGGAGTATCTATTATTGCGATGTACTACTACCTTATAGTAATAATATTCGGTAATTACAACTTGATTGTAAAGAGATGAAAACATACTATGGGGCCGTTGAACTTAATTCCTTACAATGAATACTTTGTTAGAAAGAAGTTTGGCTGTATATAGACGAAGTATAAATGATACACATATGCAATTCAATTACGTATTTTTGTTCAGGTAACTTTCGTTTTTATGCTTGCGTCTGAAAATTTGAAATAATTATTTCGTATATATGTACATTAATTTTCGTGTTCTTCATTGTTTTTCCCGTTTTTAGGTCCTGTACCGAAGGTACAAGAGCCTATTGGTTTTGTGCAAATGTATGTAACAGGTAGAAATAATGGTCGGAGACCCCCAAAGTTACCCCCATTATGGTCAGGAGTGATAGAGGAGTCTATATAGACATGTCCGAATGTCCGTCCGTCCGTCTGTATGAACGAAAGGATCTCGGAAACGGTAAAAGATAGAGACTTCGTGTTATTTGCATTCGACTAGGACTGCTCCGGAATTTTACAAGTTTATTTAAAAATTTTGCCCATCCCCCCTTCCCCATAAAATCACACAAAAAAAATTGAGTATACCAGTATACAGCTAACGTCCCTTTAAGCCAAAATCGATTTTATAAGCAATTGAATTTGAACGACTTTCCTTTTCTTTTCATACATTAAAAAATGTATTATAAGGGACTTATTCATGCAGTAGGAAGTGGTCATAAACTTGGTCATAAGCTCGGGAAACATTTAATGTGTTTGTTAGGAGCCCTGAACTGGTACAGGGCCTCTTACAGTCGGTTACGCCCGACTGTAATTTCCTTACTTGTTAAGTATTGCTATTGTATTGGTCCAAATCAGATCTTCACTATACATTTAAAATCAATTCAAATTGTTACAACTGATTCCTTTTTATTGTGGTATAAGTGTAAAAAAAACTTTGAATATGTCGAAGTAAAAAAACAAACCTGTGTTTGCTCAATGAGTAATTTTTTTTTTTTTTTTTTTTTTTGGCATATAGTGTCCCTGTGTCCTCTGCATGTGTATACATACATTAAATGTATTAAAATTTATGCATATGTACGTATTTGTGAATATTTAGCATGCTATACATATGTTAAGTGTATAAGCTTTACTCACAAAAAATAAAAAGTTGGCTTTCTCGACAATATTTTATGAAGTTTCTAATAAAGTCGAATCTGAATTGATTATATGTGAGGCTGTATATGTATACATGTATGTGTCATTATATTGTTTAATCGAGATATTTATACATATATGTATGATCATATATATTTGTAAGTTTTTGTTGTCAATGCAGCGGCCAAATTACTCGAAATAGTTTCTAGTTATGTATGTAACAATAATATAGTCCTCTACATACAGACACAAAAAGGCACATAGATATAGAAGGTATGTAGGACTATTACAATTTTCAAATACCCTATATAAGTAATTGTATGTGCAAATTTTTTTTATTACAATTTTTTGTTAAATCCATAATGACCATAAAAACTGTTTCCATATATTTTTTATTATACCTAAAATTATGTGGTTTTAAAATTTTTCATAGTAAATGCCGTTTTTATGCTGCAAACATAAAATTGCCTTATCAAAGTCGGAAGAAAGCAATATGTACTTTAAATTGATGTTTCTCGGAACAAACGTAAGACTTTTTGAAAAATTAAGCATTTCACTTTACTGTAAAATTGGAGCCAATATTCGAAAATATTATAGTCGAAAAAACACTTTAAAGGATGGAATATCTCAAAATCCATAAAACAGTGCATTGAAAATGAATTATTCTAATTTAAGAGAGTGATAAAATCCGACATATTACAGACCAGTTTAATTATACACATATATTTATTTACTATGAGAAATTTAAAAATCACATAATTTTAGTTAGTTAGTTTTTTAAAATTATAGATGGAACAAAAATAGCAAAAAAAAAATATTATTTCAGTATAAACTTAAAGAAAAAATTTGTATTGAATTTGAACAGTGCACATACAATTAATGATACAATGTACTTTTCCGATATCATCAAAAGCCGAAACAGTTTTTTACCATTGACAAAAACGATATACAAGTTTGTTCGAATGTATGTAACAGAAAGTCCATATATGTAAACGTATATTCATTATCAGCATTAAAAGTTGCATTCAGTTTCAAGACTCTCGTATCCCATCTTCATAAAGTGTACAAATTGAAAATGCAAACACAAAAGAAATAGCCACATCGCAAACTTACACCTCATTGTTTAATTTTTGTATGGATATTTTTGTTTTCGTTGGTAATGAAGCTAGAAACGTCAAATTCTTGGAATATCTTAAGTCAAACATAAAAAAATATCCTAAATAAGTCAATATTGGACTAATATATACTATGAACTCCATTGTACAGTTAAAGACGGATAGTGCGCAGCATATCTCGAAGTCGAAAACACTTTGAGTTGTGGTAATTTGATCAGTTTTGAAGTTAGACTCAATGATAAATTGATAAACATAGGCCCGAAAACGCAAATCGCCAAATGAAGTTTAATTTAAAACAGGTCTGTATACCTTTAAATGAAAAGACAACTGCAAAAGCAATATTAATAAAAAGAACCATCATTATTATAAAAAAAGATGGGGAAAAAAAAGTTTGTCTTTCCACTCAAACTCGGTTTTTTTTTAAAGAAATTTATTAGAGTTAGTCGTACCCACACTCAGGCACATAGTGTGCATAAATATATAGACTAAATATCAAAATACCGAAGCCTGTTACTCTGTTATGTCAGAACGTCATAAGCATTCCTTAAAATTTTAGTCGCCCAGTGTCTTTTTTCACCTCGTATCTTACTACATGCCTCTACCTCATATCTGTTTGCTTCCTCAGCTATTTGCTAATATGTTCAATTAGCAACTTTTTCGTAGTTCGGTAGTACCTTACAGCGCCTCGAAAGCTTCTTTTTCCCTTGTTGCTATTTTCTGAATTAACTTTGTATAGTTGTAAAATTAGTAAGTGTTATTATTTGTTATAAACATATTTTGCGCTTACGTTTAACATGTTAATGCTCTTCACACTTAGTACGAACAATATTGTAGTTCTGTTTAAAAGTTTGCAATGCTTTAAATAGAAACGATGTTTCCTTATGAATTGTTTAGACCCAAGAACATGTACAAACTGTGCAAGTTCTCTCGAAACATGTGTGAAGAGCATAAAAGCGTCGGTTACACCGAAGTTAACGTTTTATCTTGTTATTATGTATTTTAAAGTGTTTTCTTTAAAATATTTCTAGATTTAGCTTTTATTTATACAGTTTTTTTTTATTGGTACGTATTGCATTAAGTATTTGTATATTTGCTTTTTTGTTATTGTAAATCTGTAGTAAAAATTTTTTTTTCAATATTCGTTTAAATAGATTATATTATAAGAGAACCCGAAAAAAATTTATACATATATTGTATAGCATACGAGAGATATTTTTTTAAGTAAAAAAAACATTAACTTAGTCAATAAATGAGCATGTAAATGCAATAATAAAGATGTTGATTGCGTTGAAGTTTATACATACATAACTGTCTACATTGTCGATGATAAAAATATACATTAAAATTGTACATATACAATATATATACAGATATATTTATATATTGTGTAATAATTTATTATTGCAAATACAAAAATAAAAAGTAAAAATGTGCAAAACTAATTGAAACAAATTAAAAATGAAATAAATAGGGTAAGATGGGATGTTTTGACATACGTCAATATCCACCATACTGGATAAGTTTGACATACTATATAGTACATATTAAAATTTTTCCCTAAACATAACACCTAATTTATTTGTAAGCATGAAATGCATCAGCACATATCGAGACAATTGAATATGTCTAATTTGGGTTTTTAATTGTTGCTTTTTTCTAGAGTACGATGGCCATGGCCCATTGTGTTTAAACCCATAACACTGATGAATAAACCTTCACTCCCAAAAAATCTATGCTGCATGCTACCTACAGATCCAGGAGCGGCTCCAATAGATTTTGTGCACAATTCATAAAAGCAAATTTGAACTACGTGTACAGTCTATGCACATATGTGTATTTATTAATATAGCTATAGTTGTGAGCTAATCAGCTAAAGACAAGGCAAGGCAGACACCATGAAGTATATCTTTTATCATTCAGTCTATATGGTCGCCTATTTGATCGTGAACCAAGGTTAGTATGTCGGCTAATAGGGCCATGCCCAAAGTTTTTTGGTAATCGATAATCGGCGAATATTTATCAGAGTTTTTCCACAGATTCTGATTTAACGCAGAAACGACCGCTTTTTTCGAAGAATGAAACCAAGAAAGTAACAGAATTGTGAATGGCCCAGAATAGTCAATCCGGCGTCGATCGCAACTGTTTGGCCTTTCAACTTAGCAATTTGTGCTGTTGACAGTAATTTGAAAAACTGATTTTCGTGCGATTATTTTTCCGAATTTTTTGGCGTGGATTATAAAAAAAAGCGTGAATCGATGAACTTAATATAATACTTAATACTATACAGTGATTAAGTACCCTCATACATCACTGTAATAAACTGAATAAAGATTTCAATCATGACAGTCTTACGGTTCTAGACTATCTCCGTGAAGGTTTTAACAAAATCAGTGGTTGCGTGTAAACTGAGAAAGTAGTATAGTCATGTGACAAACCGTGATATTGGGCATGTTTGGGTAATAGTATGATAATCATCAATAAGATATTGCATGATAATTCGGCCATAAAAAAAAAAGGTTTTGTTTGTTGGTTCTCGCATAATCTGACATACGCTCAAAAGAAAGCTTTCCCGATCCCATTACTATATTTACCAAATTTCAAATAGATGTAAAGATATGACTTATTATGTGATATAACTTCTCAATAACTTATTATCGTATATACCAAATTTCAGATCTATACCTCAAATGGATGAAAGATATGGCGAATTCAATTTATCGCTTATACCGTTACACCCATTTTGACCATATTTATAATGTGTTCTTAGTTCTCCCTATCCCATTAATTTGTAAACCAAATTTCATCCCTGTACCTCAAATGGATGTAAAGATATGACGAATTTTGTTTATCGCTTATCTTTTTTGATTAAACCTAACCGGATTCTCTTGCTGGCGTAACTGAAGTTTGGCTGTAAATTTCACCTCAATCGGTTGGTTGATTTGGCTTTCTATAAGCAACATACATAGATAGGTAGATATATCTAGTAGATATATAGATAGATAGATTGACAGATAGATAGATAGAAATATAGAGAAGCGGTGAGTGAAATAATGGAAGTTAAGGGGAAATGCTCGCTTAGCAAGCCTAACATGTGGTAATGCATGAGTAAGAGAGAGATGCTATTATTGTTGTTGCTGCTGTTTGGTTTTATCCATATTGAAATAATAACAATGGTGAAACTGAAGAGGGGAAAAACATTAGGTGGTGAGTCTGAAGCATAAAAAATGAGCAAGGAAAGAGATACTATTATTGTTGTTGCTGCTTCTTGGTTTTGTGCATGGTGAAATAACAAAAAGGTGCGGAAAAATCCATGCATATTTTTTATTCAGTATGTAAGCCAGTGGATCGATTTTTGCAAGCCTCTTTTAAGGCCAATTTCTCGCCAGCTAAATCGTTCGACATTGACAGGAAGAGATGGAAATCCGATGGTGCCAGGACCGGACTATAAGGTGGATGCATAAGCTTCCATCCGAACTCCAGGAGCTTCTGGACTGTCATAATCGAAGTGTGTGGTGTGGCGTTGTCGTGATGGAACACAATTTCTCTCCTTTTGGCAAAAAATGGACGCTTATGAGCGATTGCTGCCCTCAAGCGGTCCAGTTCACAGTAGAGGACCGAATTGAGCATTTGGCCATAAGGGAGCAGCTCACTGTAGATGGTTTCCAATCCCACCAAACACACAGCAAAACCATCCTGACAGTCAATCCGGGCTTGGTAACCGTGGGAGCCGCTTCGCCACCCGTCACCCATGATCGTTTGCGTTCATCGCCAGTCACCATTTGCTTCAGAAACGGGTCGATTTTGTTGCGATTCAGCAGCGATTCGCAGATGGAAATTCGGTCCATGAGGTTTTTTGGTGTAAATTTTTCTTCCGGAAGACCTGTCGTCGAAAAAGTCGATAAAATCGAGAAAGTGATCGAGATAGACCGCCAAAGTAGCAGCCGTACCAACGCCCGGGAGTTGAATATCAATAATGATATCACTGTTAATATCTATATATATAGCTATATGGAATGCAAATATATCGGGTTCGCCAAATAAATTTTTTTCTTTTTAAATGCTTTAAAATGAAAACTACAAGAGATTTTTTCAAACTGTTTTTTTATTTGAAAGCTCAATTCTTCCGGTTAACAGTGGAATATGATTTCATTCATATGGCTGCCATGGCTAGCCATGCAGTACCCAATACGGTCGGTCCAATTTTTGAGTACATTTTCGACTGTGTGCAGCTCTATCTCGGCTATGGTTTCGTGAATGTTGTTCATCAAAGCTTCAATTGTCTCTGGTTTGTTGGCGTAACACTTATCTTTGACGGCTCCCCACGAATAATAGTCCAACGGTGTCAAATCGCAGTTCCTTGGTGGTCAAACGTCATCAGAATTTCGACTGATAATTCGATCTTCAAAAACAGTGCGCATTTTTCTTTTTTTTCTTTTTTAAAAACATTTATTTATTGGTCGTCCTGTTATCTTGTAGGCAACTTAAACCAATGAGTAAAAAAATAAAAATAAAATATTACAGCTAAGCTTATTCAAAAATATTTTTATGGTTTGTGAGGCAAAAGAATATATAGTATATGAAACACAAAATAATGCTGCTGTCTGCAGGGTTATTACGGGAGAGGAATAAACAACCCTACTTCCTACTAATATTATAAATGCGAAAGTTTGTATGTATGTATGTATGTATGGATGTTCCTCTCTTACGGCTAAACCGCTCAACCGATTCGTCTGAATTTTTGAATAGAGATAGATGGGATGATGGAAAAGAACATAGACTACAATCGGAGGGGGCGTTGCCCCACCCCTCATATAAGCGACAATCAAAATTTGTCAAATCTTTGCATCCATTTAAAGTACAGAAATAAAATTTGGAATACATGTTAAGAGGACGAGGAGAGGTCACCCTGTTAAGTTTGGACAAAATCAGGGGGGGCGTTGCCCCACCCCCCATATAAGCGACAATCAAAATTTCTCATATCTTTGCATCCATTTAAGGTACAGCAATAAAATTTAGTATACATGTTAAGAGGATGAGGAAAAGTCAACCGGTTAAGTTTGGACAAAATCGGAGGGGGCGTTGTCGCGCCCCCCATATAAGCGATAATCAAAATTTGTCATATCTTTGCATCCAGTTTAAGGTACAGAGATGAAATTTGGTATACATGTTAAGAGGATGAGGAAAAGTCAACCGGTTAAGTTTGGACAAAATCGGAGGGGGCGTTGTCGCGCCCCCCATATAAGCGATAATCAAAATTTGTCATATCTTTGCATCCAGTTTAAGGTACAGAAATGAAATTTGGTATACATGTTAAGAGGATCATGAAAAATAAACGGGTTAAGTTTGGACAAAATTAGAGGGGCGGTACACCGCCCCCGCATAGTTTCACAAATGAGGCAAAATAAGAAAAGTAATTAATCAGATAAGGAGAAGATTTATTGCCCTTCTTGTGTAAAGGTATAATAAAAGATTGTTTCCAAAGAGTTGGGAATTTGCTTTGTTTTATAGAAAGTGAAAAAAGAAGAGACAATGGAACACAAATGGAGCTAGCACATTGTTTTAGTATACAACTAGGAATATTATCTGGACCAGGCAGGCATGAAAATTTAATAGATTTAAGAGAAACTAGCACATTAGAAATGGTAATTACAGGAGATGATATAAAGTCGTAGGATGGGATAAGATGTTGGATGGTCAGAAGAAAAATTTGTGTATGTAGATTGAAAGAAAGAAGCAAACAAATCCGATATCTGAGATTCAGAGGATGCTTCATTACTATCAAGACGAAATTTAGCGGGATAAACTGTATTTTTACGCTTAATATTGACAAAAAAAATTGAAAAAGCTTTTAGGATTATTGCGCACATTGTTTTTAACTCTTAACAAATAAGCAGCGTAACACTATTTAATGAGTTAAAATTACAGCGAGCCATGAAAATTTACTGTAATCGACAGTGGAACCGGTTTCTTTGTATTTTTTGAAAAGGCGAGATTTAATATTTTTTAAACGATTGAGGATACGAGAGAACCAGGGTAGCCTATTGGCTGAATTTGACACAGTTGTGTAAGGAATACATCTGTCAAAGTGATTGAAAATGGTTGAATAGAAATTATTCATTGCCGCCTCAACGTCAGTGCAAGCCTCGAGACTTGTCCAATCAGTACTGAATAACAGCTGATTTAACTTGGCGTAAAACATCTGACACGTTGAAGAGATTTAACATTCCCCACACGAGGAACTTTATCGAGCTGGAAAGAAAGCTGCAAAGTAGGATGGTATTTATCTTCAGGTGATATTACCGGAGGTATTCTCTCAACGGATATATTAAAACCATTGTCAACAAATACCAGATCCAGAAACCGACCCGAAATGTTGCAAATGTTGTTACACTGCTGCAAAGACAAATCAAGAAGGCTATCTAGAAAATCATTGTTGGCCTTTGGAAGAATCATCAGTCGAAGACCATTGTATATTGGGTAAATTAAAATCTCCCATAACTATAATATGATCTTTGTGATGTAAACGTGTAGCTATATACGAAATCGCTGTAGCGTGAAGCAAGTAAATACTCATATCTGAAGAAGGAGGGATATACGAGCATGTAATGTATATGTTAAAATCACAAAATGAAATTTTAACACATAAAAACTCGATAGCTATATTGGAAATGCAAATTTTTTCAGCGGTCAGAGATGATTTAACAGAAATCAGTACACCTCCACCATTTCGAATAGGACGATCTTTCCGAAATGTAACAAAGTTGTCAGAGAAGACTTCTGAATTTAAGATTTGAGGTTGAAGCCATGTTTCAGTAAAAACAAAGACATCAGCACTTTCAGATAAACTTTTAAGGTACAGATCTCTAAGTTTCGTTCTTAGCCCTCTCACATTTTGATAGTGAATAAGGAAAGAAAGTGAACTTAGTTTTGCTCAGAAGCACGTTTATTTTTATAAAGGTATTCATGCGCAACAATACCTTTCGGCCAAAAACTAGCGGACAGGAGAGTATCAAAAAGCGACACCGGAACAATAACCTTAAAGGACGAAATCGAGCGAGTGTAATTGAAATTAAACTTTGAAACGGAAACGTTTGGGGTAAAATCAAGCTAAGATTTTTTTTTTAAATTAATTCTTTTATTTACAATCTGCCGCAAGTGAGGCAATAAATAAATAGTTTGGCTTAAAATAACATTTTTGCTAAGGCAATATAAAAATAACAATTAAAGTTTATTTTACACCTAAAATAACATAATTAATCTTAATTGCTATTAGGCAGATCTAGCGGATGGTATCTCCTAAGGCGTCTAAGAGTTAAACTATTGTCTAATTGGTTAATGGCTAAATTATTTGGGTGGCATTCCAGTCTACGAGTGTATCTTTGGCTGATCCTAGTTATTTCTTCTTTAATAGTTGGTACGTTTAAGTCGTTGTGTAGAGTTTTATTGCTTACATACCAAGGCGTTCCAGTAATCATTCTCAGTGTTTGAGACTGGTACCTCTGCAATATTTCTATATTGGAATTGCGTGCAGTTCCCCATATTTGCGCGCCATATGCCCAAATTGGTTTCAATATAGTTTTGTACAAAAGTACCTTGTTGTAAAAGCGCAGCTTGCTATCCTGTCTAAGGAGCCAGTACATTTTTCTAGTTTTGTTTCTAAGCAAGCGTTTTTTAGCAATAATGTGTTGTTTATGCGTTAGACGACGGTTTAAGTGAAAACCGAGATAGTTCACCTTTGTTTTTGTTGGAATAACTGCTTGATTCAATGCAACGTCTGGACAGTTCCTTCTTCTTAAAGTAAACGTTACATGGGAAGATTTTTCAGCGTTGACACTTATATTCCACTTATTAAACCAATTTCCAATGACATCTAATTGCTCCTGCAGTAGTTCCGAGGCTAAGGTAGCTGTACTATCAGAAGCTAGTATTGCTGTATCATCAGCATAGGTTGCAAAAAGTAGATTTCGATTTTGTGCTATTGGCATATCTGCAGAGAATATTGTATATAATACAGGCCCAAGAACGCTACCTTGTGGAATACCGGCATTAATGCTGTATATATTTGAAAATCCATCTTTTACTTTAACATAGAAATTTCGGTTTTCAAGATAATCTTTTAGAAGTAGATAGTAAGGTGCTGGCAGAATTCTTTTTAATTTGTATTTTAGACCAGTATGCCAAACTCGATCAAATGCTTGTTTGACGTCTAAAAAAACCGCAGAACAGTAGAGTTTGTGTTCAAATGCATCCGTTATAGTTTGCACTACACGATGACATTGCTGTGGTGTACCATGTTCTTTTCTGAAGCCAAATTGATGCTCTGGGATGATACTATGCTCATCTAGCACTGGCAGCAGTCTTCTTAGGAATATTCGCTCGAATATTTTGGAAAACACTGGTAGAAGGCTGATCGGTCTGTATGATGTAATCGCACTTTCTGGTTTGTTAGGTTTCAATAACATGATAATTTGCGCACATTTCCATTGAGATGGAAAATGGTTGAGCCTTAAAATGCAGTTATAAATTAATATCAGCTTCAGTGGTGGTTGCTGTAAGCCGGGAGATGAATATTGACTTACGCGGAGCAACCACAGTAAGGCCCGTGGGATTCGGTGCAATCGGAGTAGGCGGAACAATAGAAGGGTCAGCACGTACAGCTGCCCCATTAACATGTATGGCAACAACTGGTTGCTCTACAGATGACGAAGAAGCCTGCGTAGTCGTTGGATTGACTACAATGCTTGGAATGTCACCTGTTACAGATTGACTTTCCTTAGAGAGTTCTACAACTGACATCATTTCAGCTGCAGACTCAGAGTTTTCCTCGAAATTTTGCTATTGGAGTAGCAAAAGTCGGTGTCACTATTGGAGCAGTCGGAGTTTCCGGCTCAACAGGTGGGGAGATAGTTAAGGTTAAGGCCGGCTTAGCCTTTGGTGAATTCCTCTTCTTACGCTTAGGCGAGGAATTCAAACATTTCATGTCACTAAAAAATGTTCTAATTTCATGAACTTGTCAGACATAGCCTTGAAATCACGCTTGAGATTTGAAAAACTATCTCTAGTCTGCTTCATGAATGTAAAAATCTCCGTTTCCGTCGATCTACATTCATTGCAGGTCCAGCGCAAACCTTTACGTTCTTTGATTGCATCAAGAACGCGGCCTGTAAGCCCAGCACATTTGCAGTGCGAAACGTTATCGCAAAGCCAACACAACAACAATTCCTCAATGCAGATCTTGTTCTTGTAATGGCAACGCGTATCGTAGGAATTCATAATTGAATTAAATATCGTAAAAATAAATTTAAAAAAAACGACCCTAGCTTTTGTTAGCACTGTAATGCGCAATGCAACGAAACGGTGAATATTGTCCAATAAAAATTTTTTGAACAGAGTGCAACAACAACAATATTGTCGCGTTAAATAACCACAACAATTTGTGTGTTGTTAAAGGCAAAAGCAATATTAGAAAAAGAAAGCAGCAACAAATAAATGCTTACCAGAAACCAAAAACAAATATTAAGGTAAAAATAAATGAAAAAAGCGAGAGAGTTACAAATAAAAAAGGAGCGAGCTCATTCAAAATAATTATAAATTATAACAAATTCAATAAAAAGCAAAATTAATGTAATTAATAAACAATTACACAGAATTATTTTTAAAATACGTTAAAATAAGTATGTACTATGATTGAATTTAAAGTTACAGCAAACGAAAATGATTTCAGCTTACGCAAAATATAACCGCACTGATTAGATGTTCAATTAGAACTGAACAGCGATTGTTTTTGCCGTTGAGAAGCCAGCCCAATTTATTTGTCCTGGCGTATAGGGATTTTACGACCGCATTAATATGTGATCCAAGTGTGAGGTGTTTATCCATGTACACTCCTAGATATTTATACCCAGTATAGTGTCCAATCTGCGGGCTCGGACCAGGGTCAATGAGAATCCTGGTAAAAGAGGAAGAAAAGAAAGCAAGAGACCTTTTCTGGGAAAAATGTGAAGGACTAAGACAGAGCAAAGAGCTGTTAGGCCCTTACAACAAAAGGAGATCGGAAATTTGCAACGGTCTTAAAAGAAAAGATCTAAGAATGATTTCGGGCTTCCTGACCGGACACTGTAGACTTAGGATACACTTGTGTAAAATCGGAATCGAAGGTGATAGTACCTGCAGATTCTGTCTGGAGGACGACGAAACTCCGGAGCATATCCTGGGCGACTGCCCAGCTCTGGCCCAAACCAGGCACATATATCTTGGCAATTACCAAGTGACAGGAAATGCGGTGCATCCACTCAACCCCAAAAACCTAGTGGCCTTCTTCAGGACAGTAGGGCTGGACGAGTTGCTGTAAGTTAGCAACTGATAGGGCACAATAGACCTGTAAGGTCTATTGTGCCCTAGTGTCCAATCAGCTGACCCAGGAGGAAGACCCCAGGGCATTCGTCTCGTCTGAGTGTGTATGTCACTGATGCACATTAGCTGAGATTTATACCAATATTCCACTTTTTAGCCCATTTTAGCCCAGTGGGCATGTCCCAAGTGAATAGAGTATACAGGGTGGGACTTAGTATACTTCCCTGTGGAACACCTGCACAGATTTTTGTAGTACTCGAAAAGGACCTGTCGATCAGGAAACTACTTAATATCATAAACAGCTGCGGTGGAAGGATGCTTTTTAATTTGTATAGTAGACCGTCGTGCCATACCCTGTCAAAATCCTGACGGATGTCCAAGTAAACAGCGACTGTATACTCTTTTGCCTGGAACCCAAAAACAGTGCGCAAAAGATCGATTTTAACATTGGTTGTGTGGCAGGAGCGCCGTCCTGTTGAAACCAAATGTAACCAAGGTCCTCATCTTCAATTGTTGTGAACAAAAATTCACTTAACATGGCATGATAGCGCTCACCATTGACTGTAACCGTCGTACCTTCTTCATTTTCAAAGAAAAATGGTCCAATGATGCCTTTCGACCAAAATCCACACCTCGTAACGGGTGCATCGGCAATTGTTCAAATACGTGTGGGTTCTCCGTGCCCCAAATACGACAATTTTGCTGGTTCACATAGCCACCAAGATGAAAATGAGCTTCTTCGAGCGTATACACAACCATATTCGTTCAGCGGATTAATAATACTAACTTTCTGTCAAATCTGTTATGAGCTAAGTGTGGCCAGGGTCAGAATAACCGGTAGTTAAAAAAAAAAAAAAAAAAAATATGTATATATATAAAGATATATATATATAGATATATAAATTTATTTATAAACTAGCTGTACCCTGCGCGCGTTGCTACTCCACCAACTAAAATAAATTTGAAGGAAAGACATTGCTCAAATATTCAATTCATTTTGAGTCATTTTATTAATTTTGTTCATTTCGAGAAAAATTGTGACATTGCAGAGTTTCGTTTCAATTCCATATTTATTGAAGTGCTGTAGGATACACAATATTTCTGGTTTTTCCATCTGGTGCGTAAGTGAATGGTGAGTAAATCAGAAGGTTTTCTGACGCGTCAGCGGCTACATAGCAGCTGCCCATGTGAGAAGCATGGATTCTCCTAATTTAATCCATACACTTGCAATGATTGTTCTTGTGCTTTGTTGATAGTCATTGCGAAAGCGATCGCACCGGGAACTGCAACCGTTTGAATTCGAATCGCATTTCTGTCGGGATCATGGTCTGGTTCCGTTGCAAAGTCGTGGTGGATTTATGTGTCGAAGAAGACTGATGGGTACGCCAATTTTTAATGTAAGAACGTGCGGTGGCAAGCCAGGCAATTCAAGCGAATTCAGTTGGATAGTTGCAACTTCGTCTTTATTCACCATAGTATTGATGGACTTATATGGTGTCGTTTCGCTGGGTATTCCATTCTGAACAGTGAAGTTGATGGTATTGATATTGTTGTTTTTGGCCGCTAATATAGCACGCGTACTAAGCCACTGATGATTTTTGTAGTTCTGTGCAATTTTTGGGAGATTGGAATTCGTATGCTCAAGTTCACATTGTGAGAAAAGTTGTTGACTGTCATTCACTTGGGAATGGCCAACAATGATTCTTGTTACAAACGGTCCAAACAACTCACACGTCCGTTAGGACACGTATCTTCTGGGTAGCCTCTGAACATTCCGTTCAGTGGTGAGCTAACGTGAGAAGGCGAAAACCCCCCTCCCCATAATTAGGGGTGCGCTGGGATTGGGACCCGCCACTGTAAAAAATAAGTCCCCAATGAAAACTAACAGGAAGCCACGGAAGGAACCCTATGATGACGACCCCCGCAAACGATATAAGGATCACAATTTACGGATATGCACCTGGAATGTCCGCACACTTAATTGGGATGGTGCAAATATCCAGCTGGTTGATGTCCTCAAAGGATGCAAGGCTGACATCACCGCAATCCAAGAAATCCGATGGATAGGACGGGGTTGCTCTAAAAAAGCGTCTAGCCGCGATACGAATCGAGGATGAATATTTTTATATTAGCCTGGTTTGTGCGCACGCTCAGACGGAAAAGAAAGACGATGATGCTAAAGATGAGTTCTATGAGCGCTTGGTACGTCTGTACAAGCGCTGTCCCAAATACGATGTAAAAATCGTGCTTGGAGATTTCAACGCCAAGATTGGGAAGGAAGGAAACTTTGGCCCAACCATCGGAAAATTTAGCCTTCACGAAACTATCTCTAATAATGCAGAGAGGATAATCGATTTCGCCGCAGGTCGGAACATGGTAGTTAGTAGTACCAGATTTCAACATCTTAACATCCACAAGGCTACATGGCTTATGGACTCAGCCAAAAAAGCGTGTTGGATGTGCGACCGTTACGTGGTCCCAACATTGACTCGGACCACTATCTTGTCGCAACCAAAATACGCACTAGGCTCAGCGTAGTGCACGCCGCACGTTTCATCATTCAACGAAAGCTAGACGTCGGCAAGCTGCAATCAGAGCAGGCCGCCTCAGCCTTTTCAAACACACTCTCCCGACTGCTCCGGGAAACCTCGCCGTCTTCTCGAGATACATGTGAGCAGTGGAAACATATCACCCGCTCCATGGATAGGGCTGCCAATGATGTCATTGGGTTTACAAAACCTGTGAAGAATTTTTGGTACCACAAGGAGTGTCGTAAGTACGGAGTGTCGCAATGCTACTGAAGAGAAGAACGCTTCCTATCAGCGAACTCTGCAGTCGGGAGCAAAGCAAGCTGTTAGAGAGCGATATCGAGAGAAACGGAGAAACGCCTTTTAAGACGCAAGAAAAAGGAGCAAGAAAGGCGGGAGTTTGAGGATGTTGAGATGTTACGTGACAAAACTGAAGCTTGAAAATTCTATCAAAAGGTCAAGCGTCTGACGGAAGGTTTTAAACCCGGAGTATGTTTCTGTAAGGATAACAATGGAAATCTGGTAACGGATGAACAGGAATCACTGAGATTATGGAGGAGCTATTTTTCCAACCTACTCGGAGGCGATGAAGCGCACAATTCCGCCGATAGAGAAATGATACCAGAACCACCAGTTAATGATGGCACTATTGTAGAGACACCGGATTATAACGAGGTCGATTCAGTTATTAACAAGTCAGGAAATTACAGTCGGGCGTAACCGTCTGTAAGAGGCCCTGTACCAGTTCAGGTCGCCTAACAAACACATTAAATGTTTCCCGAGCTTATGACCAAACACATGACAACTTCTCACTGCGCGAATATGAATGAAAAGAAAAGGGGGGTCGTTCAAATTCAATTGCTTATAAAATCGTCATTTATTATCCGATTTTGATGAACTTTTTGGATTTTGGCTTAGAGAGGCGTTAACTTTATATTGGTGCACTAAACTTTTTTTGTGCCGAAGAAATGTTTAGCCTTGGGGGTGATTTTATGGTGAAGGGGAGGGAGGGGCAAAATTTTAAAATAAACTTGTAAAATTCCGGAGCAGTCCTAGTCGAATGCAAAAAACACGAAGTCTCTATCTATTACCGTTTCCGAGATCCTTTCGTTCATACAGACGGACATGTCTATATCGACTCCTCTATCACTCCTGACCATAATGGGGGTAACTTTGGGGGGTTTCCGACCATTATTTCTACCTGTTACATACATTTGCACAAACCCAATAGGCTCTTGTACCTTCGGTACAGGGCCTAAAAAGCTGCAAAAATAACAAAGCGGCCGGCTCTGATGGGCTGCCAGTTGAGTTATTTAAGACCGGCGGCGAAGAGTTGGTTAGGAGTATGCACTAACTTTTATGCAAGTTATGGTCCGATAAACGCATACCCAATGACTGGTATCTCAGTGTTCTCTGTCCCATCTTTAAGAAAGGAGACCCCGCTGTTTGCGCCAACTACCGCGGAATAAGTCTTTTTTCTATTGGACATAAGATTTTGTCGCGCGTATTGTGTAATAGGCTGAAGCCATATACGGATTCACTGATAGGACGATATCAGTGTGGCTTCAGACCAAAAAGGCTCACATTACGCCAAATCTTGGAAAAGACCCGTGAGTTCAACAAAGACACTCACCACATATTTGTCGATTACAAAGCCGCTTTCGACACGCCGATACGATCGAAGTTTTTCGATACCCTGTCTGCACTAGTTATTCTGGCAAAGATTGTTCGTCTTTGCATGACCACGCATCACAAAGCGTTGTCAGGGTGGGGAAAAACCTCTTCCACCCCTTTGATACCAAGAGAGGTTTCAGGCAGGGCGATGCTCTGTCGTGCGATTTTTTCAATCTTCTGATGGAATACATCATACGCCAGTGCCCGTACATATAGATAATGCCGGGCTCGATTTTCCAAAAGGAAGTAATGCTGCTCGCTTACGCCGAGGAACACATGAACGGCGAGTCAGCAAGGCGTTCTCAGAGATTGAAAAACAGTCTCGGCTCATGGGTCTAGCGGTGAATGAGGACAATACGAAGTACTTGGTGTCTTCTGGCACTCCGTCATCGCGTCTGACGATGGAGAATTTCAACTTCAGTGTTGTAGAAAACTTTGTCTATCTTGAATCCGTCATAACCAGAAGAATCACGCTTGCAAAAAGATGTTTTTTTGGGCTGAGCAAGCAAATGAGGAGTAAAGCCCTCTCTCGAAAGACAAAAATGAAGATCTATAAGACGTCCTATTGTATGGCGCAGAGTCATGGACCGTGATTGAGTCGCATGAGACAGCGAGGAAGATTCTTTGCAGCATTTTCGGTCCTATTAGAGTCGGCGACGAGTTTAAGTCCCGTGTTAATCGCGAGCTGTACGAGATATTCGATGAGGTTGACATAGTCCAGCGCATAAAATTCCAGCGGCTGCACTGGGCTGGGCACCTCATTCGAATGGATGAAAGAGCTCCAGCACGCATGGTTTACATGGGAGGCCCAAACTTGATTGGAGTACTCCGAAATAGAGGACGACCGGGCACTCGATGGAATGACCAGGTATGGAGAGATTTCTCTGTACTGGAGGCCAGCGCGCCTTCCTAAATGCGGCCATGACCGGTAGACGGCCATTTAAGTTAGTAAGTAAGTGCAATGTTTGGGAGAACTTTTTTCACCAGTTCGTCTATGCTTTCTGTTATCTTACAGAAGTTTGCTGTAAAGGTGATACAATGCGTAGATTTATCAATTTGCATTCGCCCATTTCCAACATCTATTAATTGTTTTGCAAAATTTTCATGCGATGCATCCCGTTGTTGTGGAACATACTTGTTGATTTTCAAAGTCAATTTCTGTAAATGACGCCATAAAACTGATGATTTGAGACATGCATTAAGTGCATCAGCGGGTGTTGAACGTGGTATAACCGGCAGAGTTTGTCGAAAATCACCAGACAATAAAATGAGTGCGCCATCGAAGATCCGTGCGTTTCCTCTCAAATCTCGCAGTGTACGATTAAGCGCTTCCAATGCTTTCTTTTGAGACATTGTACATTCATCCCATATGATAATTTGACACGTTTGGAGTACTTTGCCCATTCCAGAAATTTTGCTGATATTGCATGTTGGTGCGTCAGTGTTTTGCAAATTCAACAGCCGCAATTCCAGATGATGCAATGGTCAATGCAATATTGTTTTGTGAAAAACAGTCAACCACTTTGTTCTGTGATTGCACGCATAATTCTGTCATACGCAATGCGTTGTTCTGGAACCAACTGCGGAAGATTTGTCTGAACAATTTTCCCACCCAGTTCGTCAGAATTAAAGTGTGTTTCTCGTTGCAAATCACGATCGAAAAGGTGTTCCCAGTTGCACCAGTGCCTTGTTAGCGATTGCCAAACATGTGTCTTCAATAAAAATCAATGCCTCATTTTACACTTTTGGTGTGAATTGAATGTCCGGATTTTGATTCGCAGCGCGCAAACGATGTAGAATATCTTCACTCATGTAGTCCTTGTTTTTTTTTCCAAAGATCTTTTGGATTAGATGGGAAGCAGGTCATCAATATTATGGCAAATAACGTGCGTATTTGGTGTGGTCGAGCACTATTCGATGCATTAGCGAGTGCAGTGTCCCAATGTGCATTATTCTCAAGAAGATTTAGTTCCTGGCTTGGCGATAAGTGGCACTCAGCTGGCCATCCACTGTTCTTAAATCTTGGAAGGATGTCGGTCCACGTACATTGATTAACATCAATCGCAGATAGAAGCATTATGTATTGTTCGGGTGAACAGTGTACAAACGACCCAATGCGTCACTGGAATACAAATTTGGATGTCCTTCAACTGCTTTACCTTGCATGCGACGTTGAAACTTTTTAGCCGATGCATTCCATGTGTAGAATTTTGGTACCTCAGAATAATTGGTCAATTTGATCTGGCGTAATTTTGTTGATTCATTCAATGGAATACATCCAGCAGCGTGTCTCTCCAAAAACGTGATTCTTGATAATAAAATTCATCAAAGATTTAAATTTTTGTTTAAATACGCGTGCGGTAATGTCATGGCGGTCCCAAGATGATTGTCCAGCAGAAGTCTTTTAATTTCATACCATGTTGGATAACATATAGATGTAATGAACAAATCTGGAAGACCATATGCGCGAACGCATGTCTTCACATCTTGTGCGTATCCATGCATGTGCCGTGGACTCTGCGTGAAGGTAGATGGTAATATGACCATTCTTCTCAATTCGTTTGGATTCACGTTACCATTATTAACAATTGCGTCTCGTAAATGGATGCACTCTTCAGAACGCAACTAGATTTGATTCATTTGAATATATTGGAGTCGTTCGGTTTCAATCTTCGCGTACATGTTGACGATGTATTGATGGAACAATTGTCGACATTTCAGAATGTGTTTCTCAGCGTCTTAATGAATCATCAATCGATGCGAATAATAATTTATGGCACTGACTTTCTTAATCGTTTTTTCGTCTGTTTGTGGATTTCTCATTTTGATGTTGAAATGATATCCATCTTCTCCTCGCCAAAACAGAATCGGATACTGCAAGCCTTCATATGAGCGATGAGTTTCGAAGACTCGCTGAACGTTACCACCTTTGCGATGAAGAATTATGTCGCGTGATTTGAATTCTTCGCCAACTATCACGATCGCCACTTCATCGATTGTTGGCCAATGGGTCTTTTGTCTGCTCGAATTACAACTACGTAGTTATCGGCTGGCATTGTGTTGATCGAAAAGGGCTTGTAACGCAGCCAGGATTTCTCGTCTAGTGCCCGCATTGCAATGGCGTCGTTGTTCAATTTGTTCATCACTGTTTGCCATGAAATAAATTTGAAGAAACTTGTGATCTGCGTCCGGCAATGGTAGAAGTGATCCGGCACGATGATTAATTTGGCCTTGGACTCGAAATGTTGGCATGTAATTTTCGCGCACGGTGTTCGTTGCACCGAACGATGTCATTTAAAAATATGAATTGTATTTGCGGATGTGTTCTTAGAAATGCTTCGACTCCCGTGTAACACCTGATAGCAACGTTGATAGTGGTTCGGGTGGTAGATGTAATTCTGGCAGTTTAACTTTTCCACATTCCTGGCGTTTCGTTCTTAAATTTGAGGGCGCAAATTTTATCCATTTTTCCAATGACGAAACTTGGATGAAGACTGTAATCATTATTATTGTTATAATAGAGTGCACCACGATTTAAATCAGCGTGCAGTGTTCGTCTTGATCGAGCGGAGCTTATTCCAACATTTTGTAGCCTTCTTTCCCGTTGTTTAGTTGTCTCAGACGAACGGGCCTGAGTAGTACGTATTCCATCAGTGTCTAACCTCACTTCTCGTTGTTCAGATGATTCAGACGAACGGTTCTCAGCGGTTCTCTGAGGCTCGTAGTGCTCTTTTCTTCCGTGCTTGAGGTGTAGATCGGTCAATGGCTTGTCGCTTTGGAGGCATAATTGTTCGGGAACGACGTGAAAAATGCGTTTGATGTCAACCCGCAATCCGAATCTCACAATGTGTTCAATCCAATTGAAGCGGTTGTTCACACACGGTGATCACTAACTCTCTGAGAAAAATGATCTTTGTGAATTCACGGTAGAGAATGAATAAAATCAGCTCACGGAATCTTTCGCTCGTGGCAAATAGAACAATTTAATTTTTTTTCTATATATTTTTAGGCCCTGTACCGAAGGTACAAGAGCCTATTGGTTTTGTGCAAATGTATGTAACAGGTAGAAATAATGGTCGGAGACCCCCAAAGTTACCCCCATTATGGTCAGGAGTAATATAGTATATAGCCATGTCCGTCCGTATGAACGAAAGGATCTCGGAAACGGTAATAGATAGAGACTTCGTGTTTTTTGCATTCGACTAGGAGTACTCCGAAATTTTACAAGTTTATTTTAAAATTTTGCCCCTCCCTACCCTTCCCCATAAAATCACCCCCAAGACAAGTATGCCAGTAGAGAGATAACGTCCCTCTAAGCCTAAATCCAAACGGCCTATGATACTTCCGTCCTCCCTTTTTCTTTTCATACATAAAAATATGTTTTATAAGGCACTTATTCGTGCAGTGAGAAGTGGTCATAAGCTCGGGAAACATTTAATGTGTTTGTTAGGCCACCTGTACTGGTACAGGGCCTCTTACAGTCGGTTACTCCCGGCTGTAATTTTCTTACTTGTTTTGGATTGAGTCAGCTGATATTCTCAATTTACACTCGATGTGCACTGGATGCAGAAAAAACACAGCCAATGTCTGTTTAATGTAAGCCGAAAATGAATTTTACAATTTACATTGGAATGACAGTTGGAAATTGGTCGTAACAACTCAGAAACCTTTGGCTCATGCACAACAACTTTGCTAAAGATCATGACATGATCAAATACATAGCTTACGATTCTATAAAGAACATACAGACAAACATTCATAGATTTTCGATATCTATTCAATAACACTTTTAAGCGATTCCTATTTTGTTAATTTGTCCGTTATCAGTCACGTAGTCTAATAAAAGCAATTTTCTATTCCTTCTATTGTTGGGGTTTTTCCATTGTTTGTCTTTGCGCGCGAGCGTAGCTTTTATTAAGACTAGAAGAGATCTTGTCAGTCTAAACGCGAATTTAATATAAAGCACATAAGTAATACAATTAGTAAAATAATTAAATCAAATAAAAGTGATTAATTTATAGTTTCGTCCGTCTTATTTTTCAAACACTTTCTACTAATCTTGGCTATTCGTTAGTTTTGAAAACTAGTTAGTTTTGGTAGCTATTGACGTACAAATTCAAGAGCTATGGGTGATTTGTGTTTTCTGTGTAATAAGTGAGATTCGGAAGGTGAATCATAAGTCGAAGTAGTGCGCGGTATAAATACGTTAAGAACTGCCAGTATCGAACGAAACGACGGTCATATTGATCATTTAAAATCTGTAGCCTCTGTAAAAGTTCATGAAATGCGCCGAAATGTTTACATTAGTAAAAACTGTATTCAAGAACAAGATGAAACTGGGAAGTAGAAACCCCATAAATGGGGTTGGACAATGCGTAACGAATACCTGGAACCTATCACGACAACCTTACCGCATGCTCCAGAGGAATTGCTCAACACAATATTCTGCAACTGCAAGAGTGGTTGTAGTTCGCGCTGGTGATGCAGGAAATCGGGGTTGCAGTGCTGTTTAGTTTGTGACCAGTGTAATGGGCAAGCTTGTCTCAATGCTATACCATATCAAAGCGATTGTAATGAAGACGGAGCATTTGACCCCGAAATCATAGAAGACTTGGACACAAATGTCGTTGAAAACGATAAAGAAGAGGACTTTGAGATGTTACAGCGGTTAGAAGACGACCGAAGAAGATATTTAAAATTATAGTTAAGACACGTAAGAAAATAATAAATAAATATAATGTTGTAGTTAATAAAAATTAAAAATGTTTAATAATTATGTATTTATCAATAAATATAAAACTTTATTTGGCGTTTTTTTGAACTACCGGATGACCTTAAATGATGCTGTAACCGCACGCTCTCCGCCATCTATCTAAAAAACGATTCAGCGTATAAAAAATTAAATAATATTAGTAAAAAACCCATAGGAAACGAGATATTTGCAAAAAATTAAAAAATCGATTGGATTATGGATAGACGCGGACACCCTGACATATGTAGGTTTTGAGCCAAATTTTATGATGTCAAAATACAAGTTTATACGAGTTTTTAGCTGGGTTTCTCAAATTCCGAGATTCTTACCTAATTTTGACTGGACTACATTGCTTCATCATTATTGCAAAGACAATAGTGGGACCATGGAAAACAACCGTAATCTAAAACAAACCAATTGCATTCTTTAACAGTTGTCTGTATAACGCATTATATGTAACGGGTCCGCCAAAATGCTATAAAATGAAAACTACAAGAGATTTTTTCAAACTGTTTTTTTTTATTTGAAAGCTCAATCCTTCCGGTTAACAGTGGAATATTATTTCATTCATATGGCTGCCACGGCTAGCCATGCAGTACCCAATACGGTCGGTCCAATTTTTGAGTACATTTTCGACTGTGTGCAGCCCTATCTCGGCTATGGTATCGCGAATGTTGTTCTTCAAAGCTTCCATTGTCTCTGGTTTGTTGGCGTAACACTTATCTTTGACGGCTCCCCACAAATAATAGTCCAACGATATCAAATCGCAGCTTCTTGGTGGCCAAATGACATCAGAATTTCGACTGATAATTCGATCTGCAAAAACAGTGCGCAAAAAATCGATTGTAACATTGGCTGTGTGGCACGGAGCGCCATCCTGTTGAAACCAAATGTCACCAAGGTCCTCATCCTCAATTGTTGTGAACAAAAATTCACTTAACATGGCCCGATACCGCTCATCATTGACTGTAACCGTCTTACCTTCTTAATTTTTAAAGAAAAGTGGTCCAATGATGCCTTTCGACCAAAATCCACACCAACCAGTCACTCGTGATGGGTGCATCGGCAATTGTTCAATTACGTGTGAGTTCTCCGTGCCCCAAATACGACAATTTTGCTTGTTGACATAGCCACCAAGATGAAAATGAGCTTCATCTGAAAAGATGATTTTTTTTTTCACAAAATCAGCATCGATTTCAAGTCGATCCCACTTAGCGAAGCGAAAACGGAACCATATTCGTTCAGCGGAATAATAATACTAACTTTCTGTCAAATCTGTCATGAGCTAAGTGTTGCCAGGCTCGGAATAACCGGTAGTTCAAAAAAAAAAAAAACGTTAGATGGCGGACCCAATACAGATATATATACAGATAAATAAAAATGGAGTGTCTGTTTTTAATATTTAAATAATAACCGATTTTTACTTAATGCATATTGATACAGAACAAAATTTTTTTTTTACAACTTTTGTCTGTTTGTTCCGGCTAATCTCTGAAACGGCTAGACCGATTTTGAAGGGACTTTCACTGGCTATAGCTGATGTACATAGGCTACATTTATTTTAAATCGGAGGGGGCAGTGCCCCACCCCCCCTATTAACCGATAGATAAACAAAAATCAATTAATCATTGCATCTATGTGAGGTATGGGGATGATATTTGGTATACGTGTAGATAGTATCGGAAGAAAATCACTTCATGAGTTTGGTCAACCTCGAAGGGAGTTGTACCCCACCGCCCATATAAGCGGTAAAAAAAAATCGATATATCTTTGCTTGTATATGAGGTTATGGGATGATATTTGGTATACGTGTAAATGGAATTCAAAGAAAATCACTTCATGAGCTTTGTCAGGAGAAGTAATTTCCATTAAAAAAAGTGAGGATGGTTTGGCTTTCTATAGGAAACATATACATATTTGCAACATTCATTTTTACAAAAGTTTTTACGGGGCGTAGCTACTCATATTCAGTTTGTTATGCAGGAACAAATAAGTCAAAAAGCAGCAGCAGAGGAGCGGTTAGCTCCTTCTAGCCGAAGGTAGAAAAAGAACAAAACGATGCTGACTTAGAATTAAATTTTGAAAAAATATGCCAACTTCAAACGCAAATAGAAAAATTAAATGCAGCAGATAGTACGCGCAACGAATTGGAAAAACTATTTATTTCAGCCAGAGTAATTATTCTTGAGCGCCTTGCTATAAATAAAGTTCAAAAACATGATGAGCCGAGTTTCACATGGTGGATGATTTATCAATTTCAATTATAGACAAATTTAATTATTTGTTAACTTGTCTCTCAGGTTCAGCATTAAAAGTCGTTGACCCATTTCAAGTCACGGAGGAAAATTATTCTAAAGCGGTTAAAAGAGCAGTTTGACAAAAAAGATGCTCATCTTTCTTGAACACATTATCCATCTTTTTATTGTTCAGGCTATTGCAGTCAGATGATTTCTATTGCACGTTTTGTTTTCATTAATGTTCTTAATGAGACCCGTTTGCGCTTTTAAATCTCGGTTTATATTTAAAGAATATAAGAAAAATGTAAAAGAAACGATGCGATTGCAAATTACGGTAAATTTTTCTTTTCTTTACCGTATATTTCGATTTCGCGAGCGACATTGAAAAAGAACATTTGTTATCAGTGCGCGTCAAAGATGTTTGTACAATGTGCATCAAATAATAGTTACAAACAGACAGGGTATACTTTACAGTTAAGTATACCCTGCAAACAGATATTTTTATTGCAAATTAAATAAAAAAAAAAGTTTTGCTGCTTATTTAAAGTTGGTTGCGTGAGACATCGTAAGTGTGTAATGTACAAATTCAAAATAAATTTTTTCTTCCAAAATATCTTTATTTCTAAATGTGAATAAAAAATATAGAATTTTTCAATGTAGACGAATAAAAACGGCGGCGAGAAAAATAAATCCAACTGCAAACGTTGGAGAGAGGTTAAAGGATGTAGAAACAAAATTACAAAACTATAAATTAAAAAACAAGGAAAGAATGCGGAATGCTAGACAGACGTGGAGAGCGATGGCTGAAAGTAAAGAAAATATAGTTCAAGAGAAACGGAAATATGATCGCATACGTCAACGAGAGAGGCGTCAAAAACTCTTAGAAAATGAAATGTCATAAGCACGTCCAAGCCAAAACGCGTCTTACGAATGCAGACAAAACTTGGCGAAAGCGGTTATCTTAGTAATTGATATGGAAACTAAGTAACCATCATTTAAAAACCTTTTTTTGTAAAAAAGAGCTCAGCAAAAATATTTTGAAGAAACAAAGATTAACTTAAAGCCTTCGGAGCTCGTTCTTCAAATTGATTTTGCCGAGAATTATAGGTTGACACACCAAACCTGAGTAGTGGTTGGCTGGTGCTTCACAGTCGTTTGCGGTTATAAGCGATAAATTTAAGGATAATAAACATGATGTATTTATTTTTGTTCTAAACCTTTTAATTGGAATTAAAAAAATGTATGGGTATTTTTCAAAGATTTTTATATTTTCCAATGGAAGCTGCGCTCAATTTAAAAATAAATATATTTTGACAAGCAAACAAATTGGATGTAAATTTATGGAATGGTTTTTTTTTTTTTTGCTAGTTCTCACGGAAATGGAGACGTAATTAAAAGAGAAGTCTGGTAAAGAACCAAATTTAAAAACGTTGTTTTAGCTGATGCACTATCGTTTTATCAATGTGCAGAAAACAACACAAATGGAGTCAAAATGTATTTTATGCCATCTGCTCAAATTGAAAATTTTTCTGTACATTAAAAGTTGGAAGTGAAAAGTAATCAAGGTATATCTCATTTGCATTCGTTTTGTTGTGAGTAGGTAGAAGCAGCTAGGACTGCATATTCCATTAAAAAAAAAACCTTAACTGTAAAGCGACTTCTGTTTTTGTGACATGCGAATGCCTTAGTTTTCAGTAACTATGTATATTGAAAACGAACATCTTAGCATTAATATAGAGCTAATCAAGAGCTATAAGTTTCGCCTTTTGTGAAAATAAAATAATGTTTTCGCTTTTATTTCACTTTGAATGCGTACGAATGTCGCATTCGACATTGGATAAATGCCCATATGACTCAAAGCACGATGTTGAAGTATTGCCCTCATGTGAGGCTTGCTGCAGCATTTAAAACAGACACTGTAAATTTTGATCAGCCCCGGATCTAAGGGTGGCAACAGGGACACTTGCCTCGGGCGACAGTTTCATGGAGGCTCCAAATTCTTGAGACAAGAATTCCAAATATCGAACACTTAGGGGCCGCCACTATCAAATTTTGGCCCTGCTTCGAAAAATTCATAGATCCGGGGCTGCATCTGTTGAAAAATGGTTCGTCTTCCTCTGACCCTTTGTACGCAAATTATATTACGATATACAGTTGCATCAGTCTTTTGAGTGCACGCACAAACAAACAAACACAAACTCAAAATCGATTTTGATATTTTACGCGGACCGATTTCCGAACCAATTTTTGGCAGTTATTGCTGTCACAAGTCAGCAGAATTCTGAGCAGATGACAGTCAGCCAGTTCGAACAATTTTTTAATTATTAAAAATTAGTTAATAAGTAGCGTATTTAACGACTATACAGCCTACTGTGAGTAGATCGAGTCGGCTATCACTATTAAAGCGCTAAAGACTTAAAGAATACTCCAGCAACGTAAGGAAGTAGCTAGAAGAAGAAGAGTAAGGTGAAGATGATGAAGAACGACATAAACATTTATAATCCAAAAAAGAAACGTCAAAGAATAGCAAACATAGAAATATAACAAAAAATAAAAGCATGCTTTGCCTTACAACTCAGACTTACTATAAAACCGTCAAGTAAAAACTATTTGCGATTTATAAATTTTAAATTAAATTTTGGATTTTAACACGCAAAGTGCACGTTACGCAGTTGAAACTGCTATACTTAACTGGTATTCAAGCACTCGAACTGAAAATCAATCATAAAATCGTAACAACTGACCTTCATAGACGATTTCCAGAAGAAACTGTAACTACTTGGAATTTCTTTTGAATATTATAATTTTTAAATTTTTTTTTAATTAAACTGTTTACACATGCTGCGAAATAAGTAAACAATCCAGCTATCCCCAAACAACAAAAGGGCCGTCAATGACACTCAAAGGCAGCAGGATTGTGATGGGGGGAGGTGGTGTAGAAATCGTTGTACAATGTAGAGAGTACGTGCAGCAGTAGTGAAAGTTGGCATAGTTGTTGTGAAAAAACAAAATGAAAAAACAAATTGTAGTGATAAATTTTGAATTTTGCTGTATAAAGAACAGAAAATGTCTTTATATAAGATGAGATAGATATCAACGAATAGAAACGACATATAATGTTAGTACCAAAAAACAGTTAGAATGTGGTCGTTGGCTGAAAATATGGAGTGATCTCAATGACAACACAAGGACTTGCTGACGAAAATCAGACAGACTAGTCATAAACAGATCTCGCCGAGGCGACATGTAGCCAGAGTGAATATATTTATTTATTGTGTGAGAAAAATATTTAAAAAAAATAAGAGAAATAAGACCGCAGGGCACTTAAACATTCGTATTAGGGAGGTGTGGATATATTTAATTCCTGTGGCCTCATATTAACCAGGTAGCTAGGAGCAACACAATTATGGCGACAACACAGTTAAAATTTTTTTTTACGGGGCGTAGCTACTCATATTCAGTTTGTTATGCAGGAACAAATAAGTCAAAAAGCAGCAGCAGAGGAGCGGTTAGCTCCTTCTAGCCGAAGGTAGAAAAAGAACAAAACGATGCTGACTTAGAATTAAATTTTGAAAAAATATGCCAACTTCAAACGCAAATAGAAAAATTAAATGCAGCAGATAGTACGCGCAACGAATTGGAAAAACTATTTATTTCAGCCAGAGTAATTATTCTTGAGCGCCTTGCTATAAATAAAGTTCAAAAACATGATGAGCCGAGTTTCACATGGTGGATGATTTATCAATTTCAATTATAGACAAATTTAATTATTTGTTAACTTGTCTCTCAGGTTCAGCATTAAAAGTCGTTGACCCATTTCAAGTCACGGAGGAAAATTATTCTAAAGCGGTTAAAAGAGCAGTTTGACAAAAAAGATGCTCATCTTTCTTGAACACATTAACCATCTTTTTATTGTTCAGGCTATTGCAGTCAGATGATTTCTATTGCACGTTTTGTTTTCATTAATGTTCTTAATGAGACCCGTTTGCGCTTTTAAATCTCGGTTTATATTTAAGGAATATAAGAAAAATGTAAAAGAAACGATGCGATTGCAAATTACGGTAAATTTTTCTTTTCTTTACCGTATATTTCGATTTCGCGAGCGACATTGAAAAAGAACATTTGTTATCAGTGCGCGTCAAAGATGTTTGTACAATGTGCATCAAATAATAGTTACAAACAGACAGGGTATACTTTACAGTTAAGTATACCCTGCAAACAGATATTTTTATTGCAAATTAAATAAAAAAAAAAGTTTTGCTGCTTATTTAAAGTTGGTTGCGTGAGACATCGTAAGTGTGTAATGTACAAATTCAAAATAAATTTTTTCTTCCAAAATATCTTTATTTCTAAATGTGAATAAAAAATATAGAATTTTTCAATGTAGACGAATAAAAACGGCGGCGAGAAAAATAAATCCAACTGCAAACGTTGGAGAGAGGTTAAAGGACGTAGAAACAAAATTACAAAACTATAAATTAAAAAACAAGGAAAGAATGCGGAATGCTAGACAGACGTGGAGAGCGATGGCTGAAAGTAAAGAAAATATAGTTCAAGAGAAACGGAAATATGATCGCATACGTCAACGAGAGAGGCGTCAAAAACTCTTAGAAAATGAAATGTCATAAGCACGTCCAAGCCAAAACGCGTCTTACGAATGCAGACAAAACTTGGCGAAAGCGGTTATCTTAGTAATTGATATGGAAACTAAGTTACCATCATTTAAAAACCTTTTTTTGTAAAAAAGAGCTCAGCAAAAATATTTTGAAGAAACAAAGATTAACTTAAAGCCTTCGGAGCTCGTTCTTCAAATTGATTTTGCCGAGAATTATAGGTTGACACACCAAACCTGAGTAGTGGTTGGCTGGTGCTTCACAGTCGTTTGCGGTTATAAGCGATAAATTTAAGGATAATAAACATGATGTATTTATTTTTGTTCTAAACCTTTTAATTGGAATTAAAAAAATGTATGGGTATTTTTCAAAGATTTTTATATTTTCCAATGGAAGCTGCGCTCAATTTAAAAATAAATATATTTTGACAAGCAAACAAATTGGATGTAAATTTATGGAATGGTTTTTTTTTTTTTTGCTAGTTCTCACGGAAATGGAGACGTAATTAAAAGAGAAGTCTGGTAAAGAACCAAATTTAAAAACGTTGTTTTAGCTGATGCACTATCGTTTTATCAATGTGCAGAAAACAACACAAATGGAGTCAAAATGTATTTTATGCCATCTGCTCAAATTGAAAATTTTTCTGTACATTAAAAGTTGGAAGTGAAAAGTAATCAAGGTATATCTCATTTGCATTCGTTTTGTTGTGAGTAGGTAGAAGCAGCTAGGACTGCATATTCCATTAAAAAAAAAACCTTAACTGTAAAGCGACTTCTGTTTTTGTGACATGCGAATGCCTTAGTTTTCAGTAACTATGTATATTGAAAACGAACATCTTAGCATTAATATAGAGCTAATCAAGAGCTATAAGTTTCGCCTTTTGTGAAAATAAAATAATGTTTTCGCTTTTATTTCACTTTGAATGCGTACGAATGTCGCATTCGACATTGGATAAATGCCCATATGACTCAAAGCACGATGTTGAAGTATTGCCCTCATGTGAGGCTTGCTGCAGCATTTAAAACAGACACTGTAAATTTTGATCAGCCCCGGATCTAAGGGTGGCAACAGGGACACTTGCCTCGGGCGACAGTTTCATGGAGGCTCCAAATTCTTGAGACAAGAATTCCAAATATCGAACACTTAGGGGCCGCCACTATCAAATTTTGGCCCTGCTTCGAAAAATTCATAGATCCGGGGCTGCATCTGTTGAAAAATGGTTCGTCTTCCTCTGACCCTTTGTACGCAAATTATATTACGATATACAGTTGCATCAGTCTTTTGAGTGCACGCACAAACAAACAAACACAAACTCAAAATCGATTTTGATATTTTACGCGGACCGATTTCCGAACCAATTTTTGGCAGTTATTGCTGTCACAAGTCAGCAGAATTCTGAGCAGATGACAGTCAGCCAGTTCGAACAATTTTTTAATTATTAAAAATTAGTTAATAAGTAGCGTATTTAACGACTATACAGCCTACTGTGAGTAGATCGAGTCGGCTATCACTATTAAAGCGCTAAAGACTTAAAGAATACTCCAGCAACGTAAGGAAGTAGCTAGAAGAAGAAGAGTAAGGTGAAGATGATGAAGAACGACATAAACATTTATAATCCAAAAAAGAAACGTCAAAGAATAGCAAACATAGAAATATAACAAAAAATAAAAGCATGCTTTGCCTTACAACTCAGACTTACTATAAAACCGTCAAGTAACAACTATTTGCGATTTATAAATTTTAAATTAAATTTTGGATTTTAACACGCAAAGTGCACGTTACGCAGTTGAAACTGCTATACTTAACTGGTATTCAAGCACTCGAACTGAAAATCAATCATAAAATCGTAACAACTGACCTTCATAGACGATTTCCAGAAGAAACTGTAACTACTTGGAATTTCTTTTGAATATTATAATTTTTAAATTTTTTTTTAATTAAACTGTTTACACATGCTGCGAAATAAGTAAACAATCCAGCTATCCCCAAACAACAAAAGGGCCGTCAATGACACTCAAAGGCAGCAGGATTGTGATGGGGGGAGGTGGTGTAGAAATCGTTGTACAATGTAGAGAGTACGTGCAGCAGTAGTGAAAGTTGGCATAGTTGTTGTGAAAAAACAAAATGAAAAAACAAATTGTAGTGATAAATTTTGAATTTTGCTGTATAAAGAACAGAAAATGTCTTTATATAAGATGAGATAGATATCAACGAATAGAAACGACATATAATGTTAGTACCAAAAAACAGTTAGAATGTGGTCGTTGGCTGAAAATATGGAGTGATCTCAATGACAACACAAGGACTTGCTGACGAAAATCAGACAGACTAGTCATAAACAGATCTCGCCGAGGCGACATGTAGCCAAAGTGAATATATTTATTTATTGTGTGAGAAAAATATTTAAAAAAAATAAGAGAAATAAGACCGCAGGGCTCTTAAACATTCGTATTAGGGAGGTGTGGATATATTTAATTCCTGTGGCCTCATATTAACCAGGTAGCTAGGAGCAACACAATTATGGCGACAACACAGTTAAAATTTAAAATTAAATGAAGTCTAGAAATCACACAAGGGGCACAGGTTTTTATAACATAATTTTTAAAAGCATTACAAAGTAATATTAAACGAAGAAAGAGATAAAAAAGATATGTTATAACAAAAAATGCTGCAAATATAGTACGTAGGCAGACACAATCTTTAAAAGAAGAAAAATTATATTCAACATCTATTGTACATTAAATTTTACACATAACATTTTAGCTGCCATAATTAAATTTAATTTTAGTTTAATATAATTTTAAGCACTATATAATAATTTTTGTGTCTATTTTTAAGTGTTTGAATATTTTTGTTAAGAAAAAAATTTTTTCAGGAAAAATAAACTATATTATACGGCAAGCTTAACTCATATAAAATGATTAGACAGGTTTAATTAGGCTAGACAATTCCCTTAGAGCGCTCTACAGGATGCGTAGGATTGGTTAGACCAGCATAAAAGGGTAATAAAAAATGAAACAAAAACTTTCCCTCATACCATGTTGCCCCTTAGTACGCTTTATTTTTGGTTTATTCAGAACAAATTGTGGTTCTAATGTGTGTTCTAAATAAAGTGTTAAATATAACTTATGCCAGCCATACCATCTGCAATTTGTTGTGCAACTCAATCAAGTTGTGCAACAGATTGGTACGTATGTACTTATGTGTGTTAGTTGTATGAAGTTGTAGTTGGTTGTACAACATGTTGGTTGAAAATCAAAATGTTTTGATTTTTCGGCAAGTTGTGCAACTTGGTTGTAAAGTAGATGGTCATGTCATGCAATTTCGCTTTCACTTGTGCTCACTCTGTTTTAGATGCTGAAGAATACACAACGAGAAAAAACGTATAGCGAAGAAAAAGTTGAGAGTCCTGTTGTAAACTATTTCGTCAGCTGTCAATTTCGTATGAGCAAATGGTTTTAAAATATTATTATAGTCGTTTGGTTCGCTTTCGTTCAACTTTTTTAAAAGTTTATTGTTGGAATATTTTTGCTTGTTTAGCAACCACTCTTTTGACCACATCCCCCTTTTTCGCATTTGTTTGCGCTCCTGTTCTTATTCTTGCTCCAATACTTTGTCTATAATAAGTAACGCCATAACATCCGAAGTCATCTTCAGTTCACGAAAAACATTTACAAATGAAGTTGGTCAACCAAATTATATGGAAAGTTGTAGCGTTTGCCGCCAAGCAACCAACTGGTTGTACAAATTAGTTGCACAACAAATTGCAGTGTGTATGGCTAGCTTTATTTTGTAATTCTAAGCAGATATTCCATTCGAGCAAATCCGTTAAAATGGAGATAGTCTAATGTAATTTACGTATTTGTTAGTTTTGTTCTGATACTATTTTTTATATATATTATATTTTTTTGTAGCAACTGCGCCGTGGCGTTTGGCGGTTGAACCTACCTTAAAAAAGCGCTCAATGCGTTTCAAAAACTTGTGCCTTTTCTATGTCCGTGTGAGCTCACTTTCCAGTGTGGCTTCTTATGGGTGTAGAGACGATATTCCACTTCTTAGCACATTAGTCAAATATGAAGCATGACAGTGGCGTTGTACACGCACTCGTCTCTGGAGGATCCTAAGACTTTCTCTCTGTAGCAGTAAGCAAATCTTGGGCATAAAGTTTACTACCCCATACAGCTGCTCAGGGATTCCGTGTGCCTTTTTAAAGCCAAATTGAAAGAAGGTTATGCTCCTCGTCGATCGCCAGTATCCTCGTAAATTGGGCATTGTGCTGTAATATTGGAATCGAAGGCTTGTGGGTAAGATTAGTGTGACCTAGATGGAGTCTAAGGATTTTGATTTGTTCGTTACGATTAACATTTTCTTGTGTTAGTACCTTTTGGAAATTGTCAGTATTGAGGTAGTTTGTGTTGATGTCTTGATACCATTTGCTGCACCTGGTGATGTTGTTTTAATTATCTAATGTCGACAGCGAGTCCGAGCAGATGATGAGGTTTTTTTTTTATTTACAAATAGTTTAATTGCTTTAAAGATGGCTATTGCTTCTGCAGAAAATATAGAATAGTATGGTAGTGTGCAATATTGGAGTAAAGTAGTTTCTGTTGTGATAGCATGATTGCAATTTTATTTTGGAGTGATCCATCAATGTTGATGAAGGTGTAGTTTTTGAGATGTGTTTTTTGAGGTGTGATCTTATTCGGTGAAAGTGTTGTATGTAGATATCACTTTTTTGGTATTTCCGAAGTAATGTGTTTATTTAGTTTTATGGGAGAAGCCAGGAGGGTTTGATGTCTAGTGGTTTTGGAGGAAGGTATGGTATATTGTTAAGGTGGCAGATATTTATAATTCTTGATATGGCTCATGCTAGTTTAGGCTGACAGTGTAATTTGTGTTTTGAATAATTTAGATAGGATGTAGTCTCTTTTTGTTTCGCTTGTTGGTATGTTTGTTTCATAGAGCATGTTCTTGATGGGAGTGAAGCGGAATACTCCTAAAAAAGTTTGGATAGCCGTATTAAGTTGGGATTTTAATTTTCTAAGCAAAGATTTTGAAGTGTGTCCGTATATGAATAGTGCATAATCTGCGTGTGTGAGTTGCAGTTGAAGTTATTGCTAGCTAAGAATTTTATAACATTGAGTTTTTGATGCATGGTGGGTTGTACCGAAGGAATAAGTGAATTGATACGGGTGCTCCATTTGTATGTTGTTGAAGCTTAGACCGAGGTCTTAAGAAGTCAAGAGAAATGAGAGATGTATGTTTTTTAGCAGCAAGTGATTTGGTTTGGGTCAGCGTAGAGCAGACTTTCTGCAACCGATTTGTCTCTCTTTAATCCAAATTGTTGGGAATTGTTTTTAGTTTCAAGCCACCATAGTCTCTTAGTCTCTAGGCAGCAGTTAAGATTATTTCTGATTTGTTTGCTTATGGTTTTAATATGGGAATAATGAGTTTAGTTTTATATGATTGAGGTATGAAGTTATTAAAAATTTTTTTGAAAAGTTTGGTTGAATGTGAGCTATTTTTAGGCCCTGTACCGAAGGTACAAGAGCCTATTGGTTTTGTGCAAATGTATGTAACAGGTAGAAATAATGGTCGGAGACCCCCCAAAGTTACGCCCATTATGGTCAGGAGTGATAGAGGAGTCGATATAGCCATGTCCGTCTGTCCGTCCGTCCGTTTGTATGAACGAAAGGATCTCGTAAACGGTAATAGATAGAGACTTCGTGTTTTTTGCATTCGAATAGGACTGCTCCGAAATTTATTTTAAAATTTTGCCCCTCCCCCCTTCCCCATAAAATCACCCCCAAGGCAAAATATTTCTTCTTTAAGTATGCCAGTATAGAGATAACGTCCCTCTTAGCCAAAATCAAAAAAGTTCATCAAAATCGGATAATAAATAACGATTTTATAAGCAATTGAATTTGAACGACCCCCCTTTTCTTTTCATACATAAAAAAATGTTGTTCATAAGTTTGGTCATTAGCTCGGGAAACATTTAATGTGTTTGTTAGGAGACCTGAACTGGTACAGGGCCTCTTACAGTCGGTTACGCCTGACTGTATTTTCTTACTTGTTAATCATAGGATATGAGATTAGGTTAAGTCATTAGGTTAATGGGTTAACCCATTAAGTGATTGTTATGTTGAGTTAAGTTCGATTGGGGTGATGTCGTTTTCTATTGTTTGTGCTGTATTTGAAGGCAAGTAGCTGATATGTATGTTTAGGTGCATATTTGCTCCTTCTGAATTCAGTGTCGAAATTGTAGTCTTTAGATAAGTTTGACCAGTGAATAGCAAATAAATCGGCTATATCAATAGAGGTGGTGTGATATATCAGTGATGCATTGGATTGTTTTGGCGGGGTTAAGTCCGCAAAACCGTCTTATATAAGCCCAAATTTTGGTGGTTAGCATGGTGGGTTGTAAGGTTAATTTAAAGGCTGTGGTAGCTTCTTTTTTGACTGTTTAAGTTCTCTAAGGAATTAAGCACTGGCGCGTCTGTAGTTAATAATATTTTCGAGGGTAATATTGCGTTTAAGAATTCTCCATGTTTTGACTTTGAAACGGGAAACGTTGGATAAGTTATTTCCTCTTTTGTTATCTTGAGGAGAGGTGGAGTGCCAGCTGTTCAAGTCACCCAAAATGATTCAAGGGGTGTTGGAGTTTTGTGTGCTAAATATATTTGCTAGATTGTTAAATTGAAAGATTTTGTTGTGTTGGATGTATGCTGAGAAAACTGTTATTTTTTGTTTGGATTGAATTTCAACGGCTAAAGCTTCAAAGTTATTGTTAACAGTAACTTCATTGTTATATAGCGACTCCTCCAAATTTTTTGGATGATATGTTGTTAATTAGTGTGAAGTTAATGGGAGTTGGAATAGTATTTATGTGTTGTAAATGGGTTTCTTGCAGGCAGATTAAGTGATTATTTAAAAGGAGGAACTCACTGTAGTTATTAGCACAACCTTCAATGTTCCATTGGAAAATTTTTAGGAACATTTATTTAATAAATTTTTGTAAGTTGTGTGGAGTTTTAATGTTTTTTATTTTTTTTTTTAGATTAAAGTCTAGGTTTTTATTTATTTGTAATTTTGGGGATAAAGTCTTTTTTATATTAAGCCTTAAACTGAGAGGAAAGTCTCAGACTTTTCTTGAAGTGGGTTTCTTTAGTGGTATATGTTGATTTGTGATTGCAGTTGTAAGCTTCGATTTTCTTGAAGTTGATGCGATGTGAGTTGGTGATTTAGACGTATTGGTAGGTGTGTGTTGATGTTGTTGTTAAGATCTGGCTATAGTGAGATTATTCTGTGATGTTGAGTGAAAATTTGGTACCGGATTTTTTAAAACTTTTGAGTACTCAGTTGCTGGGTGAAGGTGCGTTATAGATAGCTAGTGCTGTTTTGTGATCTACCTTTTGAAGCGTTTTTATAGTTACTATTTCGTGCTACTTGATGTAGGCTGGACATTATTTATCGAGTGGGCTATGGTTGTTGTGGTTGTCAACATCCACATTGTGTTTTCAATTAATGCATAGTTTGTTGTTCATCATGTTTCACTTTCAACCGAGTGTGATTCACTAGAGCAATTGGTGCATGTTTTTTTACTTTTACACGCTGGTGTAGGGTGACGAAAGCGTGAGCAATTCTTACATCTCAGTGGCTACGGTATAAACGGGCGAACAAGTACTTTTTCGTAACCTATCATAATGGATTGTGGTTATGTGTGAAAAGCAAAAGATATTGTAATTAAACCGGTTTCAATTAATATGTTATTGTCTTTTTTTAAAATTTCGTTGTCTGGTATATTGCGCAATGAATTCGAGTAAAAACCACCTTTAGAAAAGTTTAAAAAATATTGTATTTTCGTTATATTTGTTACTACTAAAAACTCTCTTGTGTGAGCCGATGTATGAGAGCTTGCATTGTCATGGTGGAGGGTGATTTCTCTTCGCATTCTCGAAATGGAAGGATATTCTTTCCGCGTCAAAGGAGGTCAAAACATTCAGACTCCAAAGGTAGGACAAACCCCAAATTACAGGCTGCTTTGTTCAATCTGAACAACCAAAAAGAAAAGTTTCCTAACGACTGCTGCTAGATTTGATGGCATAAAATTGGATAATAGAGACATCGTTGTTACCTTTGGTAAACTCTGGCAAGGAGCAAAAATGTATGTCTTTATCATGACCACAACATATACCTTAAAGAACAATCGTTCAGATCGCACCCCATAACATGGACGCCCGAATCATACTTAGTATGTTTAAACACCAGAACGACAGCACTAGCAAAAAGAAGCTATTGAAATAAATTTTGCCCAGTCAGCCACACACCAAAGGGCAACCACAGATTGTGGTGGAAATTGGGGTCCGGTCAGTTTAGAAATGAAACAAAAACGCTTTTCCATAAAAGAATAGAACAAAATAGGATAAGAACGTCGATTATCTTTGCTTTTCAAAGGAGTATATAAAAAGGAAAAAAAATACTGCTGCGTTAGCATTTGTTAGTATTAGTGTATCAAAAAAGATGCGTCCAAACTTCGAATGGTACTCGCAAAATAATCTGTTCAGGGCATGTTTGGATGCCACAGCTCATACAAAAACTTTGAAAGAAGATGGGTGGAATGGAAAGACTGAATGTAAGGAACTCTCAGGAGATGGAACGAGTTTTCAATCAATACTTACGTACCGAAGATGGTTGAGTACAAAGACGCTGGCATGTTCTAGGCAGAAATATAATGAATGTGAGAGTCACCTAACTGGTTGTCACTCTGGTGGAAATTACAAGCGACATATCCATCTACGTCGACAGTTAGGCTGCAATTACTCATCCGTAGTTCAGTGTTAGCAATAAACCAGGATCGACCAGATTCAGTTCATCTGTATTCCTGGGCATTCTGACATACCAATTTCGAAATAAAGAAGACTGGATTAGCGTAGACGGTAACTCTTGCGGCGTCGGATATGCAAACACGTTTCCAACATCCTTTTGGTCGGGTATAAACTGAAGTTGACAATTGAGCTCCTACGCCTGACCCCTACCCTAAGTACGTGTGGTGACGAAGGGAAATGGAGAGCATCCAATATCTCCTATGTGAATGCCTTGAACTTTTTATAAAATGTACCTGATTTCTCATAAAATCATTCAATTTAAAGATCTGGAAAATATGGCAAACCTACCACTGAAGGATGGTATGTAGATCGGCAAATAAAACCAACTAATAAGTAAACAAATAACTCCAATATAATAGTCATCACAATGTGCCGACTGCATTCGAGTTCACGTTTTCTATAACGCGTGCTTAGTTTCGACTCGCCGTGCTATTGGCTTCCATGTTATTTTATACATATCTGTCTCATCATCTTTGGGTTTGATATTATTGCAATTCATTATAATGTTCATTATAATGCTCTTCACTATAATGTTCCAAGTTGTTGTTAATAATTGTCTCTCTTTACATTGATAAATATGTACAAGCATGTTTATCATGTAAATTGACCACTAAGCCTGCTAAAAAAAAAATTCATTATTATTGCAAATATTGATACAGATTACAAATATTTTTGTACATTTTAAAGACGTGTTAGCTTTTTTTTTCTCAAAACAATTTTTATTATAATTTTTAATACCTAGCTTTGCCCGGCACGCTTGTCTGCGCCCAGTACAAGCTATTGTCATAATGAATGTTGTATCTATATATATATATATATATATTTAGGTTCCCTATAGGCAGCCTAACCTTTCACACTTTCCCAATGGATGTTATTTCTCTAGATACCATCATTAACATATATACCAATTTTCATGCCTGTACTAAAATAGATGCAAAGATATGACGAATTTTGTTTATCGAATATATGGGGCGGTGCAGACCATCCCACCTTGTTTTGATCAAACTTAAGAAGATTCCTTTCCTGGCCTAACTGAAGTTAGTCTGTGTATTTGAGCTCAATCAGCTGGACGGTTTGGCTGCCTATATGAAACATATATAAAAACATTATATATGTACATAGCTGCAAAATTAATACAATTTATTATTAAATGCTACAAGAGGAATGGGTATCATCATTTGTATCTAGTATTCGAGTCTTCATTGTTGTTATTTTTTGTGCATTTTCAGTTCCAGAATCAATCGAAAACCTGGATCCATTCTGAGGAACCCTTAAAACTTAAAAATATGAAAATCAAAATTATATATTCACTAGCTGTACCCGCTTTGCTGCGCCCAGTAAAAAATAATTTTCATTAATTTTTATTCTCTTTTCTTAACTTGATTACTCATCCAATCCTATTAACATGTATACCAAATTTCATCCACGTACTTCAAATGGTTGCAAAGATATATTGAATTTTTTGTATCGCTTGTATCAACTAAAAATTGATGAAATAGTTCACTGGCCTTTAAAATATGATTTGACTCATTTTGTCTAAACATATGTAATCCGAAAAGCGTTAAAGTCCATACACGAAATCTTCTTTCTTGTCTCATCAAGCTGAAGTGGTAGTCATCTTCTCCACGGGGAAAAAATATGGGATACTGAAGTGCATCGTATGATCGATGTGTTTCTGGATCAATCGGTTGTAATCGTTAAACATTGTTTGGAGGCTTAAAATAATTTCCCGGTTTATTCCAACAATAATTGCACAGCGACGATCTGCTTGCATTTCTACATCTCCGGTGAAAAATATTTGCAAAAACTTGGATTCTTTATTAGGTCCAGGAAGAAGTGAACCAATGCGATAATAAATTTGGCCTTGCACTTTGAATGTCGTCATAAATCCTTCATCGTTTGCCACTTTTGTTACTCCAAAAGAAGTCATTTGAAAAGATGTATTGTACTTTCTAATATTTTTCTGGTGGGTGCAGTAGCGGTGCTAAATTAACTTTACCACTTGAGTAGCATAGACCAGGTGCTTCTCTGGCATATTTCACCGCACGACAATGTAAGCAAGCATTGTTCAATGACCCAATGAGGACTGCATCATTATTTTTTTAATCGCATGTTCTGTCGTAATGAAAAGCTTCCATTGTCAAATTTCTTCTATTCCTTAATCTTACAGAACTAAGACGCGATTCACTTTGGATGGGCATTTCAGATGGCCTTGAAGTAGATGCAATATTACGCTGAAGACGTGATTCTCGTTGATCTTAACTTTCAGATGCAATTGACGTAGATGCATTACTACGCAACCGCCGAAGTCTTGATTCTCGTTGCTCCTGAGTTTCCGATGCTCTTGAAAATGATTCATTGCTCGTAAATGCTGAAGGCGTGATTCTCGTTGTTCCTGAGTTTCTGCTGCTCGTGGCGTAGATGCATGAGTTTATAATTGCTCTAGACGCAATTCTCGTTGTTCGTGAACTTCTGCTGCTCGTGACGTAGATGCGTGATTTCGTAATTGCTCGAGACGCAATTTTTTTTTTTATTTTATGTCTCCTTCTTTCCTGCATTTCGTTTGACTTTGCTGTCTTTCTCCCAATGGAAGCCTTTTTAGGTGGCATTATGAAATGATAATCACTAAAACTCTGATAAAAAATTATATCACAATTTCCTTCTATGTTTCACTAATATTTTTGTTTATTATAATAAATCACAAAAAAATTATGTCGCTTTAATTTGAATAAAAATTAAGTTATCATGAGCACATCCAACTCATGTGCGATCTATTTTCAAATTAAACATTTTTTAATATGAGTTTACCCGTTGATTTTTTAAAAACTATCATATAACATGTAAGGAGCAGATAGCTACATATACATATTTTGACCCTTTATGCCCGTGCATTTTTAAAACGATCCCATTATTATATAACAGGTGACGGGTCGTTTAACTTTTTTAGGCCCTGTACCGAAGGTACAAGAGCCTATTGGTTTTGTGCAAATGTATGTAACAGGTAGAAATAATAATCGGAGACCCCCCAAAGTTACCCCCATTATGGTCAGGAGCGATAGAGGAGTCGATATAGACATGTCCGTCTGTCCTTCTGGCCGTCCGTATGAACGAAAGGATCTCGGAAACGGTAATAGATAGAGACTTCATGTTTTTTGCATTCGACTAGGACTGCTCCGGAATTTTACAAGTTTATTTTAAAAACTTGCCCCTCCCCCCCCCTCCCCATAAAATCACCCCCAAGGGTAAAAATTTCTTCGGCACAAAAAAAAGTAAGTATGCCAGTATAGAGATATCGTCCTTCTTAGCAAAAATCCGAAAAGTTCATCAAAATCAGATAATAAATGACGATTTTATAAGCAATTGAATTTGAGCGACCCCCCTTTTCGTTTCATACATAAAAAAATGGTTTAAAAGGCACTTAGTCGTGCAGTGAGAAGTGGTCATGTGTTTGGTCATAAGCTTGGGGAACATTTAATGTGTTTGTTAGGCGACCTGCACTGGTACAGGGCCTCTTACAGTCGGTTACGCCCGACTGTGATTTTCTTACTTGTTTTTTTTGAACTACCGGTTATTCCGAACCTGGCAACACTTAGCTCATGACAGATTTGACAGAAAGTTAGTATTATTATTCCGCTGAACGAATATGGTTGCGTTTTCGCTTCTCTAAGTGGGCTCACGATCGACTTGAAATCGATGCTGATTTTGTGAAAAATATCATCTTTTCAGATGAAGCTCATTTTCATCAAGCAAAATTGTCGTATTTGGGGCACGGAGAACCCAAATACGATTTGGTGTGGATTTTGGTCGAAAGGCATCATTGGACCATTTTTCTTTGAAAATGAAGAAGGTGAGACGGTTACAGTCAATGGTGAGCGCTATCGGGCCATGTTAAGTGAATTTTTGTTCACAACAATTGAGGATGAGGACCTTGGTGACATTTGGTTTCAACAGGATGGCGCTCCGTGCCACACAGCCAATGTTACAATCGATCTTTTGCGCACTGTTTTTGCAGATCGAATTATCAGTCGAAATTCTGATGTCGTTTGGCCACTAAGAAGCTGCGATTTGATATCGTTGGACTATTATTTGTGGGGAGCCGTCAAAGATTAGTGTTACGCCAACAAACCAGAGACAATGGAAGCTTTGAAGAACAACATTCGCGATACCATAGCCGAGATAGGGCTGCACACAGTCGAAAATGTACTCAAAAATTGGACCTGAATGAAATAATATTCCACTGTTAACCGGAAGGATTGAGCTTTCAAATAAAAAAAAAAAACAGTTTGAAAAAATCTCTAGTAGATTTTATAGCATTTAAAAAAATTATTTGGCGGACCCGATGTAGATATATACAAGATTAATTTTTAGGTCCTGTACCGAAGGTACAAGAGCCTGTTGGTTTTGTGCAAATGTAAGTAACTGGTAGAAATAATAGTCGGAGACCCCCTTAAAGTTACCCCCATTATGGTCAGGAGTGATAGAGGAGTCGATATAGCCATGTCCGTCTGTATGAACGAAAGGATCTCGGAACGAGTATGCTATTATAGAGATAACGTCTTTCTAAGCCAAAATCCAAAAAGTTCATCAAAATCGGATAATATTTGTCGATTTTATAAGCAATTATCTTTTCTTTTAATACATAAAATAAATGTTTATAAGGCACTTATTCGTGCAGTGAGAAGTGGTCATAAGCTTGGTCATAAGCTCGGGAAACATTTAATGTATTTGTTAGGCGACCTGTACTGGTACAGGGCCACTTACAGTCGGTTACGCCCTTACTTATATAGATTAGCAATACATGTGAAAAAGATACAAATAGTTAAAATAAATATGTTTAGCTATACAACCGCTAACAAATCCAACAATTTATCTAATTTAGGGAAACACAATTAATTGCACAAATCGGAGCCAGTACTTATCGTAGATTTCATCAGACCTAAAGATAAACCTCTATAGAAAAGATACTTTTCCTAAAGCTAAATATGAAAACAAATCCAAAACAAGGAAACCAACTATCCACTCCTAAACAAATTAAAATGCATTCAAGACTCAATTCGAAATCAATACAGATAAGCAAATAATAGCCAATACTTTCGAACTCCGCTACCAAAAAAGGGTCCGAAGATGGACTATCAGATTTACGGTGTAATAAATACTCAGTAAATGCCTCACTATCAATCAATACTACATCACAACCATACAACCCATCGAAGGTAATAAAAGCTTCTTCACTTAATTCACTGTCTTGGAAATAGTCAGAGGAAAATCGCATTTCTTATCTAATGCTCAAAAACATCAATAACATATTTTAAAACTTAATACCACAAACGTATATAGCAAACCTCATAATTACAATTACTAATAAAATAATAATAATAATAATAATAATCACTAATAATAAAAAGTGAACTAGAGGCACTAGGGTTTAAGGTTGGAGGTGTAAGTAACATCAGAAGCCGTGTTACGAAAGAACCACTGAACATGTTCTTCATCGATCTGGAACCTGACAACAAAAACCCCGAAATTTACACAATAATTTAATGATGTTGTTCAGTGTTTTCGTTGCCAAGAATATGGGCATAAGCAAATTGAAACAACAAACAATCTTCTCAATATGATTATGTTACTTGTTAACAAACTATGCAAGTAGACCTACGAATTGGAGTATGGAATGCTAACGGACTTTCCTATCATGTTAATGAAATTTCTATATTTATAAAATCAAATGAAATAGACGTTATGTTGATCTCAGAGACACACTTTACTAACAGAGCACATTTTGAAGTACACGGATGTGAACTGATAACCGCAGATCACGCAGCGAACAGCGCCCATGGAGGAGCTGCAATTATTGTCAAAAGTGGACTTAAATATAAACCAATGGAAAGTGTAAGAACAAATTCTATTCAAGCTGCTACAATTCAAATTAAATGTATACATACGGACTTAGCAATATCAGCAGTATATTTTCCTCCAAGGTTTTCAATAAAAGAAACCAACTACAAAGACTTTTTTAATAATCTTGGGACAAAATTTATTGCTGGTGGCGATTACAACGCAAAACATCCTTGGTTGGGTTCGAGGTTGATAAATCCGAAAGGAAGTGAGCTGTGTAAGTGTTTCTTTGTTTTGTTTACATGGCCGTCAACCGTCTGCCAGTCATGGCCGCGTCCAGGAAAGCGCGCTAGCCTCCATAATCCTGTGGGCGCTGGCGCCAGTCGTTCTGAATGCCAAGTACGGAGAGATCTCTCCATATCAAGTTTGCGCCCCCCATGTAAACCATGCTTGCTGGAGCTCTTTCGTCCATTTAAATGAGGTGCCCAGCCCAGTGCAGCCGCTGGAATCTTATGCGCTGGACTATGTCAACCTCATCGAATAGCTCGTACAGCTCGCAGTTCATACGGGACCTAAACTCGTCGCCGACTCTAATAGGACCAAAGATCCTGCGAAGAATCTTCCTCTCGAAGACTTCCAACGCTGTCTCGTCCGACTCAATCACGGTCTATGTCTCTGCGCCATACAGTAGGACCGGGAGTATCAGCGTCTTATATATCTTTATTTTCGTCGGTCGAGAGAGGGCTTTACTTCTCATTTGCTTGCTCAGCCCAAAAAAGCATCGGTTTGCAAGCGTGATTCTTCGCCTGATCTCCAGGCTGACGTTGTTGTTGCTGGTGATCTCTGTTCCGAGATAGACGAAGTTTTCTACAACACTGAAGTTGAAATTCTCCATCGTCACTGACCGTCCAAGACGCATTGACGGAGTGCGAGAAGACACCAAGTACTTCGTCTTGTCCTCGTTCACCGCTAGACCCATGAGCCGAGACTGTTTTTCAATCTCCGAGACCGCCTTGCTGACTCGCCGTTCCTGCGTACCGATGATATCGATGTCATCGCCGTAAGCGAGCAGCATCACTTCCTTTTGGAAGATCGAGCCCGACATACTCTGTATGTACGGGCATTGGCGTAGGAAGTATTCCATCAGGAGATTGAAAAAATCGCACGATGGCCTGAAACCTCTCTTGGTATCAAAGTGGTCGGAGAGGTTTTTCCCCACCCTAACAACGCTTTTAGACGGACAATCTTTGCCGGGATACCCACTGCAGACAGGGCGTCGAAGAACTTCGCTCTTATCGGCGTGTCGAAAGCGGCTTTGTAATCGACAAATAGGTGGTGAGTGTCTTTGTTGAACTCGCGGGTCTTTTCCAAGATTTGGCGTAATGTGAATATTTGGTCACTGGTCGACCTTTTTGGTCTGAAGCCACACTGATATCGTCCTATCAGTGAGTCGGTATATGGCTTCAGCCTATTACACAATACGCCCGACAGAGTCTTATATCCAATGGAAAGGAGACTTATTCCGCGGTAGTTGGCGCAAACAGCGGGGTCTCCTTTCTTAAAGATAGGACAGATAACACTGAGATTCCAGTCATTGGGTATGCGTTCATCGGACCATATCTTGCATAAAAGCTGGTGCTTACTCCTAACCAACTCTTCGCCGCCGGTCTTAAATAATTCAGCTGGCAGCCCATCAGAGCCTGCCGCTTTCTTATTTTTCAGTTTTTTAATAACTGAATCGACCTCGTTATAGTCCGGTGGCTCTACAATAGTGCCATCATTAACTGGTGGTTTCGGTGTCATTTCTCTATCGGCGGTATTGTGCGGTTCATCGCCTCCGAGTAGGTTGGAGAAATGACTCCTCCATAATCTCAGTGATTCCTGTTTATCCGTTACCAGATTTCCATTCTCATCCTTACAGAAAGTTACTCCGGGCTTAAAACCTTCAGTCAGACGCTTGACCTTTTGATAGAATTTTCGAGCTTCATTTCTGTTACGTAACATCTCAACATCCTCAAACTCCCGCCTTTCTTGCTCCTTTTTCTTGCGTCTGAAAAGGCGTTTCTCCTCTCTCCGTTTCTCTCGATATCGCTCTCTAACAGCTCGCGTTGCTCCCGACTGCAGAGTTCGCTGATAGGATGCGTTCTTCTCTGCAGTAGCATTGCGACACTCCTCGTCGTATCAAGAGTTCTTCACAGGTTTTGTATAACCAATGACATCCTTGGCAGCCCTAGCCATGGAGCGGGTGATATGTGTCCACTGCTCACATATATCTCGAGAAATCGGAGAGGTTTCCCGGAGAAGTCGGGAGAGTGTGTTTGAGAAGGCTGCGGCGGTCTGCTCTGATTGCAGCTTGCCGACGTCTAGCTTTCGTTGCATGTTGGAACGTGCGGCGTGCACTACGCTGAGCCTGGTGCGTACCTTGACTGCGACAAGATAGTGGTCCGAGTCAATGTTGGGACCACGTAACGTTCGCACGTCCAACACGCTCGATGCGTGCCTTCCGTCAATCAGAACATGATCAATTTGGTTGCGTGTTTTTTGATCAGGACTCAGCCATGTAGCCTTGTGGATGTTAAGATGTTGAAATCTGGTACTACTAACTACCATGTTCCGACCTGCGGCGAAATCGATTAGCCTCTCTCCATTATTGGAGGTAGTGTCGTGAAGGCTAAATTTTCCGACGGTTGGGCCAAAGATTCCTTCCTTCCCAATCTTGGCGTTGAAATCGCCAAGCACGATTTTGACATCGTGTTTGGGACAGCGCTCGTACAGGCGTTCCAAGCGCTCATAGAACTCATCTTTAGCATCGTCGTCTTTCTCTTCCGTCGGGGCGTGCGCACAAATCAGGCTAATATAAAAATATTTAGCCTTGATACGTATCGCAGCTAGACGCTCGTCAACAGGTGTGAATCTAGAGACGAGGCCACGTAGTTTCCTACTCACCACGAAACCACATCCAAACTCGTGGCAGCTGTAGCAGATGTCACAGGATGCTTTTTTTGAGCAACCCTGCCCTATCCATCGGATTTCTTGGATTGCGGTGATGTCAGCCTTGCACTTTTCGAGGACATCAACCAGCTGGATATTTGCACCATCCTAATTAAGGGTGCGGACATTCCAGGTGCATATCCTCAAATCATGATCCTTGTATCGTTTTCCGGGGTCGTCATCAAAGGGGTCGTTCCGAGGCTTCCTTTTAGTTTTCATTGGGGGGTTTTTTTTTAACGTGGCGGGTCCCAAGCCCAGCGCACCAATCCCTTTTTAAAGGAGAGGGGGGCCCCTCCGCCTTCTAACGTTAGCTCACCTCTGAACGGATGTTCAGAGGCTACCCAGGAGATACGTGTCCTAACGGACGTGTGAGTTGCTTGGACAGTTTGACACAAGAATCATTGTTGGCCATTCCCAGGTGAATGGCAGTCAACAATTTTCCACACAATGTGCACTTGAGCAAACGAATCCCAATCTCCCAGTATAAGTGTTTACTTAACAATAATTTGTCATCACTCTCAACAGGAAAACCTACATACTGGCCAGCTGATCCTCGGAAAATAGCTAACCTGATGGATTTTATTGTATACAATGGCAATGATTTAAGCTCAGATCTTTCTCCTATCATCATAATATATCGTTCTGCAGTTCAATTTATAAATAGACCATATAAAGTTATAACACTCAAAACAAATATTTCCGCATTTCGGGACTGGTTGGAGGAACAACTTGGACGTATCCTTAAAAACGGGACTCGAAATTGACTACGCTGTTGAAACCTTTGTAAATAATATACATCAAGCTACACTCAAAAAAAAAATTTTCCTAAAATTTAGGAATCATTACCTAAAAAAATTTTGTTTATCTAAAACAGGAATTTAAGGTAAAATTTTGCCTAAAAATTTATTTTATGACCTAAATTTAAATTTTTTTTACCTAAGATATTAGGAAACTTTTTCCTTAAAATTCATTTTTTTTTTTTTGAGTGTAGCCTTATATGCACGACGGTTACCTCTTACAACCAGATAACTCGATCAAACCAATTATATCTACCGGTTGATATAAGACGTCAAATAAAAAATGAAAGAAAATTACGAAAAAAATGGCAAGAAAGTAGAAGTCCAGTAGACAAGCGGTTATTTAATAAAGCAGCTAGTGACCTTAAAGAAAGACTGTCTGAATTAAGAATATGAAACAATAAACGTATTTATTTATTTTAAGAGCTAACTTAATAATAATAAAATTATATGCTAGCTTAATACATGGCTATGGCAGCAAAGGCCTTCAGCTCTGGGATTGTGTGTGCTTATGTATAAGTTATCGTATTTATATTGTATCTAATATAATAAATGGGTGTTGAAAATAATTTTCTTAATTTAGGTTAATTTACATGTTGTTAGATGTGATGGTACAAATTTGTGGTTTTTAGGTATTTTAGAAAGTTTGATATGTTTGAGGATGTGGGATGCGATAAACATTGGAGAGGATTAGAAACTTTAAATATCGTTTGTCTTTGATGTTTTAGGGTATTGCAGTTGTTGAGTATATGTTCAATTGATATGGTCTCATTGCAAAAGGGGCATATACTGGGGAATGATCGATATAGTGCATGTGGGTTATTTTGGAGTGTCAGAGGCTTAGTGGTAGCTGTTGAGTTTGTGTGGGTTATTTCCTTGGTACCAGGTTGATGTTTCGGTTATGTTAGATTGTAGTTTTGTGAGGTGCATGTTTTTTAAGTATTTTAATATGTCTTGTATGTTAAGGTTTTCCTTTGTTAGAGGCTGTTTTGTTGAGTTTTTCGCAGAGGTGTCTGCTAATTCGTTTTCTACTATTCCTACTAGCCCGGAAATCCAGAGTAATTGAAATTTGGGGTAGGTTTTTTGCATATTATTACGAGCATGTGAGGGGTAATGTTCATTGTTATTAGGGTTATTAATTGCGTCTATTGCAGAGAGTGAGTTGGTACATATGCAAAATTGACCTATTTTATTTTTCAGGGTTTCTAGAGCTTCTACTATTGCAATGAATTCTGCGGAAAATACGGAGGAGTAGTGGGGCAGAAGATATGATTTGATGATATCGGTTTCATTTGTGATAGCAAAGGTAGTAGTCATTTTGAGATCCGTCTGTATAGATATATGTGTATTTGTGGGCTATGTTTTTTTTATAAAAGTTTCTAAGTGTTGTGTCGGTGTATTCAGCGTGAGTAGTTTTGTGGGTTGAAAGGGTAGGTTGTGGCTTCTGCTATATTTGATTATTTGATCTAGTGCTGAGTTGTATTGTGGCCGTCTAGGTGTTCGGTATGTTTTTAATATTTTATTTAGTGGGGAGTTTTTTGCTGTGATCAGGGATTTTATAAGGTTGGCTGTTAGGAGTTCACGTCTGTCTTCTAATGGGGAAACTCTTGCTTCATACAGTATGCTTTGGGTGGGTGTGGTTTTGAATGCTCCGAGAGCGATTCTGAGGCCTGTGTTGATTGATAATTTTATAGGTCTTAAAGTTGTTTTTGGGCAGTGCCCGTAAATGGGGAGACCATAGTCTGCTTTAGAGATAAGGATTCCTTTAGTGACGTTTATAAGTGCGGATGTGTTGCAGTTAAATTTCGGACTTGCGAGACATTTTATTATATTAATTGTTTGCTTGAGGGTGTGCGTGAGTTGTTCCGTGTGTGTTTTATATCTGTGTTTGTTGTTAAAGTGAAGGCCTAGTATTTTTAGTGATTCAACATTTTTGATTTTTATGTTTCCTGTTGATAAAGTGCATTTGTTGTTGTGTTTTCTGTATGTGCTTGCATTTGTTGGTGGATAACATGGCGCCTGAATGATCGGACCAATTTAGTATGGTTCTGAGGATAGATTCTAGTCTAATATTAATGTTTTTCATATTTTTCAGGTTTATTATTATGTTGAAATCGTCTGCGTAGGCGCATAGGTTGATATTTGTATGTAGGGTGAGCATATCAGCGAGTTTATTGTAAGCTATTATAAAGAGGATCACTGAGAGTGGCGAGCCCTGGGGGATGCAGTTATGAATGGGGTGGATGGGGGAGAGGTAGGTGTTTATTCGTACCGTAATTTTTCTATTTTCATGAAGTTTTTTATGTAGTTTAATATTTTTGGTCCCGTTTTCCATTCTGTGAGTTGGTCAAGTATTGAGTGGAGTCCGATTCTGTCAAAAGCTTTTGCAAAATCTAGGAATATTATAGACGTATGGTTTCTTCTGGAGATGGATCTTGTTAGTAGATAGTCTATCAAGAGTAGACTGTCTATAGAAGATTTTCCGTTCTTGAAACCAGTTTGACTGTTATGGGTTAGTTTGTCGTTAGAAACAAACCACCACAGTCGCTTTGCTATTATTTTGTCAAGCACTTTCGAAAGATATGAGTTCAGTGCTATTGGTCGGTATAAGTTTAGTGAGGTTTTGTTGGTTTTAAGTTTTGAGATAGGAACTATTATACTATTTTTGTAAACTGGGGGGTTGTAATTGTTTAATATAGAGTTTTGGAGGTTAACTGTTCGGCACTTTGTTTTTCGGTCCTTATTTTTAATCATGGTATAGTTTACTCTGTCAAGTACAGGTGTATTTCCTTTTAATGTGTTTAGGGCTGCTGTAAATTCGATTAGTGTTACTTCTTTTTCTGTAGCTCTCTTTCTGGGGACGTATGTGTGGTTGAGGGTGTTGTTTAATGATGTTAGTTTTCTGTTTATAAAGGTAGTAGAGATGTTGAGGTCAACTGATGCGTCTGAAAAGTTTTTGCAGAAGAGTTCTGCTGTTTCTGATTTGTTGGTAGTGTTTTGATTTGTGGATGGGTTGAGGATGCAGTGCAGAAGCGTCTGATATTACTCCAAATGGTTTTTTGTGGTGTGTCGTGTGCGATTTGCGTTGTGAATTCTTGGATGCTGTGTTTTTTTGCTTCTTTAAGGGTTCTTCTAAATATTGCATTTGCTCTTTTAAATTGTATGATGTTTTCAGTAGAGATGTTTCTTTTTAGAGTGTGCCATTTTTTTATTTTTTCGTCTCTAAGTTTTTTTAGATTTTTGTTCCACCAGGGCACATTGTGTGGTTTGGTCATAAGGTGTGCCTGAAGGATAGATTTGTGTGCACTAGATATTATTATTTTTTGTAATGTGGCTGCTTCTTTGTTTAATGTTTGTACTAGGTTTTAGCTGTGATGAGTATTCTTCTGTGTTTTGAAAATTGTTCCCAGTTGGGTTTATCGTTGATAAAAATGGGTTTGGAGGAAAAATGTTGTGTCTTTATTGGGTTGGAGTTGAAGAGTAAGAGATCATTTTTTGTGTACCATGTACTGTCGATTTGTAGTATTGGGCTTCTAATAGTTATGTCGATGTTTGTTAGTGTATTGTGGGTGCTAAAGTGAGTTGGTGAACCGTCATTTAGTAAAATGTAATTTGATAGGGTTATAAATTTCTCGAGTATTTTACCTCTAAAATTGTTAGTCTTTGAACCCCAGCTTATATGCCAAGCGGTAAAGTCGCCTGTGACTAACATGGGTATGTTTGAGGTTTCTAGTATACTTAGGAGGTTTTTTATAGAAAATCCTTTGTTGGGTGCAATGTAGGCTGATATTAGTCTAAATTTAATTTTTGATGTGAATTCTGCGCATACTTCGTCGAAGTCGCCGTTCAGAGCTTTTTCTCTAGTTTGTACGGAATTGTGTATCAGGAGAGCTAAACCCCCAAAGGAGGGCGAACTGTTTTTTGTTATTAAGGTGTAGTTGATAGGTGTAGGTATGCAGTTGTTGTGTATTATATGCGTTTCTTGAAGAGATAATATATGTGGCATGTGTTTTTTAATTATTATTTGGAGTTCGATGTAATTATTTATGTAACCGTTTATGTTCCATTGAATGATCTTAATGGTCATTTGGTTTTATTTATATTTTATGGACAAAAGTGTGAGTGTATTGTGTGTCTGTTTTTAATTTGTAATAATTGCATCTAGTTATTTTAAGAGTTAAATACTGTCGCTGTCCCTATTGCCTTTATGTTTGATTGTTTTTGAGGTTTTTGTTTTTGGTAGGTTGGGTTTTGCGGGTTTGAGATTTGTTGATAGGGTGTTTTTTCTTTAGGAAATATTCTTAATTTTAAGTCGTAGTGTGCACTTAAAGTTATAGAGTTACTAGCTGTACCCGGCACGCTTTGCTGTGCCCAGTAAAAGTTATTTTCATCACACAATATATTCTCCTCCTATTCGACTCCAAGCACTTCTCTACTTCTTTCAGCAATATTTAGAACCGAAAAATCAAATAACTTTTTTTGTCTTTTAAACAATGAAACTTTATTATCTTGTCTTAACTTGATTACTTCATCCGATCCCATTAACATGTATACCAATTTTCATCCAAGTACTTCAAATAGATGCAAAGATATGTTGAATTTTTTTGTATCGCTTTAATAGGGGTGGGTATAGCCCCCTCCGATTTTGACCAAACTTAACACGATTAGTTTTCTCGATCCCAGTAACATGTGTAACAAATTTCGTCCCCGTACCTCAGTAAGATACAAAGATATGTAAAATTTTGTTTATCACTTGTATGGTGGATGGGGCATAGCCCCCTCCGATTTTGACCAAACGTAACACGATTACTTTTCCGATCCCATTAACATGTGTAATAAATTTCGTCCCCGTACCTCAGATGGATGCAAAGATATGTTGAATTTTGTTTAGCGCTTGTATGGGGGGTGGGGCATAGCCCCCTCCGATATTGACCAAACGTAACACGATTACTTTTCCCGATCCCATTAACATGTGTAATAAATTTCGTCCCCGTACCTCAGATGGATGCAAAGATATGTTGAATTTTGTTTAGCGCTTGTATGGGGGGTGGGGCATAGCCCCCTCCGATATTGACCAAACATAACACGATTACTTTTCCCGATCCCATTAACATGTGTAATAAATTTCGTCCCCGTACCTCAGATGGATGCAAAGATATGTTGAATTTTGTTTATCGCTTGTATGGGGGGTGGGGCATAGCCCCCTCCGATTTTGACCAAACATAACACGATTACTTTTCCCGATCCCATTAACATGTGTAATAAATTTCGTCCCCGTACCTCAGATGGATGCAAAGATATGTTGAATTTTGTTTATCGCTTGTATGGGGGGTGGGGCATAGCCCCTCCGATTTTGACCAAACATAACACGATTACTTTTCCCGATCCCATTAACATGTGTAATAAATTTCGTCCCCGTACCTCAGATGGATGCAAAGATATGTTGAATTTTGTTTATCGCTTGTATGGGTGGTGGGGCATAGCCCCCTCCGATTTTGACCAAACATAACACGATTACTTTTCCCGATCCCATTAACATGTGTAATAAATTTCGTCCCCGTACCTCAGATGGATGCAAAGATATGTTGAATTTTGTTTATCGCTTGTATGGGGGGTGGGGCATAGCCCCCTCCGATTTTGACCAAACGTAACACGATTACTTTTCCCGATCCCATTAACATGTGTAATAAATTTCGTCCCCGTACCTCAGATGGATGCAAAGATATGTTGAATTTTGTTTATCGCTTGTATGGGGGGTGGGGCATAGCCCCCTCCGATTTTGACCAAACATAACACGATTACTTTTCCCGATCCCATTAACATGTGTAATAAATTTCGTCCCCGTACCTCAGATGGATGCAAAGATATGTTGAATTTTGTTTATCGCTTGTATGGAGGGTGGGGCATAGCCCCCTCCGATTTTGACCAAACGTAACACGATTACTTTTCCCGATCCCATTAACATGTGTAATAAATTTCGTCCCCGTACCTCAGATGGATGCAAAGATATGTTGAATTTTGTTTATCGCTTGTATGGGGGGTGGGGCATAGCCCCCTCCGATTTTGACCAAACGTAACACGATTACTTTTCCCGATCCCATTAACATGTGTAATAAATTTCGTCCCCGTACCTCAGATGGATGCAAAGATATGTTGAATTTTGTTTATCGCTTGTATGGGGGGTGGGGCATAGCCCCTCCGATTTTGACCAAACATAACACGATTACTTTTCCCGATCCCATTAACATGTGTAATAAATTTCGTCCCCGTACCTCAGATGGATGCAAAGATATGTTGAATTTTGTTTATCGCTTGTATGGGGGGTGGGGCATAGCCCCCTCCGATTTTGACCAAACGTAACACGATTACTTTTCCCGATCCCATTAACATGTGTAATAAATTTCGTCCCCGTACCTCAGATGGATGCAAAGATATGTTGAATTTTGTTTATCGCTTGTATGGGGGGTGGGGCATAGCCCCCTCCGATTTTGACCAAACATAACACGATTACTTTTCCCGATCCCATTAACATGTGTAATAAATTTCGTCCCCGTACCTCAGATGGATGCAAAGATATGTTGAATTTTGTTTAGCGCTTGTATGGGGGGTGGGGCATAGCCCCCTCCGATTTTGACCAAACGTAACACGATTACTTTTCCCGATCCCATTAACATGTGTAATAAATTTCGTCCCCGTACCTCAGATGGATGCAAAGATATGTTGAATTTTGTTTATCGCTTGTATGGGGGGTGGGGCATAGCCCCCTCCGATTTTGACCAAACGTAACACGATTACTTTTCCCGATCCCATTAACATGTGTAATAAATTTCGTCCCCGTACCTCAGATGGATGCAAAGATATGTTGAATTTTGTTTATCGCTTGTATGGGGGTGGGGCATAGCCCCCTCCGATTTTGACCAAACATAACACGATTACTTTTCCCGATCCCATTAACATGTGTAATAAATTTCGTCCCCGTACCTCAGATGGATGCAAAGATATGTTGAATTTTGTTTATCGCTTGTATGGGGGGTGGGGCATAGCCCCCTCCGATTTTGACCAAACGTAACACGATTACTTTTCCCGATCCCATTAACATGTGTAATAAATTTCGTCCCCGTACCTCAGATGGATGCAAAGATATGTTGAATTTTGTTTATCGCTTGTATGGGGGGTGGGGCATAGCCCCCTCCGATTTTGACCAAACATAACACGATTACTTTTCCCGATCCCATTAACATGTGTAATAAATTTCGTCCCCGTACCTCAGATGGATGCAAAGATATGTTGAATTTTGTTTATCGCTTGTATGGGTGGTGGGGCATAGCCCCCTCCGATTTTGACCAAACATAACACGATTACTTTTCCCGATCCCATTAACATGTGTAATAAATTTCGTCCCCGTACCTCAGATGGATGCAAAGATATGTTGAATTTTGTTTATCGCTTGTATGGGGGTGGGGCATAGCCCCCTCCGATTTTGACCAAACATAACACGATTACTTTTCCCGATCCCATTAACATGTGTAATAAATTTCGTCCCCGTACCTCAGATGGATGCAAAGATATGTTGAATTTTGTTTATCGCTTGTATGGAGGGTGGGGCATAGCCCCCTCCGATTTTGACCAAACATAACACGATTACTTTTCCCGATCCCATTAACATGTGTAATAAATTTCGTCCCCGTACCTCAGATGGATGCAAAGATATGTTGAATTTTGTTTATCGCTTGTATGGGGGGTGGGGCATAGCCCCCTCCGATTTTGACCAAACGTAACACGATTACTTTTCCCGATCCCATTAACATGTGTAATAAATTTCGTCCCCGTACCTCAGATGGATGCAAAGATATGTTGAATTTTGTTTATCGCTTGTATGGGGGTGGGGCATAGCCCCCTCCGATTTTGACCAAACGTAACACGATTACTTTTCCCGATCCCATTAACATGTGTAATAAATTTCGTCCCCGTACCTCAGATGGATGCAAAGATATGTTGAATTTTGTTTATCGCTTGTATGGGGGGTGGGGCATAGCCCCCTCCGATTTTGACCAAACGTAACACGATTACTTTTCCCGATCCCATTAACATGTGTAATAAATTTCGTCCCCGTACCTCAGATGGATGCAAAGATATGTTGAATTTTGTTTATCGCTTGTATGGGGGTGGGGCATAGCCCCCTCCGATTTTGACCAAACGTAACACGATTACTTTTCCCGATCCCATTAACATGTGTAATAAATTTCGTCCCCGTACCTCAGATGGATGCAAAGATATGTTGAATTTTGTTTATCGCTTGTATGGGTGGTGGGGCATAGCCCCCTCCGATTTTGACCAAACATAACACGATTACTTTTCCCGATCCCATTAACATGTGTAATAAATTTCGTCCCCGTACCTCAGATGGATGCAAAGATATGTTGAATTTTGTTTAGCGCTTGTATGGGGGGTGGGGCATAGCCCCCTCCGATATTGACCAAACGTAACACGATTACTTTTCCCGATCCCATTAACATGTGTAATAAATTTCGTCCCCGTACCTCAGATGGATGCAAAGATATGTTGAATTTTGTTTATCGCTTGTATGGGGGGTGGGGCATAGCCCCCTCCGATTTTGACCAAACGTAACACGATTACTTTTCCCGATCCCATTAACATGTGTAATAAATTTCGTCCCCGTACCTCAGATGGATGCAAAGATATGTTGAATTTTGTTTATCGCTTGTATGGGGGGTGGGGCATAGCCCCCTCCGATTTTGACCAAACATAACACGATTACTTTTCCCGATCCCATTAACATGTGTAATAAATTTCGTCCCCGTACCTCAGATGGATGCAAAGATATGTTGAATTTTGTTTATCGCTTGTATGGGGGGTGGGGCATAGCCCCCTCCGATTTTGACCAAACATAACACGATTACTTTTCCCGATCCCATTAACATGTGTAATAAATTTCGTCCCCGTACCTCAGATGGATGCAAAGATATGTTGAATTTTGTTTATCGCTTGTATGGGGGGTGGGGCATAGCCCCTCCGATTTTGACCAAACATAACACGATTACTTTTCCCGATCCCATTAACATGTGTAATAAATTTCGTCCCCGTACCTCAGATGGATGCAAAGATATGTTGAATTTTGTTTATCGCTTGTATGGGTGGTGGGGCATAGCCCCCTCCGATTTTGACCAAACATAACACGATTACTTTTCCCGATCCCATTAACATGTGTAATAAATTTCGTCCCCGTACCTCAGATGGATGCAAAGATATGTTGAATTTTGTTTATCGCTTGTATGGGGGTGGGGCATAGCCCCCTCCGATTTTGACCAAACGTAACACGATTACTTTTCCCGATCCCATTAACATGTGTAATAAATTTCGTCCCCGTACCTCAGATGGATGCAAAGATATGTTGAATTTTGTTTATCGCTTGTATGGGGGGTGGGGCATAGCCCCCTCCGATTTTGACCAAACATAACACGATTACTTTTCCCGATCCCATTAACATGTGTAATAAATTTCGTCCCCGTACCTCAGATGGATGCAAAGATATGTTGAATTTTGTTTATCGCTTGTATGGGGGGTGGGGCATAGCCCCCTCCGATTTTGACCAAACGTAACACGATTACTTTTCCCGATCCCATTAACATGTGTAATAAATTTCGTCCCCGTACCTCAGATGGATGCAAAGATATGTTGAATTTTGTTTATCGCTTGTATGGGGGGTGGGGCATAGCCCCCTCCGATTTTGACCAAACGTAACACGATTACTTTTCCCGATCCCATTAACATGTGTAATAAATTTCGTCCCCGTACCTCAGATGGATGCAAAGATATGTTGAATTTTGTTTAGCGCTTGTATGGGGGGTGGGGCATAGCCCCCTCCGATATTGACCAAACGTAACACGATTACTTTTCCCGATCCCATTAACATGTGTAATAAATTTCGTCCCCGTACCTCAGATGGATGCAAAGATATGTTGAATTTTGTTTATCGCTTGTATGGGGGGTGGGGCATAGCCCCCTCCGATTTTGACCAAACGTAACACGATTACTTTTCCCGATCCCATTAACATGTGTAATAAATTTCGTCCCCGTACCTCAGATGGATGCAAAGATATGTTGAATTTTGTTTATCGTTTGTATGGGGGGTGGGGCATAGCCCCCTCCGATTTTGACCAAACGTAACACGATTACTTTTCCCGATCCCATTAACATGTGTAATAAATTTCGTCCCCGTACCTCAGATGGATGCAAAGATATGTTGAATTTTGTTTAGCGCTTGTATGGGGGGTGGGGCATAGCCCCCTCCGATATTGACCAAACGTAACACGATTACTTTTCCCGATCCCATTAACATGTGTAATAAATTTCGTCCCCGTACCTCAGATGGATGCAAAGATATGTTGAATTTTGTTTAGCGCTTGTATGGGGGGTGGGGCATAGCCCCCTCCGATATTGACCAAACGTAACACGATTACTTTTCCCGATCCCATTAACATGTGTAATAAATTTCGTCCCCGTACCTCAGATGGATGCAAAGATATGTTGAATTTTGTTTATCGCTTGTATGGGGGTGGGGCATAGCCCCCTCCGATTTTGACAAAACGCTAACACGATTACTTTTCCCGATCCCATTAACATGTGTAATAAATTTCGTCCCCGTACCTCAGATGGATGCAAAGATATGTTGAATTTTGTTTAGCGCTTGTATGGGGGTGGGGCATAGCCCCCTCCGATTTTGACCAAACGTAACACGATTACTTTTCCCGATCCCATTAACATGTGTAATAAATTTCGTCCCCGTACCTCAGATGGATGCAAAGATATGTTGAATTTTGTTTAGCGCTTGTATGGGGGGTGGGGCATAGCCCCCTCCGATTTTGACCAAACGTAACACGATTACTTTTCCCGATCCCATTAACATGTGTAATAAATTTCGTCCCCGTACCTCAGATGGATGCAAAGATATGTTGAATTTTGTTTAGCGCTTGTATGGGGGGTCTGGCATAGCCCCCTCCGATATTGACCAAACGTAACACGATTACTTTTCCCGATCCCATTAACATGTGTAATAAATTTCGTCCCTGTACCTCAGATGGATGCAAAGATATGGTTGAATTTTGTTTATCGTGTGTATGGTGGTGGCGCATAGCCCCCTCCGATTTTGACCAAACGTAACACTTTTACTTTTCCCGATCCCATTAACATGTGTAATAAATTTCGTCCCCGTACCTCAGATGGATGCAAAGATATGATGAATTTTGTTTATCGCTTGTATGAGGGGTGGGGCATAGCCCCTTCCGATTTGGACCAAACGTAACACGATTACTTTTCCCGATCCCATTAACATGTGTAATAAATTTCGTCCCCGTACCTCAGATGGATGCAAAGATATGTTGAATTTTGTTTATCGCTTGTATGGGGGTGGGGCATAGCCCCCTCCGATTTTGACCAAACGTAACACGATTACTTTTCCCGATCCCATTAACATGTGTAATAAATTTCGTCCCCGTACCTCAGATGGATGCAAAGATATGTTGAATTTTGTTTATCGCTTGTATGGGGGTGGGGCATAGCCCCCTCCGATTTTGACCAAACGTAACACGATTATTTCTTTTCCCGATCCCATTAACATGTGTAATAAATTTCGTCCCCGTACCTCAGATGGATGCAAAGATATGTTGAATTTTGTTTATCGCTTGTATGGGGGGTGGGGCATAGCCCCCTCCGATTTTGACCAAACGTAACACGATTACTTTTCCCGATCCCATTAACATGTGTAATAAATTTCGTCCCCGTACCTCAGATGGATGCAAAGATATGTTGAATTTTGTTTATCGCTTGTATGGGTGGTGGGGCATAGCCCCCTCCGATTTTGACCAAACGTAACACGATTACTTTTCCCGATCCCATTAACATGTGTAATAAATTTCGTCCCCGTACCTCAGATGGATGCAAAGATATGTTGAATTTTGTTTATCGCTTGTATGGGGGGTGGGGCATAGCCCCCTCCGATTTTGACCAAACGTAACACGATTACTTTTCCCGATCCCATTAACATGTGTAATAAATTTCGTCCCCGTACCTCAGATGGATGCAAAGATATGTTGAATTTTGTTTATCGCTTGTATGGGGGGTGGGGCATAGCCCCCTCCGATTTTGACCAAACGTAACACGATTACTTTTCCCGATCCCATTAACATGTGTAATAAATTTCGTCCCCGTACCTCAGATGGATGCAAAGATATGTTGAATTTTGTTTATCGCTTGTATGGGGGGTGGGGCATAGCCCCCTCCGATTTGGACCAAACATAGCACGATTACTTTTCCCGATCCCATTAACATGTGTAATAAATTTCGTCCCCGTACCTCAGATGGATGCAAAGATATGTTGAATTTTGTTTATCGCTTGTATGGGGGGTGGGGCATAGCCCCCTCCGATTTTGACCAAACATAACACGATTACTTTTCCCGATCCCAATAACATGTGTAATAAATTTCGTCCCCGTACCTCAGATGGATGCAAAGATATGTTGAATTTTGTTTATCGCTTGTATGGGGGGTCGGGCATAGCCCCCTCCGATATTGACCAAACGTAACACGATTACTTTTCCCGATCCCATTAACATGTGTAATAAATTTCGTCCCCGTACCTCAGATGGATGCAAAGATATGTTGAATTTTGTTTATCGCTTGTATGGGGGGTGGGGCATAGCCCCCTCCGATTTTGACCAAACGTAACACGATTACTTTTCCCGATCCCATTAACATGTGTAATAAATTTCGTCCCCGTACCTCAGATGGATGCAAAGATATGTTGAATTTTGTTTATCGCTTGTATGGGGGTGGGGCATAGCCCCCTCCGATTTTGACCAAACGTAACACGATTACTTTTCCCGATCCCATTAACATGTGTAATAAATTTCGTCCCCGTACCTCAGATGGATGCAAAGAAATGTTTAATTTTGTTTAGCGCTTGTATGGGGGGTGGGGCATAGTCCCCTCCGATATTGACCAAACGTAACACGATTACTTTTCCCGATCCCCTTAACATGTGTAATAAATTTCGTCCCCGTACCTCAGATGGATGCAAAGATATGATGAATTTTGTTTATCGCTTTGTATGGCTGGTGGGGCACAGCCCCCTCCGATTTTGACCAAACTTTACTCGAACACTCTCCTAAATGAACTGAAGATCGTCTGTGAATTTCAGCTCAATCGGTTGGATGGTTTTGCTTCCTATAAGGAACATACATACACACATACATATATACAAGATTCATTTTTATATATATAGATAGTATATAGAGTTATAAATTGACAGAGCAGTTTTATGGTCGACTTTGTTGTTTTGATTGCTACCAATTCTTATTGCTTTAAGAATGCTGGGCATTTGCGGTCCAGTGGGCAGTGTTTTGGGTCAACTTCGGAGTTGTTTTTACAGTTTAGACAGTTTTTGCATGATTTTTCCGAACTTTTGCAGGCCGGGGTTGGGTGGCCAAATCGTAGGCATTTTTTGCATCTCAATGGGAACGGAATATACGGACGGACTCGTGTATTCACATATCCAATTTTTATAGATTCTGGAAGGTTGTGTGTGGCGAACGTAATAATGATAAAGCCAGTTTCTACCATGCATAGTCTATTGTTTTTTTAATTAAGAAGGGTGACACATTTTCGAAGAATTTGTTATCTTTTCTGGTAATTACAATATATTTTGGGTTGTTTAGTTGTGAATATTTGCTGTAAATTGACGTTGTTTTGTTCGGTTAATATCAGGCGATTTTGCCATTGTTTTTGTTAACGGGCTTAAGACCGGCACTATGGTTTTGTGTTTTTTGCTTTTGTTATTTTACGTATTTTAATTTGTGCACTGGTTTGTTTGTTGCAAAATAACTGTTTTTTTTTTTTTTTTAACGTTTTTAGTATGAATATTTAGGCACCACAGGAACGCAAAAGTAACACGTCTTCTCTCAATGAGGTTTGAAAACAATAAACTTATAGCTTATTATTTCATATAAATTACATTTATAATTTTTTATTACCGCTACTGATTCGTCTCTTGTAGGATTTTTTTTCGTCTGCGTTCTGCATTTATGGTAAATTTTTGGTAATCAATGTGCAATACCTACTGGTTATAGAATTAATTATTGAAAAGTATACAAAAAGCTGACTGCAGTAAAAGAACTTACCAAAAAATTTAAGTGCGAATGCTTAATTCAAAATGAAAAATTAGAAGAGAAACCTAAACTTGATTTTTAAATAATACCTATTTATCGTCTGATTGTCGCGCTATTGAATAAAATCGGGTAATAACGACTATTTTTTGAAGAATTTACCAGCCTATCGCCGCATAAGATAAATAATTTAAACATAAATTTTGGTCAAGTGGAAAGTCAGTGACTTTTTTTTAATTTGTCGTGGTAACTTTAAAAGAAATAAGAAATAATATAAACGTGTTGAGATATTCGTCCATATAAATTGTGTGTGACATCTATAAAGCAATGACATGAAAGGCAGACTGAATTAAGAAAGTTGCAGCGTCATTTGTAAACGATTCATCAGTCGCTCAGTTTGTGGCAGGCGAAGTATCGCACTCGATTGTTAAAACGAATGTTAAGCGAGTTTCATTTGTTCCCATTGATATTTTTCATAACATAAAAAAAAAATTTTAAATATATATGTTTATTAAAGCTAAAATCAATTTTTTTTTCCTTTGATATAAATAAACTTTCATACATTACTTATATATGAACTTTCTGATTGAGTATCATTTAGTTTAATTTTTTTTGCTGCATTGCAAGCTACTTTCGATATCCGATCATGTGCGTATTGGAAAAATTTCTGCGAAATTTTATCGAAATCCAGTTCATCCATTTTGGGGAACATGGTTTTAAACGCACCTGAAAAAGTGGATTAATTTTGTAATTAGTTTATGAATAAGGAATAAATGTATTTATGATTATTACTTCGAATTGCTAATGTAATAGTAAATCCCCTTATGCATTTTTTTGTGCTGGTGCCTCTCCACGAATATTTTTCTGCCAGCTCATCTACAAATATTTTACGCCAACACATCCGCACATATTTGTCGAACTCTTTTACGTTCAGATTTTCGAAATTTTTTACCTGTAAATAAAATAAATTTTATAAATTAATGATTATGAACAATTGGCTAAGTTATAATTCAACTAACGCCTAGACAATGAGAGCAAATTTAAATTTTAATTGTGATAACTAAACATAAAATACAAATATTTATTTTATTTATATGGTGAGCTTAAAGGTAAAACTTAGAAGCTAACAAATTGATTTATAGCATGGCAACTTAAGCCTTCAGCTATGTATAATATAATATAAAAGGTGGAGCTATAATTAAATCTAATTGGTCTTAAATTAATATATATAAATAGTATATACAACTCATTTGCGTATGGAGGTTTAGGCACAAGAATTGTACTTATAATAACAGATTTACATGTTTTTGTTGTTTTTATTTTTTAGATTTTATGTAATAAGTTTGTTTTTTTAAGGAAGTTAATAAGTAACTTAAGGTCATTTACCAATGGTGTTTTAAGTATATAAAATACAAAAAATATGTAGCGTTTACATAAAAGTATTAAACTTACAATTTGTTTAAAAGCATCTTCATTTTCAATCATTTTTTCGAACTCTTCAAAATCAGTAGTTGATGAAAATGGTGCCGGCGGAATTATTGAAGAGTCATTGTCCTCCATTGACTTTCCATTCATGCAATTGATATCTTTTCTCATAGAAATCATATCTTGTGTAAGACGGTTTAATCTGGTCATAATCTGCTTGCTCGTGACTTTCTGCTGCTCTTCCATAGCCTTTTGACGGTCTTCCATATTTTTTAAACATGCGAGGATATCTGTAGAAAAGACGTCAAAATTTTAGTATTTAATATTTTTTAAACAAAACTGTACATACCTTTTAACATATTGTGGTTGCTGTTGTTGGGCTCTGCATTGAAGAGTTCAATATATATTTTTTCAGAAGACATGACGCTAAAAATGTATTAGAGGAATGTATATGTATGAGCCAAGTGAGTGCTGCACTATTTGAGAGTCTAAAGTAAATTTGTTTGAGCAATAAATGCCCACAAGGGATGAGTCAATTGGGTATTTGAAAAATTTTTCTAGGTTTTAAATCCAATTACTTTGTAATTTTTTCTATATCTAGAATCCTATATATGTATACAATATTTGTCATTTTCTTTCCTATAAAAAAATGAGTCTGCTTGTTTCAGGTCGAAGTAAAAATCTTTGTAACATATTTTTTTTGAGCCTTTGTCACTGTCTATCATTGATTGGCGACTATTAACTACATTTAACACGCTGCGCCCAACAATGCGGTTGTATAATTGCTCTAAAATACACCGACTTTTCCTTAACATTCTTTTCACTTCGCTTAAATAGTTTTCAAACGGAAAGGCGCTTATACTTCCCAATGAGCTGTATATGCTTGACTAAAATGTGTCAGACAATGGAAATTAAATGTGATCATTGTGAAAGAATAAAGTATTTGCACTTGATCAACAAAATCGTCCAAAAGGCGTGTGACAATCAAATTTTTTTATATGCAATATTCTTGTGTATTGTACCTCTCATTATTCAAAAATCTTTTTAAAACTATAGGTCCAGTGTACAAATAAAAATGAACGGAGCTCTGTAGCTTTAAATCTCTCTAAGTAGTCAATAAATCTTGGCTTTCGGTTAAATTCTTTTGGCACAAGTGGTCGCAGCGAAACTAATTCAGAGTTAAACAATAAATATAGTTCGTCATTGAAAACTATCCCCTTTCTGACAACATTTGCAACAGGAATAAAAACCTGAATTATGTTTTACTCCTGAAACAAATGCCCTTAAACAAATTATGTAATGTTTTTTGTGAAAAAAAAAGAACCCATTAAAATTAACTCTTAAAGTTTTACAACAAAGTCATTTAAAAATGAATTCGGGTGGCGCGACCGACATACTAAATATCCCAACCACTAGAACTGTCTTATGGCCATCTACACTGAGTAATATTGGTCAAGTTTGCTCCGTCGAACTTTTTATTGGGCGAACATCTCTGGGAAAACAACAAATTTTTTTCGACAGTAAACCAAGCAATTTATTTAAATCATCTGCAGCACTCCAAAGTTCCTCATCGTCAGCCTCGTCATGTTCAATTTCTTTGCATTTTAATCAACATAATTAACAGCATCTTCTTCAATTGTACCGCCGCTCCCCAATTACAATTAACACATACACAACTACACTTTAGACAATCACTTTTTAACAATAACTCTCCCATAAAATAATAAATATTTACCAAAATCAAATGAATTATAAAAAATTAATATAAATAATAAAGATGTATGTGTCAATATAATATTCGCTTGTGTGTTAAGTGGGAGGACTGAAGCAGGATATGTATACTTAACCAGGTAGGAGAGCTAGACTTGTCGTTCTCTTTTCTGGCAACCAAAATTTCAGTTCGCTTCCGCTTCAAACGTAAAGGCCGTCTCCAGGGTATACTTAACTAGGTAGGAGCGTGCTGCTAGTCGTTCTCTTTTTTAGTCACTTCCCACGCTTGATTGTCGTGTGTTTTACACACACGCAAAAGAAACAATGCGTTAGTTTGTTTTCAACTACAAGTTGTTGTTGGCTTTCTCTCTTTTGCTCTAAAGCGCTCCTACCTTTTTGAGTATACACGGACTAGACCATTGTTTGTGTTTTTTGAAAATTGTTGTTGCAAGTGTGTGGGGAGCATACGAGCTGGCATACAATTTACCCGCTGGTATACGGCTTATATACCAGCGGTATTACAATAACAAAGTGGTATCGCTTGTATAACGCATCATTCTAGGCAAGAGCGTATACAGCTTTTGTCGAAGGGGGCGCCGATGTCCTCGAAGAGGCTTTTTACTTTGTTTTTTTTTTAGTAGGCAAAAGAGCGAAATACTTGTATGTAGTAAATACATTTTTTAACGAACTTTTCAAAAATTAGGGGGCGCCATGCCCCCACCTGGACCACCATTCCCCCCTCTATACGCCCTTGATTCTAGGCATTCTACAGTTTTTTTCGTTTGCTACAGAAAAAATTATTTTTTGAAGTCACGAAACTACTGCATATTTAACTGCTATCTCATTTTCGCATGCATGGTTTCTACTACAAAACCGCTCTGTGCTGCTCTGGCACATGGTACAATAATAGAAGGTATTCCAACTCTCACAATATACATATGTAGCTGATAGCAGTAGAGAGTAAAAAAAAATAATAAACCTTACATATATCCAAATGCTTCTGATTCTCTATATCCATCTCAAACTCTCGTAGGCTACTTTTCAGAAGTATCACTTCTTCCCTGTGTAATTTGCAACACACACATTTTTTTTAATAAACAAAAGTGCTTAGAACCCATCTATTAATTTTAGCCACTAATTCAGTACAACAAAAATATTTCAATAAAACAAAAGAAAACTGTAAGAAAATGCGAAAATATGTAGTAAAATACATTTTTTACGAACTTTTTAAAAATTAGGTGGTTGGGCAACTGCCCCTTGACTACCTTTCCTCTCCCTGGATCCACCATTGTGTACATACATATGTATATTTCGGTATTTAAAAAAAAATTAGTATCTTCGTGCATACTCATATAAAAACCTCGTATTTTTTTAAACTAGCAGCATTTTTCATACTAAAACCGTCTAATCTTTTTGTGGCTCAGACTTGTTGAGTCAACGTACAAAGATATTTTCTTGAATTTTGTTTGGCAATGATGATATATGCTTACCCATTTGTTTCTTCCGATGTTTTATTATATTCATCAACACTTTCATTATCATCAGCATTTGATATGGAATGTTTTGCGTTTGAGTTGTCGTCGGTAGTTTTATCCAATGACAAATCATATGTCAATAATGGTTTATTCACCCATCCGCCATCAATACATTCGGTACCTTCCATAGACTCTGGCTTTACGTTAGCCGCTAACGCATCTACTTCAAGTCCGCATCCTGCCAGCATACTTTGATTGTCGGTGGTATTGGTTAAGCAAGGTTCTAATTTTATTTTCTTTTGCATTAACACGTCGTTTACAAATGCATCTTCCGTGAGTTCAGATTCTGGACACTTGTGCAGTAACATGTGCTCTTGCAATGTTTTCTGGCCGTTTTTTTTGCATACCGATAACTTTTGAAATTTGAACGGGCGTCCAGCTGATAAACTAATATATTCAGAAATTCAAAAAGTTAATGTTTAATATTTCACTTTTACTCACTGATTATGCCATTCTGTATCTTCTATGGGTTCGAGCATTACATCATTTGCCAATTGATCCAAACCAAACTTCTCCATCATATTTTGATTGGAGGCATTCATGAAAGAAGTGTTTCTAAATTAAATACAAATATTATCATTAATCCTACTAATATTATAAATGCGAAAGTTTGTATGGATGTATGTATGTATGGATGTATGGATGTATGTATGCATGGATGTTCCTCTCTTACGGCTACACCTCTCAACCAATTTGTCTGAATTTTGGAATAGATATAGATGGGATGATGGAAAAGAACATAGGTTATGTTTTGACAAAATCGGAGGAGGCGTTGCCCCACCCCCCATATAAGCGATATTTAAAATTTGTCATATCTTTGCATCCATTTAAGGTACAGAGATGAAATTTGGTATACATGTTAAGAGGATGAGGAGAAGTCAACCTGTTAAGTTTGGACAAAATCACAGGGCGTTGCCCTCACCCCCCCATATAAGCGATAATCAAAATTTGTCATATCTTTGCATCCATTTAAGGTACAGACTGAAATTTGGTATACACGTTAAGAGGATGAACAGAAGTCAACCTGTTAAGATTGGACAAAATCAGAGGGGGCGTTGCCCCACCCCCGATATAAGCAACAATCAAAATATGTCATATCTTTGCATCCATTTAAGGTACAGAGATGAAATTTGGTATACATGTTAAGAGGATCATCAGAAGTAAACGGGTTAAGTTTGGTCAAAATTAGAGGGGCGGTACACCACCCCCGTATAGTTTCACAAATGAGACAAAATAAAAAAAGTAATGAGATAAACTTTGGTCTGCATTATATTGTCAAGACCCCCATAAAAGAAACACAAAAGGAGGCGTAGCTGGGCACGATGGGTGCAGTTAATAGCGCAATAATTTGAACTTACCGTTTGGTTGATTTTACGTTGGTTAATATATCACTCGGAAAATTTGTGTCATCCAGAAACACTTCTTCTTTAACAATCACCGCACTCATTTGCAATGGGACATCTGGAGAAGTAATGTTGTTGTCCACTGGAACTGCAGGCTGGGTTTGTTTATAATCGGCAGCCATATGTTTCATTTTGATTTGAGAGCTTGAAACTTGATGGTCTTTCGTGTCAGGTTCTAAATTGGTGGCCAGCGATGCGCTTATCAAGATGCAATTCAGCTTACTTATTGTTTCGAGTACACTATTGTTGTATTATATTTTTGTCATTCATTATTGGACGAAGCGAAAATTAGCCTTCAAAATTTTCAATGTTTTGCAGCGATTCCAAAATCACCGAAGGTTTGTTTATATATTTTTGTCAGCGAGTTTCTGAGTTTCTCTTTGAAATTATTTATGCAAGAAAAAATACGAAGCCAGTATTGAATCCTCTGTTTTCACAGTTATCAAATTGGAATACATACATTCTATTTAACGTACGAGAATTTGTACATATCGATTTAATATTGTCATCTTAAACGGTACATAAATGGAAATTTTTAAGCGACGATTGTAGTTTCGAGGTTTTGTAAAGGTTCAAGATGCGGTTATTTATACAATACACTGTTGTAAGACTTATAACATAAATGTCATCAAACTTCTTTTTAAATAAAGCAATTCCTGTGTAATTCATGTACTTGTCAACTACTATCAAACCTAGATGATGACACCGTGTAAATATCTCGAAACAAAATGCACAAAAATTTCGTTTATTCGGAAACAATTTGTGCAATTTTATTATTTTTTGTGCTGTCAACTTAGAAGTCATTACGAGCTTAGCGCACCTTTTGAAATATAATTTGAAACTCAATTGTACTAATATGCACCGGAAATGTAAATAAAATGTAAAGAAAAAAGAATGCTTCCGAAATTCTATACAATCTTTAAATGTAGACTAATGCAGAATCTACATACTCCAATGCAATATATACAAAAAATAAAAATTTAAGCACAATTTTTAGGGGATGGTGGAGTCGTTTGTAGAATTGTTCACATTGTGAGGAATGTTGTTGACCACCATTTACTTGGGAATGGCCAATCACAATTCATTTGGAAACGGGTAACCTCTGATCAGCCTTTAGAAGGAGAACAAACTGTAAGAAGACAAAAAACACCCCCTTGATTAGGGGATGATGTGCTGGGCTTGGGACCCGCCACTATAAAATATATTTCTCCATTGAAAACAAAAAGGAAGCCATCGATAGAAACCTATGATGACGACCTCCGCAAACTATATAAGGACTATGATTTAAGGATATTCACTTGGAATTTCCTGCTGGTTGATGTCGTCGAAACATAGAGGTTGACATCACTGCAATCCTGCAAATACTTGGCTATTTCAACACAAAAATTGGGAAGGAATGAATCCTTGACACAACTGTCGAAAAATATTTCCCTCACGACACTACCTCCAGCAGCACCAAGTTGTAACACCCAAATATACGCAAGGCTACATGGCTGAAACAAATTACATGCTACCAAATTGATTACGTTGTGATCGAGGGAAGGCTCGCATCGAGCGTGTTGTACGTGTGAACGTTACGCTACGTGGTCCCAATAGCGACTCAGACAACTATCTTGTAGCAGATAGTAGACTCAGCAGTGAGCAGTGGAGACATATCACCCGCTCCTTGGATAGGGCTCTGCAGAGTCGTGGGCAACGCGAGTTGTTAGAGAGCTCTGGCACTGATGTACTGCCCGCAGAGTTATTTAAGACCGGCGGCAAAGAGTTGGTTAGGAGTATGCACTAGCTTTTATGCAAGATATGGTCCGATGAACGCATACCCAATGACTGGAATCTCAGTGTTCTCTGTCCTATCTTTAAGAAAGGAGACCCCGCCAACCTGTTTGCGCCAACTACCGCGGAATAAGTCTCCTTTCCATTGGATATAAGACTCTGTCGGGCGTATTGTGTAATAGGCTGAAGCCATATACCGACTCACTGATAGGACGATATCAGTGTGGCTTCAGACCAAAAAGGTCGACCAGTGACCAAATATTCACATTACGCCAAATCTTGAAAAAGACCCGTGAGTTCAACAAAGACTCACCACCTATTTGTCGATAAAGCCGCTTTCGGCACGCCGATACGAACGAAGTTTTTCGACGCCCTGTCTGCACTAGGTATCCCGGCAAAGATTGTTCATCTTTTCATTGCCACGCTATCTAACACACAAAGCGTTGTCAGGGTGGGGAAAAACCTCTCCGAACCCCTTGATACCAAGAGAGATTTTAGGCAGGGCGATGCTCTGTCGTGCGATTTTTTTAATTTGCTGATGGAATTCTACGCGAGTGCCCGTACATACAGAATATGTCGGGCTCGATTTCCCAAAAAGGAAGTGGTGGTGCTCGCTAACGCCGATGACATCAATATCATCGGTACGCAGGAACGGCGAGTCAGCCAGGCGTTCTCGGAGATTGAAAAACAGTTTCGGCTCGGGTCTAGCGGTGAATGAGGACAATATGCACTTGGTGTATTCCCGCACTCCTTCATCGCGTCTTGGACGGTCAGTGACGATGGAGAATTTCAACTTCAGTATTGTAGAAAACTTCGTCTATCTTGAAACAGAGATAACCAGCAACAACAACGGCAGCCTGGAGATCAGGCGAAGAATCACGATTTTTTGGGCTGAGCAAGCAAATGAGAAGTAAAGTCCTCTCTCGAAAGACGAAAATAAATATCTATAAGATGCTGATACTCCCGGTCCTATTGTATTGCGCAGAGGCATGGTTCGCGATTGAGTCGGATGAGACAGCGTTGAAAGTCTTCAAGAGGAAGATTCTTCGCAGGATTTTTGGTCCAATTATAGTCGGCGACGAGTTTAGGTCCCGTATGAACCGCGAGCTGTTCGAGCTATTCGATGAGGTTGACATAGGCCAGCGCATAAAATTTTATTCATCGCTTATTTGGGGCGGGACAGCGCCTCCACCCAATTTTTCTTTCGGTTCTTTCATTTCAATAATTTATTTTAAAATTTATTTAATTTAAAAAAAAATTGGCTGAGTCAAAAACAATTTATATTTGTTACTAGCCTTGTCAATAGGAGTTGACTCAGGATAGACTAAAATTGTTCGGACTCATTTATCGAGATATACACTACGAACGAACTTTGTTTTTAATTTATTTGAATTGTTTTTTTTTTATTTTTATCTATTATTATTCTTATAAACAGTTCCTATGTAATGTAAAATGTACATACGAACTTATGATAAAGCTATAGTCTTTGCGCTTATTTACTAGTTATGAACTAATATTATTGATTAAGTTTGATTCTTTTAGATACTTAATCAGTAGTATCATCATATTTTTTGAAGGGTTAGAGAAATTAGAATTAGTAAAGTATTTATTTCGAATATTTAAGAAATTGGAGCAAATATTTAAAATGTGGTAAATAGAAACAGTTTCGCCGCTGTTATAAAAGTTACAGGTTGTAGATTACGTTTGGTCGAACAAGTGACGGTGGGTTATATTAGTGTGTCCGACACGGAGACGTATAATTTTTGTGAGATCAGATCTAGAGAATGAACTGTCAAACTGAAAGTTTGAATAATGCGATATATTTATTTTGTCGGAACTTGTAGATTTGTAGTGTTTTTTTCTTAGATTCCAAGAATTTTTAAAAATAACAGGGAAGTGTGTTTTCATAAATTTGTGAGTATTGGTGCTGTTGATATTAGGATAAAAAGTTAAGGGAAATTTAAATGCGTCCTTTGCAGCAGAGTCAGCTAATTCATTACCCAAAATATCGCAATGTCCAAGGACCAAAGCAATAAGAATTGTTGGGTAGTGTCTTTAGAGTAGCTGTCTAATGGTTGAGGGGTAGAACGAAGAGTTTAACTGATTTGAAATGGCTTCTATTGCAGAAAGAGAATCAGATCAAGTGCAATAATTACAATGTGCGTATTTTACCATTTCAACTGCATGCAATATTGTAATATACTGAACAGCAATGGGGAAGTATAGCTTGATAGAGGGTGTAGTTGGATGTGGTTACACTAAAAGGTGTACCATGCTCCGATTTTGACCCGTCTGTATACAGAAAAGAAAAGAGTAGTAGAGAGTTTTGTAGGTCAAGGAAATGTTGTTTATATATTACTATTGGTGTGGTTTGTCTAGGTATAGCATGGAGTTAGGAATTTACAGAGGATGGATTAAAGGTACAACGGGTTTCAATTGGCATAATGTTACTCTCAAAGAGTAAGTTGTTGATGGGTGTAGACCTAAAAGCACCCAGAGTGAATCTTATGACGGAGTGGTAAATAGTTTTTTTCTTCAGCCATGGAAAGCGACATGACATGGGAGCGTTACCCCATAAGTAGAGCCCGAAATCAATCGTTGACATGATTAAAGCGTTAATAGCACGATTTAGAGTAAAATGATTGCAGTTAAATCTACAGTTAAATAAATTCGTTATGGTTCTTCCATTTGTAGCTTTTGTTGGCTGTAAGACCAAGAATTCGCATGACATTAATATTTTCTGTATGATTCGCTTAAATACGAATTTGAAAATTTTGTATTCTGCATATGTGTAGATTTTTGAGATATATAATTTAGCGCCAGAAAAATTGCATCACAAGACAATATCATTAATCAGAGGATTCATGTCTAAGTTTTTGTCATTGTAAATTTTTTTAAATATGTGATTTTTGTCATTGTAAATTTTTTTAAATATGTGATAGTCGAAAGCATAAGCACCAAAGTTAAATTGTTTATAGATAGCAATAGTACGGTTTAGGTTGTTGAAAGCTATTAGTAAAAGTACAGGACAACCTTGAGGAATTCCATTTAGGAAGGGTAGTGTTTTTGAAAAATTGTTATAAATATAGTTTATAATTTTTGGACTAATTTTCCATTGTTTTAGTTCGTCTATTATTGTGTGCAATGCAATTTTGTTAAAAGCTTTTGTAAAATCTAACGATATGATTGATGCACTATTTTTAGTGGGAAGAGAGGAAGATATCAGATAGTCTAGTGTGATAGGGAATCAGATATAGATTTACCTCTTTTTAAGCCAATTTGTGACAATCGATTAGTTTATTGCTAATGATAAACCACCATTGTCGATTTGCTATTATTTTATCTAAGAGTTTGGATAGGCAAGAATTTAAGGATATTAGACGGTAAGAGTTGACAAGCGTTCTATCTGAGTTTGGTTTAAAAATGGGGATGATTGAAAAATTGTGTCGAAAACTCGTCTGACAGTATTTTCAATGAAATCGCTTCTCGCCAGTGTGGGATCGCATGTGGCGGTCTAACTTATATTTCGTAGGGAAACTACAAGTTAAAACGATTACAAATCGGAATTGTTTAATTTTTACAAATAATTCCACCAACTTACGTCTTATGACATAGTACACAGTCTTTACGAGAGGAATTTGTACCATCATTCGCATCTGATAAAATGTCCAATCACAAATTTAATGCAGCGTCCTTCTCTTTTCGTTCAGCTAGATTTATTTTTCGTATTTCTCAGTCTTCATTGTAGTGTTGAATTTTATGCTTGTTCAGTTCGGAAGCTAATCGGAAGCCACGTGGACAAAGATCACAATTGAAGATTTCATCACCAAAGTGCGAATGGAGATGCCTTCTGAGACAAAAACTTTGTGAAAAACTTTTTTTGCAGTATTTACATTCAAACGGTTTCTCGCCAGTATGTGTTCGCATGTGGCGGGATAGTAGTTGTTTTGTTTGAAAACTAGAAATAAAAAAAAAATTACCAACGCAAAGAAAAAAGTAGTTCCATCGTCTTACACCTTTTGGCAATGTTCACAGTCTAAACTGGAGGAATATGTACTATCATCCACCTCTGAGGAAATTGTACCATCTCTGATAAAGCGCTTAGTCTAAACTTTAGCGCAGCGTCATTCTCTTCTAGTACAGCAAAATTTGTTTCTCGAGTATCATCATCATTTTTGTGATCTGTATAAAGCTCTCGCCGTTTGGACACTATCCTAAATAATACCGAATACGATACATACAAAAATAGATATTTGTTTAATGCCGAAAAATTAAATATATATATTTAATTTGTGAACAAACGTGCACGGTGGATATGAGTTTAAGAATGTGATAGTTAAAAGTAGAGATCGTTTAATTACGAATTGACCATGAAATATGTCTGCACTTAGCACTGATGGCTGTTGCAAATTCCGTTAGTAATGAGTAGAACGGTGGGACTAGAGTAATGTTGTGCATAGTTGGGCTAATGAGGAACCGCCAAACGTGCTGAAGTGAACACTGATGGCAGGCAGTTTACATGAGCAGAAGGGAAATGATAAGGATGTATGATCGATAACTAGGCGTCTGTTTTTTTAATGTAGTAGACAGAAGTGGCAATATGACGCTTCTGTTAGTGAGAGAGAGCGAGGTAGAGAGATCTTGACTATTGCTGATTCATATTATTTAAGATTAGATTGAGATATACAAAATAATAATGAGATTCGATGATGTTATTTGTACAAATATATGTTAACGATTCTACTAACAGTTTGCTTTATTGTACTTCTCCGTGTGCGGATGCATCTTCAAAGAGTTCTGATTTTGAACGTCGAGCTAAGATACTAATATATTAAGAAAATCAATTATTAAATAAGTATTGCAACCATGTTTACTCACTGATTTATTAGTTCTTCAGATCCAATTTTCGCATTAGTAGTTTTTCTATTAACAGTCATATCAACATTATTTTTTTGTGGATTGTGTTGCGTTATATATACCAAAATCCATTATCGACCAATATATATCTTCCATGGGTTCCCGCTTTACTTCATTTGCTAATTGAGCAAAACCATTTGTAACAAAAGTTTTTCTGAATTAAACACAAATATCAGTGCATTTTAAAATTTATATGTAGACTTATATGTAGATTCTACCGTACCATTATTAAGTAGTGTCACATTCCATAACAAGAAAAAACTGTTAACTTAGAGCTTTAATACCTTATATCAGCACCTTAATATGGATAAATAAGTCTCATTAAAAAAACCCACAATGGGCATTGGATTTGTATACTACAACTTTCAAATGGCCACAGGTTTTTCGCCAAAAATTAAGTTTTATAAAAGCCACCACCAAAGAATTAAAAATGAGCGTTGGATTTGTATGGGTGTACCTCTAAAATTGGACATGGTATAGCGACATGTTGATGTTAACAAAATTATTATAATTACGGACACAGAGACTCTGCAGACTGTCTTTTAGATTGATAAGAAAACAACGAGCGAATAATTTCTGAATTGGCACAGAACCGGACGGACATATATCTGGCTTGTCGAACTCTTATATATGTGACACGCTTAGAGTAAAAATGTAACAACTGATTGTCTTTCCAGTGATATTTGTCATTTTTGCTCCCAGCTTGGGTTTGTGGTAGACAAGTACATAGTAAATCCATAGTATAACAATTTTAACTTCCTGTTTTATTGATTCTTCTACCTTCTTAATATCATCGAATTTAGCCTCTAAGCTATTCATTTTGCAGGATTCCAACTGAGTTGCCTTGTAAAACAACAATTCGTTGATCAATGTATCACCCGGAAAATCAGTGTCATCCAGAAACACTTCTTCTTTAACAATAACTGCACTCATCTGCACTGGGAGATATGTGAAACTGTTGTTGTTGTCCACTGGATGCACAAATTGCTTTCGTTTACCATTTTTAGTCAAAGATTTCATTTTGAATTTAGAGCTAAAACCCTCTTTTGTCTATCGAGCTAGTTTTTTGGTTGCGATAATATAAATTCAGTTCTGCTTTTCCACACAATTCGATTAGATTCTGCTTTTGTTTATCAACATATGGAAGCAGATGCAACGCAGTGCTTCCAAATTCAGCAAAGGTATTTTTATATTTAGCAGCATGTTTCCGAATTCTTCCTTGAAATTAGTGCTATTCACATTTTCTCTTTTACTGCACACACAGCTACGAAATTTAAAAATAAGGGAAATCGTTAGCTAAGTGTAAAATGTTAAAAACGGGAGATGCTTAAAATGTTTCAAGAAATTATACAATAAAAATAAATTGAAACCGTGAGTGATATTCTTGCTTATATATCGCAGTATACGGGTTGCGAATAAGGTGATTTATTCATTCTCATATTAGTGTGGTCCTACTTCTAAGGCCAAGCGGTGTCATCTACAAAGTCTCGAATAACAACAACAGAAATGCACTATACAATAGCCCTAGAACCAAATGTGGACCACAGGTTTTTATATATTTAATAATGTATATATGTACATCTACAAAAAATATATTTTTCATGTCCAAAACTACTGGAGCAGAAAACTTACCTTTGCCTTGTTTCAAAGTACAAAATCCTGCCTTAAAAAAAATTAAAAAAACAAACTGCACTAAAGAAAAAACTTAAAGAAGACAGACACAACAGGATATCTACTCGAAACCCTTTATTCGAAACAAAAAATAACAGGAGAATAGAAGGAGCAATATATAAAAAAAAAAGAAATAACTTATAATTTTTATTGAAATCAATAAAATTAGTAAAATGAAATACCCTTGTAAAGGACATAAATGCAACAACTACATAAAAACAACAACAGAAAATAATAACAATAAAATTAAATACAATAGCTTTTTAAACGCAACTAAGATAGGCTAACCTCTTTGTCATAGAGAGCTCGAGAGGAAGAGGTAGGCGATTCTAGGTTTTACAGCAATGCAGCAACCACAGAAACCAAAACGTCTGAAGATAAAACCAAATTTTTCCCCTCTGATCCTAAAAAACAAATTAAGTTCAATAAATAAATGCAATGTAAATAATAAAACGAAAATAATTGGAATAATTAATATAATCAAAAAAAATAATATTTACGATTTTAAAATATTATTTTTTTTTGATTATATTAATTATTACAATTATTTTCGTTTTATTATTTATATTGCATTTATTTATTGAACTTAATTTGTTTTCTCTCAAATATTCAAAATTTTGTTTTTTAGGCCCTGTACCGAAGGTTTCGTGCAAATGTATGTAACAGGTAGAAATAATGGTCGGAGATCCCCAAGGTAACCCCCATTATGGTCAGGAGCGATAGAAAAGTTAATATAGCCATGTCCGTCCGTATGAATGAAAAGATCTCAGAAATGGAAATAGATAGAGACTTCGTCCTTTTTTCAATTTTACGAGTTTATTTAAAATTTTTGTGAGATTTATTTATGCGGGCGGGAATGACTGACAACGAAGAACAGATGCTAGTGTGGTGTAAAATGTCAACTAGCCGATTGTAGCAATGGGCAATGCAACCCACGGTAGGGAAGATAGCCGATCGAAGTATTTTGCGCCTATACAGAACAATGATATTTATCATTAAATTGGATGAGTATTAGAAAGTGAGAACGGGTAAATATCATATAAATGTGTTGTTATGTGATGTGGGTCCCGTATAAACCACGAGTTGTACGAACTATTGGATGAGGTTGACATAGTCATAGTCATCATTGAGATAGTTCATGGCATTCGAATCGATGAAAGATCTCCAACACGCATGGTTTACATGGGAAGGGGGGAGGCCCAAACTTGATTGGTGGATAATGTAATAGAGGACGACCGGGCACGCGTTGGAATGACTAGGTATGGAGAGATCTCTCCGTACTTGGCATTTAAAACAACTGGCGCCAGCGCGCACAAGATTACAGAAGCAGGCGCGCCTTCCTAACTGCGGTCATGACCGAAAGACGGTTGAAGGTCATTTAAGTAAGTAATGGGAAGCCGGCATAAAATGTGCAAACACAGTTTAAGTACTCTGATCTGCGCATTTAATGGACTAATGCCATATTGAAGAGATGTTGCTTCGATGGGTTTGAATATTTTCTCACGTGTGCTTTTAATAGTATTAACTTGTTTTGGAGTAGCATGACGTATGGGGCAATCTTGCATTGATTTTGTCTCAGTGATGATATTAAGCACTTTCCCATTGATTAACGTCATACATAATTGGTAATTTATACGAATTCGAATGTTTTCCAATACAGACGTATGCACTTCTAGGATTTTTTTTCTGATAAAATGATTTCCTTTGTCTCTTTAATAAATTCAAATTTTTCTGGCTTCAGAACAGTGGAGAATGAGGCACGTTATTATTTCAAGGATTTTGATCATTATTATTTAGTAATAGAAGGCGAAGTGAAATAAGTGTTGTAGTCAGTACATTTTTATCGTTCATTTTGTTTTTATCATTATTATTATAGCCATGGTTGTAAGATGAATACCTACTCCTTCCATCAAAATCATAAGAATATATTATTTCTGCTTCTATTTCTGCAGAATTCGTAAGTGCTGTGTGACACTTGAATCTTTACCATCAGAAATAGAAACATGTTCTGTTCCTGATCTGCACGCTTCTTAAGCTTTCTTTACATCATTGTAAGTTGGCCAAATATCTGCTCCAGAAGTCTTTCTAAATAAACCTTTTTTGAAACAGAATTACGAAAGATAAAGAACAAAGCTTCTTTAATATTTTTTTTTTTTTGGATTATAACTTTTTCTGATGCCTTTATTACTTTGCGTATCTTCTTTGCGCTTGCCGGACTTTCTGAAATTTGCTTAAGAAGAGCCAGCTGCTGCTACAAGTTTGGGAGCATCGTGGATATTTTCCATACTTGTAATGCTTCACTGCACTGATATCTATTAGACTTATCTTTAAATTCCAATTGCGGACGTCCAACAGCATGTGTATAGGAGTAGGATTTACTACTTTCTTATTGGGGTTGGTGAAAGATTCTGGATTTTTAAATTCTTGATCTAACCAATTGGCATATATTTTATAAAACTTGTTTTGTTTCTGCCAGCTTTTTCATATATTTTCTTGTATTCGTTTTTTAGAGAAACTAAAGTCTTTTAATTAAGTTATTTTATTATTTTCTATTTCTTCGACATGTAGGCTTTGCATAAAAGAACTTAGTGTAAAGTCTATATGGTTATTATTGTTATCAAGATAACGATGTCTCTTTTCGTAAATTGCTTCATGTTAAAATAATAATTGGATTTACACTAGTTATCAAAGAATGTGAAACAATTACTCTGATTGTATGTAAGACTATGTCGTGGTGTATAGCCCCCTACCTATTTTGACCAAACTTATCACGATTACTTTTCCCGATCTCATTAGCATATATACCAAATCTCATCCCTATACCTCAAATGGATGCAAAGATTTGTTAAATTTTTTGTATCGTTTGTATGCATAAAAAACAAGTAAGAAAACAAGTAAGAAACATCGGGCGTTACCGACTGTAAGAGGCTCTGTACCAGTACAGGTCGCCTAACAAACACATTAAATGTTTCCATAGCTTATACCACTTCTTACTGCACGAATAAGTGCCTTATAAAAATTTTTTTTGTGTATGAAAAGAAAAGGGAGGACTGAAATATCATAGGTTATTTACTATCCGATTTTGATGAACTTTTTGGATTTTGGTTTAGAGGGACGTTATCTCTATATCTCTATTGTGTCGAAGAAATTTTTAGCCTTGGGGGTGATTTTATGGGGAAGAAGGGAAGGTGCAAAATTTTGATATAAATTTGTATAATTCCGGAGCAGTCTTAGTCGAATGCAAAAAGCACGAAGTCTCTATCTATTTTCGTTTCCGAGATCTTTTCGTTCATACGGAAGGACAGACGGACATGGCTATATCGACTCCTCTATCACTCCTGACCATAATGGGGGTCTCCGATCATTATTTCTACCTGTTACATACGTTTGCACAAAACCAATAGGCTCTTGTACCTTCGGTACAGGGCCTAAAAATTAGTTGTCATGGCGGGATAAAGGTTCCCATTAACGGCAGAACTCGTCGTAGCGTCATATTTGAAGATTAATGAGCCCAATCTATGACTTGTTGATCGTGAACAGCTTCCTCGTGTGTTTCTTGGGGATGTATTTTGGTCTTAAAATGACAATACCGCTTGGTAACGATCCATTTAAATGGAAATGAAACCTCATTGCTAATGATTGAGTGTTCACATCTGAGAATATTCTTGAACGACGAACGTGTCTTGAGGGTTTAAGTGTAGATAATACGCACCCGTTATTACTAATATCGTACCTAGCTATAATTCTAAGAGTAAAATTCTGTAATTTGGGTTATTTCTTCTAATGTCATTTAATCCCTGATAAAATCATACCAAAAATTTGTATATCTTTCAAATGTACAGTGTTAACATTTTTAGAAATACCTAGTTTCAAAATAACAATTTTGAACTTTTTCTTTGTATTTTACAGAATTAAATGGGACAAGCTCGAGACGGGACTTCATAAAAAATCAATATTATCCGACTTTAGATAGTTAAATGAAAACGGAGGAGCCAATATAGTGCTTGAAATCAAAACTTTTGCAGAAATTTTTATGAAACTTTGTGTTTTGCTGATTTCGACTTATCCGATTTTGATTTTTGAATTACTTACTTAAATGGCCGTCAACCGGTCATGGCCGCGTCTAGGAAGGCGTACCAGCCTCCATAGTATTGTGCGCGCTGGCGCCAGTCGTTTGAATGCCAAGTACGGAAAAATCTCTCCATACCTGGTCATTCATTCGAGTGCCCGTTCGTTCTCAATCAAGTTTGGCCCCCCTCCTTTCATTCATTTGATTGAGGTGCCCAGTCCAGTGCAGCCGCTGAAATTTTATGCGCTGGACCATGTCAACCTCATCGAATATCTCGTTCAGCTCGCGGTTCATACGGGACCTAAACTCGTCGCCGACTATAATTGGACCAAAAATCCTGCGAAGAATCTTCCTCTTTAAGACTTTCAACGCTGTCTCATCCGACTCAATCACGAACCATGCCTCTGCGCCATACAATAGGACCGGGAGTAGCAGCGTCTTATAGATCTTTATTTTCGTCTTTCGAGAGAGGACTTTACTTCTCATTTGCTTGCTCAAAACCAAAAAACCCAACCCAAAAAAGGATCTGTTTGCAAGCGTGATTCTTCGCCTGATCTCCATCCTGACGTTGTTGTTGCTGGTTATCTCGGATCCAAGATAGACGAACTTATCTACAACACTGAAGTTGAAATTCTCTATCGTCACTGACCGTCCAAGACGCATTGACGGAGTGCGAGAAGACACCAAGTACTTCGCCTTGTCCTCATTCACCGTTAGACCCATGAGCCGAGACTGTTTTTCTCTGAGAACGCCTGGCTGACTCGTCGTTCCTGCGTACCGATGATATCGATGTCGGCGTAAGCGAGCACCTTCACTTCTTTTTGGAAGATCGAGCCCGACATACTCTATATGTACGGGCACTAGCGTATGATGTTTTCCATCAGAAGATTCAAAAAATCGCACGACAGAGCATCGCCCTGCCTAAAACCTCTCTTGGTATCAAAGGGGTCGGAGAGGTTTTTCCCCACCCTGACAACACTTTGTGTTTAAATAGCGTCGCAATAAAAAGACGAAAAATCTTTGTCGGGATACCTAGTGCAGACAGGGCGTCGAAAAACTTCGATCGTATCGGCGTGTCGAAAGCGGCTTTATAATCGACAAATAGGTGGTGTGTGCCTTTGTTAAACTCATGGGTCTTTTTTAAAATTTGGCGTAATGTGAATATTTGGTCGATGGTCGACCCTTTTGGGCTCAAACTATACTGATATCGTCCTATCAGTAAATCGGTATATGGTTTCTGCCTATTACAAAATACGTGCGACAGAATCTTATATCCAATGGAAAGAAGACTTATTCCGCGGTAGTTGGCGCAAACAGCGTTGTCTTCTTTCTTAAAGATAGGACGGAGAACACTGAGATTCCAGTCATTGGGTATGCGTTCATCGGACCACATGTTGCATAAAAGTTGGTGCATACTCCTAACCAACTCTTCGCCGCCACTCTTAAATATCTCAGCTGGCAGCCCATCAGAGCCTGCCACTTTGTTATTTTTCATCTTTTTAATAACTAAATCGACCTCGTTATAGTCCGGGGGGTCTACAATAGTGCCATCATTAATTGGTGGTTCCGGTGTCATTTCTCTATCCGTGGAATTGTGCGCTTCTTTGCTTCCGAGTAGGTTGGAGAAATAACTCCTCCAAAATCTCAGTGATTCCTGTGCATCCGTCACCAGATTTCCATTGTCATCCTTACAGAAAGTTACTCCGGGCTTAAAACCTTCAGTCAGACGCTTGACCTTTTGATAGAATTTTCGAGCTTCATTTCTGTCACGTAACATCTCAACATCCTCAAACTCCCGCCTTTCTTACGTCTGAGAAGGCGTTTCTCCTCACTCCGTTTCTCTCGATATCGCTCTCTAACAGCTCGCGTTGCCCCCGACTGCAGAGTTCGCTGATTTGAAGCGTTCTTCTCTGCGACACTCCTCGTCGTACCGAGAATTTTTCACAGGTTTTGTATAACCAATGACACCCTTGGCAGCCCTATCCATGGAGCGGGTGATATGTTGCCACTGCTCACATATATCTCGAGAAGACGAAGAGGTTTCCCGGAGCAGACGGGAGAGTGTGTTTGAAAAGGCTGCGGCGGTTTGTTCTGATTTGCAGCTTTCCGACTTCTAGATTTCATTGCATGTTGGAACGTGCGGCGTGCACTACGCTGAGCCCAGTGCGCACCTTGGCTGCGACAAGATAGTGGTCCGAGTCAATGTTGGGACCACGAAACGTTCGCACGTCCAACATGCTCGATGCGTGTCTTCCGTCAATTCGAATATGATCAATTTGGTTGCGTGTTATTTGATCAGGACTAAGCCATGTAGCCTTGTGGATGTTAAGGTGTTGAAATCTAGTACTACTAATTACCACGTTCCGACCTGCGGCGAAATTGATTAGCCTCTCTAAACTATTGGAAGTAGTGTCGTGAAGGCTAAATGTATATGTATGTAGAAGAAGTATCATAACATTCTTGGAACTAATTTAATAGGTTGTATCTGTCATATGGGCCACTATAGAAAATAAACAAATTTTAATAAGATTTTTAATAATGGAGTTTCAATACAAATAAAAAAAAGATAAAATGTTAACTTCGGCGCAGCTGCAGAATAAATACTCTTCACACTTTTTTTTATATTGGCAAGTAGGTCAGATACTTGCACTATATTGACCTTAATTCTTAAGACCGATATAAACATAAAATTAATTCAATACGAAATAAAATTATTGAAACTTAATGTCAAAACAAATTGGATTCACCTTTGTATATTGTGGGTCAATTTCAAAATAGTTATTCTTATTAAAAGGTAAATTGCTTTCACTCAATTGCTTAAAATTAATTTCTTTGATTTAATTGTTTTTATAAATTTTGTATGGGAGCGGTACTCATATCGTGGTCATTCTTTGCTTGATGCTTCTATAAACCAATATCTCGAAGATTGTGAGAAAAGGGCGCATACATACACACAGAAAGACGACTATGTCTAAAACGCATCGGCTTGCCACGGTGATCACAAATATATACTTACATAATGGATTGTCTGATGCCTTATTGAAGGCGTTGCAACATTGTGACTAAAATATATTGACGTAACCATTCACACTCTGTGTAAAGAGTATAATAATGAAAATAATAAATGTTTGAAAAGTTATTGTCAAACAAATATCATTTATATAAATGTACTAAAATGGAAACACGAAGAAATCATTTTGGCTGTACAAAGCTAATATAACAGCGGAATCAGTACCCAGTGCGATTAAAGGTAGCGTCTCAAAACTGTTTGTCGAAATTTTTATGTGTCAGCAAATTGTAGTAATAATCTTAATAGGCACAATAAGTGAAGATGGGCAATCAGCAATTGTCGCCTTCACTAGCATCATCGCCGCTGTCGTCATTGGTCGTCGGTCGCCAAACGCTTTTGTTTCAGTTCATTGGAATTATTGCCATCCAAGGCTGAAGAAATCGAGTCTGTGATTGTGGCATAAAATAATCCATGCGAAATTTGATTGCTTTTCATCCTCCACATCGTCTTCAATTCTCATTTATGATGATTACGAGCCTCAAGTTTGTTCATCCGTTAATCTTTTTACTCATTCTATGCTGCATAAACTTAAACTTATAAGAATCTAGTTAGATTCGCCCGTATTTTCTATATATAATGTCGTGGGCGGAGTTTAAGTATTTGTGGAGCAGAAATATAGTTCAAACTATAGGAAATGAATTGTGTCAACAAACAGACTTGCATAGCAAAGGAATAGAAAAACGACTAAGAAACATTGTATACACGCAAAAACGATATGAAAGTAAGGTGGGCTGGGTTTGATTTTATTTCCATCCGCACATATACACATATAAGCAAACGAAATTAGTTTAAAGCGGAAAGTATTTATAATTCGTCCGAGACTAACTCTTCCGTTCATTAGATCAGACCCACTAAAACCGCAAAAACTCATTAGGATATCGTTAAAGGATGACAGTTTGTCGCTATAAATCGAAATAATAGTGTTTTGGTAGAATGGAGTAAGGAAACTATGACAAAGTAGCTGGATATAAAATTAATTGCTTTTGTTTTTTTTTACTTTAGTAAACAAAAAAAAAAACAAGTAAGGAATTTACAGTCGGGCGTAACCGACTGTAAGAGGCCCTGTACCAGTTCAGCTCGCCTAACAAACACATTAAATGTTTCCCGAGCTTATGACCAAACGCATGACCACTTCTCACTTCGCAAATATGAATGAAAAGAAAAGGGGGGTTAGTCAAATTCAATTGCTTATAAAATCGTCATTTATTATCCGATTTTGATGAACTTTTTGGATTTTGGCTAAGAGAGGCGTTATCTTTATACTGGTGTTTTGTGCCGAAGAAATTTTGAGCCTTGTGGGTGATTTTTTGGGGAAGGGGGGAGGGGCAAAATTTTAAAATAAACTTGTAAAATTCCGGAGCAGTCCTAGTCGAATGCAAAAAACACGAAGTCTCTATCTATTACCGTTTCCGAGATCCTTTCGTTCATACAGACGGACAGACGGACGGACGGACAGACGGACATGGCTATATCGACTCCTCTATCACTCCTGACCATAATGGGGGTAACTTTGGGGGGTCTCCGTCCATTATTTCTACCTGTTCATACATTTGTACAAAACCAATAGGCTCTTGTACCTTCGGTACAGGGCCTAAAAAAAGCCAGCTATTTGCTTGTATCACACAAATAGTTTTTTTTTGCATTTTTCATCACTTTTCCTAGTGTTTCGGGCAGTACAAGTGAAATGACACTTGTACTGCCCGCCGGTATTGGCTTTGACTCTGTGTAATGTTTGAAGGTGTCATATCCGACAAATGCCAGTCAAAAGCTGTATTTTATGAAATGAGCCACGGACGTGGTATATTATTATTAATACAAATAACAAATGAGATAAAAGTTATCTGAAGAATGAATACGACAATGTAAATGTCATAATTGGAAGGCTCTATTTAACCCTTTCAGGACCGAATTAAAGTGGCTGGTCCAAAAAATTATTTAAGGCCAAATTTTCTTTAATATGGCCAAAAGAGATTAACTGACACTTGTTTGGTAATTCTACGAATCCTGGTTCGTCCCCACCGAAATGTTGCCTATAGGCAACATTGGTGTTGAGTGGTATATATTTTTATGATGTACATATAAATGATTTGTGATGAAAATTTGTATTAAGTATCTGTTTAATTTTTTAAACGTTTATTTAAAGTAATACAATTCAATTAAATAATGTTTATGTGTTTTAACAAATTATATTTGACTTACGATATTTATATTCAGTTCATATTCAGTTATACTTTTTACTTAAGACTTAATGAAGACACATTATAATGTTATTATTATGAATAGTAGTTAAGATTTATGTGTGATAAGACACAAAACAATTTTTTTGCGGATTGGAGCAAAGGTGTATATCGCATTTTGAACATTTTGAGCGAGGATATCCTGTCCTGCACAGTCTGCATCGCCATTTTGAGCTCCATTCAATCCAATGATCAGTTCGATCGTATCTTAAATTTTTTGAAGGTGGCTGAGCGTACACCCGTCTAGATTTTGGTGTTGAAGATTCAGATGGAGCTGGTGAAGCTGGAGCTGAAGATGATGAGTCACCTGATTCAAGGTGAATTGAAAGAGTTGATGGACGGCCTCTTTTTCGTAAAGGAGCTTCTTTGTTGGATTGAAGTAATTCATTGGCAATGTCTAGTTGAAAATTGATAAGCGACATGTGATTGTTCGAGTCATCTGTGTCATTCAAGTCTCTACGGTACAATAGCCAGCTATTGACCACTGCCAAATTCATGCACCAAAACACAATACGCATATACCATTTTTTGGAACGATGATTAATTTTATATAGTTCCAACAACATGTCCGATAAATCAACGCCACCCATGTGCTTATTGTAGCATTCTACAATAGCTGGCCGTGTAATTTGTATGTTCTTTGTCTCCTTATGGCACCATCGAGTGCATATACCGACTGGTTGGTCTCCAATATAATTGGATATAAGTTGGACGCTTTTATTGTCATACCACCGGCAAGCAATCAAATTGTGCGTGGCTTCAATTTTTAAATCGTAAGATCCTCTGCCTTCTTTCGCAAGTTCTTTTTCCATTTTAAGCGCACAATTTTTGAGTCGATTGTTGCGAATTGTTCCGACTGCAAGGATGCCCTTTTCTTTTAAAGCTATCATCAAGCTAACTGAAGTAAACCAATTATCAAAGAACAGCTTGAAATTCTGGTTTTCAGGCACACGTGAAGCCAAATAAAGAACAATGTCTGAAGAAATACCGAGACCAAACGAGTCACAAGTTCCTTCGCCAACATAAAGGCAAAAATCGTAAATGAGACCAGATACTCCAGCTCTTGAAAACATTTTAAAGCCCCACTTGTGCGGCTTTTTTGGTAAATATTGTTTCAAGCTATGATGACCTGCAAAAAAGTATTTTCATTTAAAATTGAATAAAATAGACATTTTCTTACTTAAAACTACATACCTTTAAATGAAATCATTTGCTCATCAACGCTTTGGTATTCCTCTTGATCCAGTGCATTGCATATATGTTTCATTTTTGAAAGTAGAGGACGAATCTTATATAGCTTATCATAGTTATCTGCACCCTTCTGGGGTTGCTTAGAGTTGTCAGTTATATGAAAATTAGATTTAATTTTCTCAAATCGATTTCTTGGCATTGCATCGGCAACAGCAGATAACCTAAACTTTGATGTCCATGCCATTCGCCACATAGGTATATTGACTACACCCAAGTACAGCAAAATTCCAATAAACCGTTTAATTTCCCATACATTAGACTTAAGCTCATTTCGATTGTTTTGCAACGCGTAGAGATTGCTTTCAGTACAGATTTTCTCCAGGATTTCCTCGTCAAAGTACATGGCGAAATAAGATATTGGTTCTTTTACTTCAGAACCGTTAATTACCCTTTTCCATAATTTGGTTGTTTCGTTTCCATTATTATTATTATTTGGTCTCCATCTCAAACTGTCAAGGTTAACCTTTTCAAAAATATGTTGCAACGTTTCATCAAGATCGTGTTGATTGTTATCACTGCTACTTATCTTCAGCAACCTATCTTCCAAACTTTCGCCATTAGTTATAACTTCATTCATTGACTCTTCGATACAATTTTCTAGAGTCTCGACAGTGTCATCTCCTCCATCTTCTTCTCCGGATTCATCCCAATCGAATGCACAGATTTTTTCGATTTCTAATTGCGGTAAACCTTTTGGGCGCATAACTAGCGTATAAAAAAATATTAGAAATTGTTTAACCACTCAGGACCAATGTTGCCTATAGGCAACATTGAGTTTGGAACATTCCAGAGACACAGTTGAACACTTTTTCTCCAGAAACTTGAATTGTATATGTTATTTTACCTTTTCTGAATAGTTTAGAACACTTCTCATAAAGTTTTTAATAATTTTTTTCATAAAAAATAACTAAATGCACAAACACTTTTTGAGCGATTTTATTTTGCACGTGTTACTCGAACGAAATCAGCGTCTAGACTAAAAACTAAAAGTAACTGTCTAATGCATGTGCACATTAAAATGCACAAAAAAGAACAGCCAAAAAGATAAGAATAACAACAATCACGAAAAAATTAAAAATAACGGTTTTATAGGTATAGGCCTATAGGCAACATTGGTCCTGAAAGGGTTAATATAGTCTCCAAGATTTCAAATTTCATATGGACAGCTTGGCAGACAGACAGACCGACGGACATGTCAATATCAATTATCCTGTTGATGCTAATCAAGATTATATACTTAATGGGGTCTGCCACACCTCTTTCTGCCTGTTTTATATATTTGCACAAACTTACTACACCCTTTTTCGTATGGGAACAGTGTATAAAAAGATGATCATCAAGTAAAAAGTACAACATTCAATCGTGCTCCCGTTTTTATTTACTTTTGCGTTTTGCGATTTCAGTAAAATATTAATCAGAATTATTAGATTTCTTTATGCTTGCTGTCAATTTCAGTGCAAGTTTGTTTAGGTTTGACGTATGATTCAAGGATAATATGATATGAAATCGCAAAACGCAAAAGTAAGTGAAAATTGGAGCATGCCTGTATAAAAAAATGGAACATTTAACTTTGGAGAAATAGTCGATCCTCTGCCTTCCCCCAATAACTAGTATTCAACGTACGTGGCAAATCTCTTTTCTTTTATCTTTAAATAAGTATTCAACGAATATGTCAACCCTCCTGTAAGAGCAAGTACCCTCAGAAATCTGCCCCTCGTTCCAGTCACAGTTCTGCGCAAAATACCCATTCGTTTTTGTCTTTAAACAATCTTAGCACAGGTAAATATCGCCGCTCGGCTTCAATTCGTAGTGTACCCAATGTCAAGCTTAAATTTAAAAGACGCTAGGATCTCTAACTCAATAACCCTAACGAAACTGACGCATTACTCAAGCAGACCGGACAATCCTGTTCATATGAGTTTTACTGTATATATGCTATACCTGTAGGTTAAAATGATATATTAAGATTGTACAAATCTATGTAACAAAAAAGGTGGGTTCGGCAACGTAATATATGTTGAAATCTCCATACGATTGACAATCTGTATCAATGATGTGATCTGGGAGAATATAAGAGATATATCCTTTAAATTTGGATACTAGTATTTTTATTTTTTTTTCTCATTTTATAAATAGTATAGTGTTTAAAATAAATATGCCAACACGACTTTAAGAGGATACCTCCTATACAACCCACACCAACGACTTAATTGAATCGGTAGGATGCCTAAGTCGATCTGTAACGTCCACTCAAACCCAAATCTCATTTTTGAGTTGTAGTGCTAAAAAATGTTTTATTAACATGAATTGCACGTTTGTAGCTTCATTCGAAGTGTCCTTACCATGGAATACATTCTTTTTATTTGCTGAGCTGACACTGATTAAGGAGCAAATGTGAAATATATTCAAAGTTTGGTTGTTTAAACGTCAAATTTTTATCGCTTATGCATATTTTTTATATTTTTTACAGATAATGCAATTAATTGTGATAGAAAGTTTGTAACATTAAAAACTAAAGCTTTAAGTACCCCATAAAGTAAATACTACTATTCATAATCACCTCAAAAAATTTAGTCAATCTGGCCATGTCCGTCTATCCGCCTGTCTTGCGTATGTGTTTACGGAAACCAGTCCCTCAGTTTTCATCCAATTTATATATAGAATCTGGGTCCGTCATTAATTCAGGATCTCTAAGTCAATAAATCATACCCACTTTTTAGTCTAGCCCTAAACAAACCCATTTCATAGTTTTATGAAAACTTTTTTGTTACAGACAAAATAAACTTTCATCGATGTACATGAATTGAAAAATCCTGTGAAGGGCATTAAAGCTTCAGGTCCACCGAAGCTAACATACAATTGATTTTGTCACTGAATACCATGTTCAGAATATAATGCGTCCGAACGATAAAAAAAAATCTACTTTCTAACTTTAAGAATATTTGCTCTAAAATGCACGAGATTTCCATTTTAAGAACAGTATAAGTATTTTAGGAACAAAGTTCATAATTTAAGAACTGGATGTGATGTGAACACAAAATCGAACAACGTTTTTCTCCCAGTGAATTACTTTATTTTAAAAATACTAGTGCAGTATCTTTTGGAAAGCATAGTATGTAGCTTAAATCAGCATAAATCATTATATCGCTTCGCATTTATCTTAATAATAACAATATACCGATGATAAAAGCGAAGATTGTCTGCTGAAGTGTTCTAATTTAAATCGATTTTTTTTCCTCAAAATAGGCATGGACTTTAAAAACTTCCATTTTTGGAGTTTTGTTTTATAATTTTTTGATGCAAAGATATGACGATTTGATCAAACTTATGATGTGAACTTACTTTCCCCGATCTCATTAACATGTGCGGTCTTTACACAAGAAATTATTAATAACGTATTTTACGTTTGTAAGCAATTCCACCACCAATTCACAGTGCCCGAATTAGCAAAAGTTGGGGCATAAGCTCAAAAAGATAAAGCGCAAACTAGCTTCCGAACTCGCCACTACTCAAGATCATAATATGTATTGATTAACTCGCTCATGCAGCTGCCATATCTGCCAAAAACTGTAAAGGAAATTGCATGATTGATTGTACTTTAAAGGAAAATATGCCCACATTCAAAATAAAAAAAAATTATAGCCTACCAAACCCCGTTTTAATTTCCGAAGGCGAAGCTTTAGCATTTTTACTGCAGAATTCCGTTACCAAAAGGCAGTACAACAGCATTAGGACTTTAATACGGAAACAAGGCTTTGATATATAGCCAAACTATGATAAAGTTTACAAAGCTAAGTTGCAATGCAGACCCAATGGCATTGAATTCACGGAAACCATGACCCAAGTTTCATTACAAAAAAAAGTTTTTAGTGAAATTCAAGAAATAAATTTTTGATGACGAAGGACACAAATGCTGAAATATTTAAGCCAAAGCCTAATACTCTTCAATATGGAGTGAGTCCATTACATTCATGTATAATATTCTTTGAATTCGTATTGCACGTTTCATATCGGAATGGTCTGAATAAATGTGACAAGGTTTTGTTAAATTGCCGGAAGAAAAAAATATTCCAGCGATACCAAAATGTCAGGGGTCAAACTGTTTGTAAAAAAATTTTCGAATTTCCATAACTTTTAAACGAATGAACGGATTTTAAAACACCAAGAGACTTTTTTGTGCACATTTTCTTAAACCTTATTTCATCAAATCAATATCAAATCTCTTTAAAGAAGCAAAATTAGTATAAATGAATTTTCGGTTAAAATTGTATGGGCCGTTAACCCGCCCCCCATATAAGCCATAAACAAAATTAGTCATATCTTCGAATCCATTTAACGTGCAGAGATGAAATTTTGAATTCACGTTAATGGGATAGGGAGAAGTGATCCTACCTATTTCGGTTAAAATTGGATGGGCCGTTAACCCACCGCCCATATAAAGCATTAACAAAATTAGTCATATCTTCTAATTCATTTGAGGTGCAGAGATGGAATTCGGAATACACATTAATGGGATAAGGAGAAGTAATCCTACCTATTTCAGTCAAATTTGGATGGGGCGATACCCTAGAGCCCATATCAACCGTAAACAAAATTAGTAATACCTTGAATCCACTTGAGGTGCAGAGATTATATATATGTATATGTTATTGGAGAGTCTGCGGCGCTCTTTCCTGATGACCGACAAGAGCATTTCTGTAGTTAAGTGTAAGCGAGTTAATTTGCCTAGCGGTATTTCCTCTTTCGTATAACCTTCGCGCTACGCTTTTATCGTTGTTGTGGCTGTTGTTCGAAGAAACTCTGTTCTGTTGCGGAGTAGCGTTGTTGTTGTTAGAATTTTTATTTTAATTTTTTTTTTAATGTATGAAGCAGGGCAAGGACAGTCTGCATCGGTGGAGGGGTGTGGCACCTTACAGTAAGCACACAATATTTTACCTATATTTGTACAGTTTGATGTCGTATGATGTTCTGCACATTGAGCACAAGAAGTTGCGACGTTGCAGCTATTAGACCCGTGACCAAATAGTTGGCAGTTGTAACATTGGGTGATCTTCCCTGGAGATTTCCTTTTAATATTCCCAAAGAACCTTGGTATAGTTAATGTATGGGTATTCTGGTAGTCTTATAAATTATATGTCTCAACACCCACGACGAACAAAAATTAATACAGCAAGCAATTTTATAAGACGGGTCCTTGAAACAAGTGACGAATGTTTCCACAATAAAAATATTGACAGAATCAAAGAAATTCTGACCAAGAATAATTTTCCAACGTCACTTATTGGAAACCTTATACAACGATATTTTAAAAAAGATCCAAAACATACAAAAATTAATGAATCGCAATATAAGTCAGTAATTTATATACCAGGACTCTCAGATAGGTTCGCAAAATCTAAAATGTTGAACAAAGAAAAAGTACAAATAGCACATAAGACTTACTTTACAAATAAGTCTTTATTTAGTAATACTAAATGTCCAACACATAAAGATGACCGCTCTAATGTGATTTATAGAGTGCCTTGTGGTGGAGACGGGTCCAACATATGCAATCAAGTATATGTTGGTACGACGAAATCGAAATTAAAGACAAGGATTTCCGCTCATAAATCTGACCACCGTTGCCGCAGACTGAAAGACCATAAAACGGCGCTTGCAGCCCACTGTGCGAGCACAGGTCACTCTCCTAATTTCGACGAAGTGGACATATTACAACAAGAGAGAAATTATGGGAAGCGGTACTTGTTAGAAATGCTGCACATTATCAACACTCCAGCGGATCGTAGAATAAATTACAAAACTGATACAGAGAAAATTGCGCATATATATAGACAATTTTGTTCTAAAAAATAATTAGTATTAAACTCCACGCCATAGGAGACGGACTCACCGCTGTCGCGTGTAAAAATGTATGTGATTTATATGTATTATTGTTTATTTTAAACTTTAAATTTTAAAAATTATTTTTGTTTTAATTGTGATAATAATTGTTTGTAACATTTTAGAATCCCTGAAGACGATCCTCGAAGAGGGTCGAAATATATTGGAAAATAAAAATTAAAAACTTTTTTGTTTTTATTTTGATTGGACCTTGAGCCTGCAAAGCCTACCTATTACATATAAAGGTCGCCAAAAATCATCAGTATAATTATCAAAGAGTTTTTTGAAAAAAAATCTTCATTAAAAGTCATACAAAGACATATATTTTTTCAATAAAAAAAAAACATCTTGTAGTTTTTTTTCTGTTGGAATCTTTTATACAAATCTAGAGTTTACTCATTAATTATATTTTTTTTCTTCAATTCTTAATTTTTGTGACTAGTATATTTGAAAGTTTACAATCTTGCGATGTTGATAAAAGGGGACTTTTTGAGTTGTCCAAGTTGGTACTGTGGAATAGCTTGGTTAGCACTTTGAATTATTATTTTTTTCACGTTTGCTGATTTTTTTTTAAGTTGAAGGCTATGTGATCTTTTGTTAAAGAATTTTTCGTTAAGCCTCTGAAATAGGAGCCAGTTGGATTTGTACATATTGAATTTAAATGAAGGGTGGATTGGACGATTTGAGTTTTGTTCAAAAAAGCAAAATGTGAATGTGATCACTTCCTGACAGGGTATAGCTTATGCTCCATTTTAATGCAACGAGAGGTGAAGAGTTTGTGAATGTGTGGTTGAGTTGGGGAACCCTCGTTAAGAGTAACTTAGCTTAATTGATTTATGAATCTAAACAGCCAATTGCCTATGATGTTAATAGTTTGCGAAGCCCAGCTTTTGTGCTAACCATTCAAGTCGGCTATTTCTGTGGTTTTGTATGGAAAATAGTTTAAATTGTTACAGCTATGGAATCAAAGTCAGAAATGTTGTGATTAGCTTTTCGTTGTTATATGAAGTTTCGGACTAAAAGAGCCACACCTCAATAAGAGTTCGTTAATTTTTTTTTTTTTATTGCACAATGTATAATTTATTGGAATGTTAGCCTCTGAACATCCGTTCAGAGGTGAGCTAACGTGAGAAGGCGAAGGGGCCCCCTCTCCTTTAAAAAGGGGTTGGTGCGCTGGGCTTGGGACCCGCCACTTTAAAAAAAAATCCCCAATGAAAACTAAAAGGAAGCCTCGGAAGGACCCCTTTGATGACGACCCCGGAAAACGATACAAAGATCATGATTTGAGGATACGCATCTGGAATGTCCGCACCCTTAATTGGGATGGTGCAAATATCCAGCTGGTTGATGTCCTCGAAAAGTGCAAGGCTGACATCACCGCAATCCAAGAAATCCGATGGATAGGGCAGGGTTGCTCAAAAAAAGCATCCTGTGACATCTGCTACAGCTGCCATGCGAGTAAGCACGAATTTGGATGTGGTTTCGTGGTGAGTAGGAAACTACGTGGCCTCGTCTCTACGTTCACACGGAAGAGAAAGACGACGATGCTAAAGATGAGTTCTATGCGCGCTTGGAACGTCTGTACGAGCGCTGCCCCAAACACGATGTCAAAATCGTGCTTGGCGATTTCAACGCCAAGATTGGGAAGGGAGGAATCTTTGGCCCAACCGTCGGAAAATTTAGCCTTCACGACACTACCTCCAATAATGGAGAGACGCTAATCGATTTCGCCGCAGGTCGGAACATGGTAGTTAGAAGTACCAGATTTCAACATCTTAACATCCACAAGGCTACATGGCTGAGTCCTAATCAAAAAACACGCAACCAACTTGATCATGTTCTGATTGACGGAAGGCACGCATTGAGCGGACCACTATCTTGTCGCAGCCAAGGTACGCACTAGGATCAGCGTACTGCACGCCGCACGTTCCAACATGCAACGAAAGTTAGACGTCGGCAAGCTGCAATCAGAGCAGACCGCCGCAGCCTTCTTAAACACAGTCTCCCGACTACTCCGGGAAACCTCTCCGATTTCTCGAGATATATGTGTGCAGTGGACACATATCACCCGCTCCATGGATAGGGCTGCCAAGGATGTCATTGCTTATACAAAACCTGTGAAGAATTCTTGGTACGACGAGGAGTGTCGCAATGCTACTGCAGAGAAGAACGCTTCCTATCAGCGAACTCTGCAGTCGGGAGCAACGCGAGCTGTAAGAGAGCGATATCGAGAGAAACGGAGAGAGGAGAAACGCCTTTTCAGACGCAAGAAAAAGGAGTAAGAAAGGCGGGAGTTTGAGGATGTTAAGATGTTACGTAACAGAAATGAAGCTCGAAAATTCTACCAAGAGGTCAAGCGTCTGACTGAAGGTTTTAAGCCCGGAGTAACTTTCTGTAAGGATGAGAATGGAAATCTGGTAACGGATAAACAGGAATCACTGAGATTATGGAGGAGTCATTTCTCCAACCTACTCGGAGGCGATGAAGCGCACAATACCGCCGATAGAGAAATGACACCGAAACCACCAGTTAATGATTGCACTATTGTAGAGCCACCGGACTATAACGAGGTCGATTCAGTTATTAAAAAGCTGAAAAATAACAAAGCGGCAGGCTCTGATGGGCTGCCAGTTAAGTTATTTAAGACCGGCGGCGAAGAGTTGGTTAGGAGTATACACCAACTTTTATGCAAGATATGGTCCGATGAACGCATACCCAATGACTGAGCGAAGTTCTTCGACGCCCTGTCTGCACTAGGTATCCCGGCAAAGATTGTCAGTCTTTGCATGGCGACGCTATCTAACACACAAAGCGTTGTCAGGGTGGGGAAAAACCTCTCCGACCCCTTTGATACCAAGAGAGGTTTCAGGCAGGGCGATGCTCTATCGTGCGATTTTTTCAATCTCCTGATGGAATACATCCTACGCCAATGCCCGAATATACAGAGTATGTCGGGCTCGATCTTCGAAAAGGAAGTGATGCTGCTCGCTTACGCCGATGACATCGATATCATCGGTACGCAGGAACGGCGAGTCAGCAAGGCGGTCTCGGAGATTGAAAAACAGTCTCGGCTCATGGGTCTAGCGGTGAACGAGGACAAGACGAAGTACTTGGTGTCTTCTCGCACTCCGTCAATGCGTCTTGGACGGTCAGTGACGATGGAGAATTTCAACTTCAGTGTTGTAGAACACTTCGTCTATCTCGGAACAGAGATCACCAGCAACAACAACGTCAGCCTGGAGATCAGGCGAAGAATCAAGCTTGCAAACCGATGCTTTTTTGGGCTGAGCAATCAAATGAGGAGTAAAGCCCTCTCTCGATGGACGAAAATAAAGATATATAAGACGCTGAAACTCCCGGTCCTACTGTATGGCGCAGAGGCATGGACCGTGATTGAGTCAGACGAGACAGCATTGGAAGTCTTCGAAAGGAAGATTATTCGCAGGATCTTTGGTCCTATTAGAGTCGGCGACGAGTTTAGGTCTATTCGATGAGGTTGACATAGTCCAGCGCATAAGATTCCAGCGGCTGCACTGGGCTGTGCACCTCATTCGAATGGACGAAAGAGCTCCAGCACACATGGTTTACATGGGGGGCCCAAACTTGATTGGTGGACGCCGAAATAGAGGACGACCGGGCACTCGATGGAATGACCAGGTATGGGGAGATCTCTCCGTACTTGGCATTCAGAACGACTGGCGCCAGCGCGCACAGGATTATGGAGGCTGGCGCGCTTTCCTGGACGCGGCCATGACCGGCAGACGGTTGACGGCCATTTAAACAAACAAACAAACAAACAATTTTTAATTAGGATAAGCAACTGAATATATTGTAATACAACCATGCTCCCATTTTCACTTCCTTTTGCGATTTACGATTTTAATGGAATCGTACGATTTTGTATGAAATTGTTTCAGCAAAACTCAAAAAGTTTCGAACGACATGTGTATTTTTTAAAGTGTTTTACATCGGATGTAATCAGTATAAGTCTAAGCAAATCAAAAATTGTTTTTGTTTTGATCAATTTTGCAACAAAGAAAATTAAATAATCATTTACAATTTGAAATCAATATCAATAAATTTGAAAAGTACATCAAAATATGCTTAAAACACTACAAAATAAACCAAAAATTCTTTCAAATGCAAGGAAGTGGTTAATAGTGTGAAATAATGCATTTTTAACTGCAAGCAATTTAAAAACGCAAACATTTTGCGATTTGCCACTTTCGCAGTAAGGTTATTGTGATTCAAAAGTAAAACGCAAAATTTGTGCAGTTCCGAAAATGGGAGCATGGTCGATAATCCAAGTTCCAGTTTTTTCTTAAGTGAAAAAGTAAAATTCAAACAATAAAAAGTTTAAGTTTTATGTTTATTACTTAAAAATAATGATTTAAATATAAAGACTCAAAATAAATCAATATTTTACGAACAACTAAAGAAAATTCAAAAACTATCACTAGTTATCATTTTTATATTAAAAGTTATCAAAAAAATAATCTGTAACATCTAAGAAACCATTTAGTGCACGAAAGAATAAGAAAAATTTTTAAATGACATTTAAGTCAGCAAACAAATGCTTAAATGACCACGATGAGGTAGAGAGAGGAAAAAAGTGGTAGAATAACCGGAAGAGAGTTAGAGTGCGTACCAAGTACGTTTTGCGTTGTCGTGGCAATGGACACGTCTGCAGCAGCCATTTTTTTCATCCAGTTCCCTTTGCTCCTTGCATTGCTGAGCAACTTTGTGTTTAAGTGTCGCAAAAGCTTTTACGCACTTAAAGATAAAATATAGTATGAGTACAAAAACGAAAATGCATTGCCGCCCACTACTTGCCACTTCTACAAGACCTCCACCAACCTATTACAATTTCCTCATTTTCTGCATATAGTTGAAGTGTTGCGATTATGACAAAGACGCGAACAAGAACGACAATAACACAAACTTCAATTGTGACGACGACAAAAAGGCGAAAATGGCGCGCCAACTTTAAACATAATGAAACATGAAAATAATGGAGTCACTACGAAAGCCAAGTAGGAAATTACTTTTGACGCATGAATGCAAAAATACAAAAGGCAAAGAAAATCCTAATGGCGCAAGTAGAACTGGCAGGAAGGTATGGAAGTACAAAATGGTTGTTTCCGAAGAGTGTTCGCAACGAATGGTCAAGTCATCGGGCAGAATGGCTGTGAGTTCAATTACCGCTTGAAGTTGTTGATGTGGCGCAATGAAATCTAGTTTAGGTATTTAAAAACTACCAAACCGTTTAACGACAATCTGCAATTTATTAACGTATTACCTTAGAGTACATATAAATATTTCACGTTAAAGCTGCGAAAAAGCTTGATTTGACGAATGCAAAAGGTAACAAGAACGAACTTGGCATTCAAGTGGGCTGTTTACGAGATACCCTGTTCCAAACGACTATATGTTATACTATAATTAAAAAAAAAAAATGTATACAAAAACTCAGAAAAATGTTACAGACTTTTGTCGGACTCTTATAGTGATCCAATCTTGGCCTAAATAGAATATTTTATAAGGTAGATCAAATTTGGAGTTTCTACCAAAGTTACCAAGATCAGTAATTTCTCTATATAAAAACAAACTCAATCTACACTTTTGTCCTATGGGTACATGGTATAACAATAAAGGCGTAGCCACGCACCACAGGCCAGTTACTCTATACTAATATTATAAAGCGGAAATATTTGTATTTTTGTGTGTGTGTTTGTAATGAGTAAACTCAAAAACTACTGTGTCGATTTCAAAAATTCTTTCACCATTAGAAAGCTATATTCACCCTGAGTAACATTGGGTAAGTCAAAATCGGAGAGGGCTATGCTCCACCCCCATACAAGCGATAAACAAAATTCAACATATCTTTGCATTCATTTGAGGTACGGGGAAGAAATTTATTACACATGTTAATGGGATCGGGAAAGGTAATCATCTTAAGTTTGGACAAAATCAGAGGGGGCTATACCCCACCCCCCATACGAACGATACAAAATAATCAACATATCTTTGCATCCATTTGAAGTACATGGATGAAATTTGGTATAGATACATGTTAATGGGATCTGATGAAGTAATCAAGTTAAGTTTAGTTATCGGTTTTGATTATTGCTGGAAGAAGTAGAGAAGTGCTTGGAGTCGAGTAGGAGGAAAAAATTGTGTAATGAAAATAATTTTTACAGGGAGCAGCAAAGCGTGCCGGGTACAGCTAGTATGTTATAAATGTAATGTAATGGTATAAATATGAAAAAAAGTACATATATTAATAACAGTAAATTATTGGACAAAGTAAACCGTTATTTAAAGTAGTTATTTAATTCATCGCACACATCAATGAATAATATTCGATCGTATTTTACTGAAACGAGGGCACTATTTATATTTCTGGAAAATCAAATAATAACAAACATTTTTAAATATAAATGGCTTTATTGTTTCTTAATTTTTGCAGTTTTACATTCGCTAGAACCAATTTTCGAAGCACTTTTTCCACTCCGATTGAGGCACCTGCAAAACTTGGGTTGTGAACGCATCAACAGCTCTTTCGGGCGTCGAAAAACGATCACCATGCAGTTTATTTTTGATGTTTGGGAATAAAAAAAAATCATTGGGTGATAAATCAGGCCTGCACGGCGGTTGACCTATTAATTCGATATTTTGAGTGTGCAAAAAATCTCTTGTGTGAGCCGATGTGGGAGAGCTTGCATTGTCATGGGGCAGGGTTATTCGTCTTCGGTGGTTGGTTTTGCGAATTTCTCCGAAGACTTCAGGCAAACAAATAGTCGTATACCATTCAGAATTGACCCTCCTAAGGTGATCAAGCGGAAAAGTGGCCACATGACTCATTCGGCCGAAGAAACACATGATTGTTGGCTTCGCAATGCTTCATGCGCGAAGCACACAGTCGATTGCTGATTTGTTTCCGACTCATACGCAAATATCCATGATTCGTCATCTGAGACGATCTTATTAACGTTTTTTAAAGCACCGAAAACGTATTTTTTCAAAATTTCTTTGCACCAATCGTCACGAGCGGAATCCAACGCGAAAAAACCTTTTTACGCTGGTGGAACGATATCGCATTATCAGCGTCGATGTTTTGTGTGGTTTTGGGCGACCTTTACCGAATTTGTCGCTGAGCGAACTACGACCACGAGTGAATTTCATCTATATACACTGGTTTTTGATGGTGTTTCATCACCATACAAAGAACTGAGTTCATCGACACACTCTTGTTGACGTTGAAAGTTGTAGAGAATAATTTAACGAAAGCCTTTTCTTTGAAATTTAATTTTTTTGGCCAAATTGATTTTTTTCAACTCACTGTAAACAACACAAATAGCGCTTGTACAAAAATCGTGAGTGCGTTCATGCGGAGATTCGTTGATCAGTCAATCAATCAGAAACTAACAACACAAAAACAAGTTATTTGACTTTAGTGACCTGTATTACCTCACCAGTGTGAATTATGGTTAAGTCGCAATGGGCACTTTCGTAGAACGCTTAATCCTGAGTAATTCCTAAGTTATGATAGCACAAAATATTATATAATTTTTAAAAAAAAAAAAATATTACATGTAATTAATATGAGAAATCTTCTCGCGTTCTGGGAGAGTATCAAACATTAATGTACAGGGTTTTTGAGGTAACTTTTTTTGGCATTACCAACAAAATTACAAAATTAAAAAAGAGCACCCTTATTAATACATATAAATGTACATAATCAGGCATGCTCCCATTTTCACTTACTTTTGCGATTTCGTATCAGATTTTCTTTGAATCATACGTCAAACCTATACAAATTTCTGATTAATGATTAACTGAAATCGCAAAAGTAAATAAAAACGGGAGCACGTCTGATAGTTTTCATGTTCTCCATGTTCATACGGACAGCCAGACAGACGGACATTCCAATATCGTACTTTATTGGGTCTCCCTCGCCTCCTTCTTCCGTTTTCCATCACCGATATTTATAGGACTTAAATGACAAAAATACGTTCATATGCACCAGCAATTATTTGTGTTCAGTGCTAGCCAAATACCTCAAATACCTTTTAAAATAAACTTATAAAATTCTGGCATAGTTCTAGTCGAATACAAAAAGAACGAAGTCTCTATAATAAACCGTTTCCGAGATCCTTTCGTTCATAAGGACGGACAACCGGACATGACTATATCGTCCCCTCTATCGCTCCTGACCATAATGGGGGTAACTTTAGGGGGTTTCCGACCATTATTTGCACAAAACCAATGGGCTCTTGTACCAGTGTATAAACGAAATCATGATTTATTGAATCATTTGTTCTTTTAAAAAAAAATTAGGAGTGCACCATTCCAATTTATTTATAACTAATTCAATCGGACAAGTTCGTTGGATCAAATTTTCATCTATCATTATCGACAAAAAAGTGGACGCTTATACGGTGTAACCTTCAAAATTTTGCTTACAAATTATTTACTGTATTCTGTGTAAAGTTCCCTAAACTGCTTCGAACAAATTTTAAAAGGCCATGACCGCTTTGGCCCTTCGATTAAAGAAGCCCCAGGTCAATACGCTAATGTGTGACACTCTAATGGAATTTTAACGTTTCGCACAGAAAATAACAACTGCTACAAACAATTACAATTGCCCAACCCCAGTTCCAGTAGACGCAGCGGCAGTTACACTCCTGTGCATGGAGTGAGTTTTCTGAATGTTTTGATGATGGCGGGGTACTAAATTGCTTACAGCATCCTCGCTTAGAATAAAGCTTTCTCTCGTGCTGATGTAGCTCTTATTAGTACTTGGACTGCCGCCCACACAGGACTTATCTTGTCTGTCTGTCTCTTACTCGCTCCTGGTTCGTTGGCTGCTTTACAACGGCTGTCAGTTTGTGGCTAATCCGATGGAAACATCATTTTGAGCACCTGTTTAATTGCGTTAATCACCGACAGCAAACATTAACGCCACACACTGTGTTGCCCTACTCCCGCTTTCATCCTGCTGTTAAGGACCTTCTGCCCTTCATGTATATTACTGCTTTCTGATGACTATGCCTGTCTCTCTAAACGCGTTTGAATTCATCTTTTTATGATTATTTATTTACTTACTGCTTTTTGGTGGATTGAGGGATGAATAGTGCTTATGTGCATAAGATGGTGGCAGGACATACACACGCGTGTAAAACGGCGCATTAACATTCGCGCTCTTATTCGCGTCTTGTAATGCTAATTTTATGTTGTTTGTTAGTGGAAGTTTTTAGAGAGTAAGAGGTTTAGGGAATTATTAAATATTGAAGCTGCAACGCATGGTAATAATGACTAGTACAGGATAGCGGTGGAGCCTATTTAAAACACTTTAATTAAAGCGATGTTAAAATAGAAATGAAATTTGTTTAACAGTGAAAGTAAATAATCTAAGAACGCTGGATGAACTGTGAAGCGAATTTACTACATAGAGCGTAATACTTTTACTTTAAATGACAATCATTCTCGTGAAGCTAAGCAGTTAGGCTTATTTCCATTGAAGCACTATGATGGTCATGCCACACTCACTTTTTCGGGTAGTTCCCACATGAACCACCCGCCCACTTTTGCCTTTCTATATGAAAAACTTTTGTAATGTAACAGCTACGTGACCAGAGCATGACATGTTAATTAAGTATAGATGTTAATGGAATCAGGAAAAGTGGGTTTATTATAATTGGTAAAAAACAGATAGGGCTATGATCCACCCCCATAAAAGTGACAACCAAAATTCTTCAATTTTTTACATGATAATAGAATTAGTAGAAGTAAGAATAACTTACATGAGTGATGCGCTACCCTCATATACGATATAAGCAATAAGCAAAGTTCGTAATTTTTGTGAATCCATTTGTGGGCGGTCGGAAAAAGTACGATCCATTGGAAAAGTGGGGACGATTTGCCTGTGTAAAGGGAACATAGAGAAATACATACCAAGATAAATAGAAAAAACATTCAATATAACATTAATTTGCCGGGTACATCTAGTATAGCATAAATTTATAAGCAGGGTTTTTAATAGTTTTGGTATTAATTGTAAATGTCTAATTGTTTTGTTTTTAGAAATTTAATAATATTGATAATGTTATAGGTGGTTGGGATAAATAGAGTACGTAAGGATTCAGAACTTGATGACGCCTTTGTTTGTCGAAATGAGGACAGTTTGAAAGTATATGCTGGACGGATATTGTAGCACTTCTATTACAATAATTACAAACATTCGGTAAGAAATGGTGGAAAGGTGTTTGTGAATTAGGTTGATATGTCCAAGCTGGAATATAATTAATTTGTGTAGGTCATGACGATTTAAAGTGCAACGACGTTTGTTTTTGATTTGTAATTTCATAGTTGGAGTTCATTAGGTGCCAGATAGATTTATACTACTTCCGGTAATGTGTCGTGATGTATTTTTTCATGTTTCATTAAAATGTTCATGAAAAATAAGTAGGTATTCGAAGGCGGACTTGGCAGCATTACTCGTCTGCTTATTACCTGAAATAAGGCAATGTCTGGGGACCCATAATTTGTTAATTCGATTGAAGCCAGAGATTTAGTGCAGATAGTGAAGTGGCCGTGTCTAGGTTCAGCTTAACTGATCGCATCCTAAATGACTATTATTTCCGTAGAATAAACCGAGCTATAATATGTTAGGAGTTAAGGGAAACTTATCGATGACATGTTGTGTGTGGAATTGAAATGGATTCTAGTGCCTTTTATTTTTCAAATTTCACGCATTTATATGACGGAAACTCAATATTTTATTTTTATAAAAATCAAGAAATCAGCATTTCAATAAGTTGTGTCTATCAGTCTGTGGGCTCTTGTAATAGTCCCGTCAACCTCTACAGCAGCGCCCTTTAAATTAACATCGATCGATCGATCGTATCGATTGATAAGTTATTAAGTTATCGCTAATGATTGTCGCAAAAATATCGTTTCACCTTCTTTAATGATGCCTGTTAAATTTTAGCATTTTTATAATTAAATCAATGATTCACATAAATTTTTGAAAGCTTACATTAATCGTTTTCAAATCCGTTTGCCAGGCTTGTTGCAGAATCCCCCAACATTGCAATTAGCCTCTCAGATAACGATAACATCTGAGCACTTGATGGCGGTCCACCGCCAGTTTCTATGTGCTCGCCAGTTCCGACTTTGAGTTTCGTTTCATTGCCAGAAACTTGTTGCGAAGCTGCATCCATTGGCACCAAGCACCCCTTTTCCCTCCAAGTTAATGCGTCCGACTTCTTGATTTTCAAAACATGCTTATTCTCCTCAGCAAGCTCCACAAGGATTTGTTCTTCTTCCACCGAAAAAATGGTCATGATCAATTCCTGCACAATAATCAAAACAATACTCAATCTGAAATAATCAATCTGCTATCTTTAAGACAGGATATACCGCGGAATAAGTCTCCTTTCCATCGGATATAAGATTCTGTCGCGCGTATTGTGTAATAGGCTGAAACCATATACCGATTTACTGATAGGACGATATCAGTATAGTTTGAGCCCAAAAGGGTCGACCATCGACCAAATATTCACATTACGCCAAATTTTAAAAAAGACCCCTGAGTTTAACAAAGGCACACACCACCTATTTGTCGATTATAAAGCCGCTTTCGACACGCCGATACGATCGAAGTTTTTCGACGCCCTGTCTGCACTAGGTATCCTGGCAAAGATCGTTCGTCTATGCATAACGACGCTATCTCACACACAAAGCGTCGTCAGGGTGTGGAAAAACCTCTCCGACCCCTTTGATATGAAGAGAGGTTTCAGGGAGGGTGATTCGGTGTCGTGCGATTTTTTCAATCTCCTGATGGAATACATCGTACATACAAAATATGTCGGGCTCGATCTTCCAAAATGAAGTGATGCTGCTCGCTTACGCCGATGACATTGATATCATCGGAAAGCAGGAATGGTAAGTCAGCACTCCATTCTCAGAGATTGAAAAACAGTCTCGGCTCATAGCTCATCGCGTCTTGGACGGTCAGTGACTATGGAGAATTTCAACTTCAATGTTGTAGATAACTTTGTCTATCGTAGATCCGAGATAACCAGCAACAACAACGTTAGCCTGGAGATCAGCCGAAGAATCACGCTTGCAAATAGATGCCATTTTGGGCTGAGCAAGCAAATAAGAAGTAAACCCCTCTCTCGAAAGACAAAACTCAAGATCTATACCATACTACTATATGGCGCACAGATAAAACAGCGTTGGAAGTCTTTGAGAGGAAGATTCTTCGCAGGATTTTTGGTCATATTAGAGTCAGCGACGAGTTTAGGTCCCGTATTAATCGCGAGCTATACGAGCTATTGGATGAGGTTGACATAGAACGGTGCATAAAATTCCAGCGGCTGCAATGTGCTGGTCACCTCATTCGAGTGGATGAAATAGTTTCAACACGCATGGTATACATAGGGGGCCCAAACTTGATTAGAGGACGACCGGGGACGAGTTGGAATGACCAGGTATGGAGAGATCTTTCCGTACTTGGCATTCAAAACGATTGGCGGCAGCGCGCACAAGACTATTGCTGGCGCACCTTCCCAACTGTGGCTATGACCGGAAGACGGTTGAAGGTTATTTAAGTAAGTAAGGTAAAAAAAAGTACACAATATATCAATTCAATTTCGATTTAATCTATACTTTTATACTCATATTATAAAGAAAAAATATTTTTATTTTTGTATATTTGTAACGAATAAACTCTAAAAGTAATGGACCGACTTCAAAAATTCTTTCACCATTACAATGCTTCATTATCCATAAGATTTATATGCTATATGTTTTACTAGAAATAATAAGGAATCCCTTCTAAAACTTCATTAATGTAATCCAAGGTGTAAAAAAATTAGTCATGTAATGTCTTTCATCGCAAGCGCTGCGGAAACTATTGATGATAGAAATAAAAAATGTGCTACATCAAAGTTTTGATCTGATGTAGCCCAACTCATCACAGGGGGAAACGCGGGGTAGCGGCACCGAAGAGGGGCGTACACAACTAAGAAATAGGTCGGCTACCTACGCAGCGGTCGCAAAAGGTAGTGGTATAAGGAAATTGTAAAGGGTAATAGTAATGGGTAATTCGTAGTAGGTACTTGTAATGTACTTGTACTTGTTTGGGAGATTGGGATTCGTTTGCTCAAGTGCACATTGTGTGGAAAGTTGTTGACTGCCATACACCTGGGAATGGCCAACAATGATTCTTGTTACAAACGGTCCAAACAACTCACACGTCCGTTAGGACACGTATCTCCTGGGTAGCCTCTGAACATCCGTTCAGAGGTGAGCTAACGTGAGAAGGCGAAGGGGCCCCCTCTCCTTGAAAAAGGGGTTGGTGCGCTGGGCTTGGGACCCGCCACTTTAAAAAAAACCCCCCACGATTTACGGATATGCACCTGGAATGTCCGCACCCTTAATTGGGATGGTGCAAGTATCCAACTGGTTGATGTCCTCGAAAAATGCAAAGCTGACATCACCGCAATCCAAGAAATCCGATGGATAGGGCAGGGTTTCTCTAAAAAAGCATCCTGTGACATCTACTACAGCTGCCATGCGAGTAAGCACGAATTTGGATGTGGTTTCGTGGTGAGTAGGAAACTACGTGGCCTCGTCTCTAGGTTCACACCTGTTGACGAGCGTCTAGCCGCGATACGCATCAAGGCTAAATATTTTTATATTAGCCTGATTCGTGCGCACGCCCCGACGGAAGAGAAAGACGACGATGCTAAAGATGAATTCTATGAGCGCTTGGAATGCCTGTAGGAGCGCTGTCCCAAACACGATGTCAAAATCGTGCTTGGCGATTTCAACGCCAAGATTGGGATGGAAGGAATCTTTGGCCCAACCGTCGGAAAATTTAGCCTTCACGACACTACCTCCAATAATAGAGAGAGGCTAATCGATTTCGCCGCAGGTCGGAACATGGTAGTTAGTAGTACCAGATTTCAACATCTTAACATCCACAAGGCTACATGGCTGAGTCCTGATCAAAAAACACGCAACCAAATTGATCATGTTCGGATTGACGGAAGGCACGCATCGAGCGTGTTGGACGTGCGACCGTTACGTGGTCCCAACATTGACTCGGACCACTATCTTGTCGCAGCCAAGGTACGCACTAGGCTCAGCGTAGTGCATGCCGCACGTTCCAACATGCAACGAAGGCTAGACGTCGGCAAGCTGCTATCAGAGTAGACCGCCACATCCTTCTCAAACACACTCTCCCGACTGCTCCGGGAAACCTCTCCGATTTCTCGAGATATATGTGAGCAGTGGACACATATTACCCGCTCCATAGATAGGGCTGCCAAGGATGTCATTGGTTATACAAAACCTGTGAAGAATTCTTGGTACGACGAGGAGTGTCGCAATGCTACTGCAGAGAAGAACGCTTCCTATCAGCGAACTCTGCAGTCGGGAGCAACGCGAGCTGTTAGAGAGCGATATCGAGAGAAACGGAGAGAGGAGAAACGCCTTTTCAGACGCAAGAAAAAGGAGCAAGAAAGGCGGGAGTTTGAGGATGTTGAGATGTTCCGTAACAGAAATGAAGCTCGAAAATTCTACCAAAAGGTCAAGCGTCTGACTGAAGGTTTTAAGCCCGGAGTAACTTTCTGTAAGGATGAGAATGGAAGTCTGGTAACGGATGAACAGGAATCACTGAGATTATGGAGAAGTCATTTCTCCAACCTACTCGGCGATGAAGCGCACAATACCGCCGAAAGAGAAATGACAACGGATCCACCAGTTAATGATGGCACTATTGTAGAGCCACCGGACTATTACGAGGTCGATTCAGTTATTAAAAAGCTGAAAAATAACAAAGCGGCAGGCTCTGATGGGCTGCCAGCTGAGTTATTTAAGACCGGCGGCGAAGAGTTGGTTAGGAGTATGCACCAGCTTTTATGCAAGATATGGTCCGATGAACGCATACCCAATGACTGGAATCTCAGTGTTCTCTGTCCTATCTTTAAGAAAGGAGACCCCGCTGTTTGCGCCAACTACCGCGGAATAAGTCTCCTTTCCATTGGATATAAGACTCTGTCGGGCGTATTGTGTAATAGGCTGAAGCCATATACCGACTCACTGATAGGACGATATCAGTGTGGCTTCAGACCAAAAAGGTCGACCAGTGACCAAATATTCACATTACGCCAAATCTTGAAAAAGACCCGTGAGTTCAACAAAGACTCACCACCTATTTGTCGATAAAGCCGCTTTCGGCACGCCGATACGAACGAAGTTTTTCGACGCCCTGTCTGCACTAGGTATCCCGGCAAAGATTGTTCATCTTTTCATTGCCACGCTATCTAACACACAAAGCGTTGTCAGGGTGGGGAAAAACCTCTCCGAACCCCTTGATACCAAGAGAGATTTTAGGCAGGGCGATACTCTGTCGTGCGATTTTTTTAATTTGCTGATGGAATTCTACGCGAGTGCCCGTACATACAGAATATGTCGGGCTCGATTTCCCAAAAAGGAAGTGGTGGTGCTCGCTAACGCCGATGACATCAATATCATCGGTACGCAGGAACGGCGAGTCAGCCAGGCGTTCTCGGAGATTGAAAAACAGTTTCGGCTCGGGTCTAGCAGTGAATGAGGACAATATGCACTTGGTGTATTCCCGCACTCCATCATCGCGTCTTGGACGGTCAGTGACGATGGAGAATTTCAACTTCAGTATTGTAGAAAACTTCGTCTATCTTGAAACAGAGATAACCAGCAACAACAACGGCAGCCTGGAGATCAGGCGAAGAATCACGATTTTTTGGGCTGAGCAAGCCAATGAGAAGTAAAGTCCTCTCTCGAAAGACGAAAATAAATATCTATAAGATGCTGATACTCCCGGTCCTATTGTATTGCGCAGAGGCATGGTTCGCGATTGAGTCGGATGAGACAGCGTTGAAAGTCTTCAAGAGGAAGATTCTTCGCAGGATCTTTGGTCCTATTAGAGTCGGCGACGAGTTTAGGTCCCGTATGAACCGCGAGCTGTACGAGCTATTCAATGAGGTTGACATAGTCCAGCGCATAAAATTTCAGCGGCTGCACTGGGCTGGGCACCTCATTCGAATGGACGAAGGAGCTCCAGCACGCATGGTTTACATGGGGGGCCCAAACTTGATTGGTGGACGCCGACATAGAGGACGACCGGGCACTCGATGGAATGACCAGGTATGGAGAGATCTCTCCGTACTTGGCATTCAGAACGACTGGCGCCAGCGCGCACAGGATTATGGAGGCTGGCGCGCTTTCCTAGACGCGGCCATGACCGGTAGACGGTTGACGGCCATCTAATTAAGTAAGTAAGTACTTGTAATGGGTAATAGTAATGGGTAATTCGTAGTAGGTACTTGTAATGGGTAATAGTAATGGGAAATTTTAATGAGTAATTGGCAATGGGTATCGTGTAATGGTATTGGGTAATGGTATTGTGTAATGGTTAACGGTAATAGTAGTGGGTTGTCTGTTTGTAACCGACTTCTTTGAACCTGATTTTGACCCACTTTGAACGGTCAGATTTAATTTAAACTCTGTATACTTATCAAGGACCGATGACAATACAATATTTTCACAACATCGACCTAATATCTTGACCATCAGGATAAAATGAAAAACGTATGCTTTCAAGTGACTTTCAAACTGTATTCAATACTTTTGCAAAATCAGCGCGATAAGACAATATGTACAATATACGGCATGATACGCTGATTTTATAAAAGTATTGCATACTTTTAGGCATGCAACTTGAAATTTTTTCATTTTATCCTGATGATCCTGGTTCTGACCGTGCAAAGTGGGTCGAAATATAGTTCAAAGAAGTCGGTTTCAAACAGACAAACATACAGGTGTAGCTAATAAAAGCGTGTTAAAAATAAAAAATCAATAAATAAATTAATATAAAATTTATTATTTTTTGACTTTCCGTGGATTTTCTAAAATTACGCGAATATAAGTGTAAAAACCGGTGGTGCACTATATCGAATGACTGGCGACTGGCTCTAATTAGTCTGCTTCGCAAAAACCAGAACAGAGGTAAGAGATGAGCTGGAAGTAATTCAAATAACTATGCAGTCTCCAATCAACTCCATTCAGAGTTCCGTACGCCCCGTGACCGGAAAACTCCATACATCTGGAATTACTCTTGGTGAATGGGTTTGTCCTGTTGTTGCTAATGAAATTGCGCAACGCTATAAACGTAGCCTACAACGGCACTCCAAATACGTTTCTTCGCCTAATCCTCCAAAGAAATCTGAAAAGTTCACGAAATCATCCTATATTGGATCTACAAACCAGTTTGCACTTCTAAAGGAAGCTACGGACCATGAAGCTATTGTCGATTCTGTTCAACAAATTAACAACAAGCCTCAAATCTCCACAGGTAATAAATCACCAAAATCTTCCATTCAGGCAGCCAAAATGCCCAAACCACCCGAATAATGGCTACCTCCTCTGGCTTCTTCGTTAAGAACCATTTACTGTTTCACACCTTTCTATTGAAAAAAAGAACGCTCTTACCGGGATGTGATTAAGGATTCAATACAAGTATTCATAGTGAAGTTATTGTGCTACCAAATTATTAAAGTGGAACATCTACACTGACGAGTAGGCATTCCCAATGACACAGATGCCAGGACTATGGACATACATAAAAATACTGAAGGAAAAAGTACAGATGTGTAAAATGCGGCAAAGCTGCAACGTCGTCTGCTTACTGCTGTCTATGCAATGAGGAGCATAAAAACAAATATGAAAGCGATTTATCCATAATATCATTCTAACCACACACATATATTTCTAACCCATCTATAAGAGTATTCTGCTTAAATAATGACATTGTATTAGAAATATATATAGGAAATAAAAACAAAAGAAACGAAAAAATAAACTTAAATTAGTTATAACTGTAACTATTTGCAAATCAAAAAATTTAAATATTTATAATTTGCAATTTTAGTGTTTAGAACACTGTTTCAGCACTTTTGTTTTTGTTTCTGTGTTTTCGAATTAATGGTGTAGTAATTCATAAAGGACAGACATACAAATACATTCATTTTTATATGTACTAGCTTTCACTCGCGATTTCGTACTCGTAGATTTCGATAAATAACTTATCTTAACGTTTTGCCTTAGTTCTGAAATTTTTTTCCAAAAAACGACGCTAATAATTATAAATCAAAAAACTAAAAAATTACAGATGGAACAAAAAAGTATAAAATAAGTTATAAAACAAGTGTAAAATAATTAACACAATAATTCATGTCCTTTCATAAAAAACATACGGCACTGGAAATCAGTTGACAAAAATATATCATTGGTAGAGGTTTCTCTAAAAGTAGAGTTCTTGCAATGAAAATAGTTTCAAACATCTACAAACTTCAAATTAAAGTGTTACCACACTCAATGAAAATTATCTTTATCATAAACACTGATGACAGCATGAACAGATAATTCAATTAAATTCATTAAATTAAATTCATTTAAATTATAATCATGACAAAAAAAATTTAGAAATAATATTTTTATTTATTGTCTCAGCAGCTCTACATAAATCATTAGGGTTCTACCGATCTTCAAAGTTTTTAAAAATGTCCATTTCCATGGTGATTACTGATAAAATGCGGCAAAGCTGTAACGTCGTCTGCTTACTGCTGTCTATGCAATGAGGAGCATAAAAACAAATATGAAAGCGATTTATCCATAATATCATTCTAACCACACACATATATTTCTAACCCATCTATAAGAGTATTCTGCTTAAATAATGACATTGTATTAGAAATATATATAGGAAATAAAAACAAAAGAAACGAAAAAATAAACTAATGTATTCAGAAATTCTGCAGGTCTTAAATTAGTTATAACTGTAACTATTTGCGAATCAAAAAATTTAAATATTTATAATTTGCAATTTTAGTGTTTAGAACACTGTTTCAGCACTTTTGTTTTTGTTTCTGTGTTTTCGAATTAATGGTGTAGTAATTCATAAAGGACAGACATACAAATACATTCATTTTTATATGTACTAGCTTTCACTCGCGATTTCGTACTCGTAGATTTCGATAAATAACTTATCTTAACGTTTTGCCTTAGTTCTGAAATTTTTTTCCAAAAAACGACGGTAATAATTATAAATCAAAAAACTAAAAAATTACAGATGGAACAAAAAAGTATAAAATAAGTTATAAAACAAGTGTAAAATAATTAACACAATAATTCATGTCCTTTCATAAAAAACATACGGCACTGGAAATCAGTTGACAAAAATATATCATTGGTAGAGGTTTCTCTAAAAGTAGAGTTCTTGCAATGAAAATAGTTTCAAACATCTACAAACTTCAAATTAAAGTGTTACCACACTCAATGAAAATTATCTTAATCATAAACACTGATGACAGCATGAACAGATAATTCAATTAAATTCATTAAATTAAATTCATTTAAATTATAATCATGACAAAAAAAATTTTGAAATAATATTTTTATTTATTGTCTCAGCAGCTCTACATAAATCATTAGGGTTCTACCGATCTTCAAAGTTTTTAAAAATGTCCATTTCCATGGTGATACTTCGCTATCCTTAATTTCGACCCCTGAACTAAATATAAAAAAGTATTTACTGTTGCGATTTGCACGCCGAGTTCGAATTTGTTAGTTATCAACCTACAAATTCCCCAAGTTTCAACTGGTTTCGAGCACGTTCTTGATTTGAATCGCGAGGATGGGCAGCTACTAAATATAAGACACGTCATTAAATGTATTTTATTTGTTAAGAACGACCTAAGAAAAAACGGCTAGATTGTTGAAACGAAAGCGGAGACAAAATGAAGAGTCATTAGGGGCAGCGAAAATTTCGTGTTCTACACAAGCAACCGATCTTTTCCCATCAAATTGTGATGAAGATCCCGTGTGTGAATCTTCATTAGAAACTTATCTCATAACAAAGATAACCCCGACAAACATGCCCTCGATTGAGACACCATCGACTTCAACAGCCAATCGGAATACATTGCCGTTGCCGTTGTAAATACTTATTATTAATAAGCATTTACTTTGGACGAACAGACAAGTCTCTGATAAATGAGAGAATACGCGATCGTTACGATCTCAAAGAAGTTTCGGAAGAGCACATCTTTAGTCAAGTTTGAGCACTGCAAAGCAAATTCTAAAATTGATCAAAATTTTATTAGATGGTTAAGGTTGGAATTTAGGTAACGTCAACTACGTGGTTAAAGTATACTCTCCGTTTTGGTTCCTATTCAAGCAAAAGACGTCTTTTAAGGAAAGAGCCAAATATATTTTTCAATTGATTAAGTACTCTCTATTTTTCCCGGAAATTTAAGATCTAAGTAACATTTTTTTGAGCACCCAAAAAACCTACTTGTCAGTATGTTGTTGGATGATAGCGATCACATTCGGGAGTTGGTATTGCAAAGAATAATCAAAGCTAGAAAAGCAGAAAGTAGCACTATACGCAGGAAATTTAAACCACCAAAAATTAACTTCTCTGCTAGAGATTACACCAAAATTATTATGTGGCACAAGTGTCGGGATGCAGCACCGCCGGTTCTTTGACATATTTCTAATGAGGACCTTTAAATCATGACAAAAAGAAAGAGTTTGGAAATTCTTGACTTTCCCTGTAGAAAGATGTGTTAAACTATTAACAAAGGTCTCACAAAGTGTAACTGATGGGTCTAGCGGTGAACGAGGACAAGACGAAGTACTTGGTGTCTTCTTGCACTCCGTCATCGCGTCTTAGGCGGTCAGTGACGATGTAGAATTTCAACTTCAATGTTGTAGAAAACTTCGTCTATTTGGATCCGAGATAACCAGCAACAACAACGTCAGCGTGGAGATCAGGCGAACAATCACGCTTGCAAACAGATGCTTTTTTGGGCTGAGCAATCAAATGAGAAGTAAAGCCCTCTCTCGAAAGACAAAAATCAAGATCTATAAGACGCTGATACTCCCGGTCCTATTGTATGGCGCAGAGGCATGGACCGTGATTGAGTCGCATGAGACAGCGATGGAAGTCTTCGAGAGGAAGATTCTTTGCAGCATTTTCGGTCCTATTAGAGTCGGCGACGAGTTTATGTCCCGTGTGAACCGCGAGCTGTACGAGATATTCGATGAGGTTGACATAGTCCAGCGCATAAAATTCCAGCGGCTGCACTGGGCTGGGCACCTCATTCGAATGGACGAAAGAGGTCCAGCACGCATGGTTTACATGGGGGGCCCAAACTTGATTGGTGGACGCCGAAATAGAGGACGACCGGGCACTCGATGGAATAACCAGGTATGGAGAGATCTCTCCGTACTTGGCATTCAAAACGACTGGCGCCAGCCCGCACTAGACTATGGAGGCTGGCGCGCCTTCACAACTGCGGCCATTATCGGTAGACGGTTAACTCGCATTTAAGTAAAATGGTCAATGGCTGATGGTTCTTCCATGTTAATCTTCAAACAAACTACATCTGCAAACAATGACTATTTAGATAGGCTTCTTGATTTGTCCTAGCAACAGTGCAACAACATTTGCAACATGTCAGGCCGGCTTCTAGATCTCGTATTTGTTGTCAAATCTTTTGGCATATCCTCCGAAGATAGTTGTCATTCTATTCCCCGTGTGGGTGATGTTAAATCTCTTCAAGTTAAATCAGTTATTATTCAGTACTGATTGGATAGTTCTCAAGGCTTGAACTGATTGTGAGGCGGCATTGAATATTTTCTATTCAACCGTTTTCAATTACTTTGACAGATGTATTCCTTACACAACTCTATCTAGTTCAGCCAATAGACTGCTTTGGTTCTCACGTAGTCTCAGGTGTTTAAGAAATATTAAATCTTGGCAAAAAGTATAAACAAAGTGGTTCGACAATCGATTACAGAAAATTTTACACAAGAAGGGAAGTAAATCTGATGTCTCCAGTTATATAGGTGTTGCTAAACTAAATGCTATACCTAAATTACTTGAACAAATTCTTACTGATCAATTGAAACGATCGGTAATGTCATTTGTAAAAGACAAATCCATTTGTAACAATCTTTTAGAATTCACTTCTATCTTAAATAAAGGTTTTGTGTTTGTTAAATCTATAGATGTATCTTCTGGTATTCTACAATGCAGTCATCATTCATAAATGATAAATTTTTAGCAATAAATCATGTTCATATATAAATGTATGCAGATTATGTCAAATTATGTTTATTATATTCTGAATACTAATAATTCCAATTGTAAATGCGTGACATTCCATCGCAGAGAACCTTTTATTATGACCTATTTTTTGGGTATTATAACCATAATAGGGATATATCTCTTAATGACTTAGACCCTAAACAAAACTATAACAATCATATTGTGTGCATGATTATTAATGCTAAAGTTATTCTAGGCTTTAAAAAGCGGTGATCTAAGAAATTTAATGACCATTATATTATACTGTCAAACTTCTATACACATCACTTGTTCGTCCTTATTTACTGCAGTCTTTCTTACTGAGCTAAAAACAGCAATAACATAATTAACATAATAACGGCAAAACTCAGAAAGGAGGGGTTGGAACGTTCATTGAATACTTATGAGGTTGAAGTGGGATTAGAAGAGTTTAAATTTCCAACTTGGAAGGTAAACTCACTGCAGTTGGACAAAATACACCAAAACTTCAATCGTTACGCCTTATGAAATAACTCAGGCTCTTTACCAACTCTTCGCCGCTGTTCTTAAATAACTCAGTTCACAAATCTTTTTAAAAACTACGTCGACCTCGAAATAGTCATGTGACTCTACAATAAAGCCATTGTTAACTGCTGGTATTATGTCCTTCATCGTCTCTAAGTAGGTTAGAGTATTGATTCCTTCGCAGTTTTAGTGATTCCTGTGCACTTGTAATCCCACTTCCGTTTTTGTTTATAAAGTAACTCCGGCTTTAAAGCAATCGGTCAGCAGTTTTATTATATTATTCCTTATTTTCGTTTCGGTGTATATTGCTCTTTTTCAATTCGATTGATAGGTGGCCTTCTTCTATGCAGTAGCATTGTGACACTACTCATCGTTAGCCATTAAATGTTGCTTCCAAGCACGATTTTAGCATCGTATTTGAGACATTCTAGGCTCTAGTAAAGCTCGTTTCTGACTTCGATGTCGTTTCTTTAGGCGCCTGTGTACAAACTAGGCTTGTGTTAAACAATGATAATCCCTGTCTGTCACTCGTTAATATGTGTAAAACAGGAGGCGATGCTACGAAGCTTTCTTCTTGCAACTAAAGCGCATCCAAATTACACTCATGGTAGCTATAGTAGATGTCACAGGAATATTTTTTACAGCACACCTATCCTATTAATAGTATTTCCTGGATAGCACCAATTTCAGCCTTGGATTTATTAAGGACATTAATCAGCTATTTAGTTGTACTTTCTCAATACAATATGCGGTCATTTCAGGTCTATATCCGTAAATCGAATGCGCGGTTCGTCGATAGTAGCACACTCTACAAATCGTTATAATAGTTTAGACGCTCATAAAGGATAAACACACACACATTAACTTTGTATCCTAACCATAGCGCCAAAGCTTTACTAAGTTTTTGCAAATATATGTAACAGACAGAAGGAGGCGTGACAGACCAAATGAAGTATACATACTCTCCACCAGCATCTACAGTCAAGTCATTTAACAATTTCCATCCGTCTGTCCGCCGTTCGTATTTGTGAACAACGAGATCTTAAAAACCATAAGAGCTGGAGTCTTCATTTTGAATATTCTGCAAATAAAGTAGCAAAATATTTTGGGTGCCATGCCCACAGCGCTCACCACAAAGCTATTTTCATTTATACGCACATTTTTCAAAGCCATCCAGTCGATTTTTTTTTAAATTATTTATTTATAATTAAAAATTTTGTTTGTTTTTTAAGTTGCTTTGAATTTTTTGGAAATACAAATTATTTGATTGAACAAAAATTAGTTTTAATAAGGGATGTTTGAATATTTGACCTCCTGAAATACAAAAATTGCTTAGAACGCTAGGTAGTCCTATTGCGACCTTGAATCTTTATCGATACTAATCTTCAATTTATACAATACAAGTTTTACTAATGAAACCAACGAATACCGACTTAAAAGTCGACGTTCCGTTTTTTAATTTGGACTGAGGAGCTATATCCTGTATTGACATACGTACACACTCGGACAAACAGAGGGTCATGGCTAGATCTAATCGGCTAGTTTAGCTGATGAAGAATACATTTAATTTAAGTGCTCGTTTTTGAGTGTTAAAGATTTCGCAGCAAACTTAACTTACTATTCAGAAATGGTGTATTGGACTATGTTTGCCATGGCAAAATTATATGATTTCTACATCGAATTAGAAATTGATTACTCGTCTATTATTTGCTTCATAAGTCATTGCTTAGTAAGATGGCAATTTGGAAAACTTTGACCTTTCTTTATCTAGCCGCATGCTTTATATCTCACTTTCGCTTGTATAGAACTCAGCGACCTCCATTCATGTACATACAAATCATCAACTGCAACCACACCGACTCTTCCAACATCATTAACGACAGTAATTTCTACACATTGACCGCCCAAAACAATACCTCAATTTAACACTTCCGCTTAACCCAACATATCTATAAGCATTATACGGTCGGTTTTGCTTACTCGTTTTAATACCCTTCACGCATGGCGCGAAGAGGTATATTCTCAGTTTGCCAGAAAGTTTGTAATGCAGTAAAGTATGCATCCCTATAAAATATATAACTTCGTGATCAACTTGTAGGGTTTTTCTTCCCATGTTTCCAATAGAAAGTATATAGTTGAGCCCTAGATGCATAGACATGAAGTGTATATCAGCATGACAAGCCGAGTCATTTTAGCCATATTTGGCTGTGTGTGTGTACATGTGCGCCATATTTCCAAAATTGTTAAGATATTTTTTTTTTTGAAAGTTAGTGCGAATAGTTTTTTTTAAGCAAATACTTTTTATGAGATGATTTTTACAAAGAGTGTATAAGTTTAAATAAGCAAGAGAACAGTGTGTTTCCAAGTCTCAGCCCGTATTATGAAATGTATATCCAGGGGACCATAGAAAAACTATTATTTTGTTACCTGTCCTCACTGTCTTTGAAGTGAAATGGGTTTAAATAGATTTAATTTGTTTAGGTACACCCTTACTCTTTTATAAAAACACATTACCGCGCTATTTCTCGCGTGGCACGCGCTAGAATTTGTTAAGGGTACATAAGTAGATTTCATACAAATCGTTGTTCTAGATAAGGATTCTGAAAACCCAACAATTATAACATAACTGTTACTAATATTAGTCCACAAGAAATATCAAGCATTGGTCCATTTATGGTATATGTTTTTGATGAAGTTCCCTCAATATATCATTTTTTGTGTATGCATATACGACTATATGACAAAAAACTTTGTATAAAGGGCTTAAAAGTTTCGGTGTCACCGAAAAAATACTTTTCTTACTTTTGTTTGTATATTTTATTCGCATTTTGTACTTTTTTATTGTCATTTAATTTTAACTGCGCTTAATAGGTTTTAATCGACATCTCACCCCCAATTCAGCTACACCGCGCGCTGCTCTTTCACGTCGCTCATTTTATTTACGCTCCACAAACGCCAATTAATCTAAGTAAACACGAAACCATTAACATTACAAAATACGAACAACAGCACATCCAGAATAAAACAAAACAAAATAAAATTAAGCCAGGAAAATAAAGAACAATTTCAGCAAAAATAAAAACAAAAGAATAGAGGAAGCAGTCATTCAATTTTTATGATCAAATTGTGCAAAAACGTAAAAAGATCTTGGAATTCAAATCCAATTTTGCAAAAACAGAACGCATTCACAAGACCTGAAAGAGGAGTAGATAATATGAGAAAGAAAAAATACGATCGGGACAGACAGACGTCTACGTGTGATGCAAAATGAATCGTAGTGAGCTAAAACGAATTCGAAGAGTGATGCCAGAATGAAGCAATAAAATTAACAACAACAGAAGTCAACCTTAAAATAAGAGCAAATAAATCGCACCAAGTGAAGTCTATTAATTCATAATCTACAAAACTATAACAAGCTGCGGTCGAGTGTGCTCAAGTGTGCTCGATTTCGAAATACCCTGTAGCCCCTTCAAACTTGTATTTATGTGGGAGATGTTATACTACCCCGATCCGTATGAGATCTCTTATTATATATTATAACATAAATAAAAATTTTGCGTTTTTAGCTAAACTAACAATAACAACCTAATTTTGTTCATACAAATTGTCTTTATGTAATAATTTAGATCGGCTTTGTATTGGGTCCTGCCCCATTGTTGTAGGCCAGTCTTTATCATCAACTTATTTCTAAAATGACTTTTTGTTCGTTTAGAAGGACTTAGAATGTAAATAATAAAAAATAGTATAAAACCTAAGAAAAACGTTAACTTCAGTGGGACCGCAGAATAATATATATGTTATTCGACTATATCGATTCGACTTTCAATGCTGATCAAGTATATATAGATACTTTATGAAGTCTGCATTCTGCCTGTTACATACATTTTCAAAAATGTAATATATATATATACTTGATCAGCATTAAAAGTCGAATTGATATAGATATGTATTTCGGTCTGACTGTTTATATGAAGAACGAGAACGAAAGACTAGGAGAATCTCATATTCGGGCTCTTCGATACGCATTGAATGTGTCAACTCCACAATAACGGGTGGCTGAACCCTAAACAAGAAATAATATGAATAATATGACAATATGACCATAGCTTTAATACCCTGAATGGTGGGTTTGAAATGGGGCTGCCCTTTAAAATGGGTGGTAATACATATTTAACCGTCCATAAGAAGCCAACACGACATATTTTTAGTTGAAGTATGGAATAAAAATGTTTATCAAGCAAAAAAAAACCTGCGCAGGTAGTTTGTATGGGGGCTACCCTGAAAAACGGACGTTGCAAGTCAATTTCCATACTTTATTTAATTGCAATAAAATGAATACAGCTGCCTATTTTCAGCAGAATGTTTTAAAATTAGGTGCCCTTAAAAGTGCGCAACAACTTCCAGACGGAAATGTCTAGTTCCACCTCTTTCGATGAACTGTTAAAGAATCTGGCATTTATGGGGTATACCATGTCTCCCTTCCTGCGCTATAAACGTTAAGAAAAACTCATAATACCATTTAATACAATACTATACGTGAATGGTATAAAAATATCTTACATCAATCCTAATAAGATAATCTATATATGTCCAGATCAGGCCAATAAATGCTCCCATATAAACGTTTTATCTTGTTTTTTTCGGGGCAAAGCAACACCGCCGCTTTCAATATTGTATGTCATAGGGCGCACACGTGTACTTACAATAATTTAAGCTCAATCCAATCAGTAGAAGTAATTTAAAATTGATTTACAAAATTCGAAGATAGCTAACAAACTAAAAGATTACCAAAGTAGTACTTAAATAAAAGCAAAGTAAGCAAGCTTAGCGATAATTAAAAAATTCAGAAGTCAACTTATCCATCTACTTTATCGACACAGTTTATCGTTTTTCTAGTGCAAGTAAAGTGCTGTATGGTGGAAGTCGTAGCATGCAGTCAGCAACAGTGCGCGTTTTAAGGTAAGATCAACTAGAGTCCTAAGTCGAGTGGGGTGAGGTGTTTGAAGTCTTCATAAAAAGTGGGGGACGGCAATGTCGTTGACGATAGCAACGTGTCGGCGTTTATCGCTATCGCTGCAGATACTTTAAACTAGAATAACACGCATGGAATTCAAGTTTATTTTTATTTTTGCACAAGTTTTCGCACACTTCTGATCAATCACCCCGGCTGCCTTACAAATTCTATGCCGCATGCTACCTACGCACTCAGAACCAGGAGCGCCTCCAATTGTGTTTGTCGTACACCAGAACACATGAAAGCAAATTTAAAATAGTCGTGCACTGTACAGTCCATGCATATATTTACATTTATGAACGTTTTCATCACAGTCCGCTACTGCATTAATAGGCTGTTATAGGGAACCGTTGAGGCGGTAAACGCACTGCCGACTACGAGCTAATCAGCTAAAGGCATGTATATTTACAGGGCGTCCCGAAAGAATTTATGAATTATAGGGTATATTAAGCTTGTGCAAATGTATTTAACAGACAGAAAAGGGGCAACGCAGACACGATTAAGTAGAGTTAATATAAATATGTCCATCTGTCCATCTATCTGTCAGTGTGTTTGAAAATTCTCATCTTCAATTTTGGGCATTTAGATTTTGTTATATCCTATTAAAACGCAAAGTATTTCGAAATGTAGCACACTCGTCGGCAGTGTTCTGTCTTGTTATTACATGATTACATAATTATATAAGTCTAATCCGATGTTACAGTTTGGATGGTAAGTTTCAAGCAGTAAATCAAATTATGGAAATGTTTTTCAAAAAGTGTATGAGGACTAATGCGGTAAGTCTACTCTAAAGCTTCCGACGTGGATTATCAAGACAGGAGTGGATCGGTGAACTTAATTATTTATGCAGTGAATAAGCACCCTCCGTTGTAAAAATATTGATGCCCGAAATCAAACAACAGGGGCCTTTAAAAGACGAGTTAAAGAGACAAGAGACAAATCGAAGCAAACTATTGCCTGTTTCTTCCGCATTACCGATCATGTTAGAGCGACGAAGGACCAGATCTCCCAAATAAGAGTTATGCGTGTTACGGTATTTCAATAACACTTAATAGAGACCGATTCGATTGATCGCTCGCACATTGAGAGTCAGCAGATGACCGAAAAAATTAAATGCTCAGTGCAAACGGTCTTTTTGTTTTGTCTTTTTCACTTTGCCTTGTTGGCAATATTGCCCTCTCGTTTGCGTAAAACTGTTGGAAAAAATCTGTAACCTGAAAATTATTCGCACAAAAGCATACAAACGCAAAAGACTTTTATTTTCTTCGCTCGTGTCCAAACGGTCAGCGAATTCCCCGAACAAAAGAGAAATAACAATTTCGGTTATTCGTTGAGCGCAGACCGTTTTCCTTAAGACACGAAGTGAACGGTTCCTCTCTGACTTTTTGCTCAATGAGACTGTTAATGAGACTTATTGACGAACAACGAAGTACGGTCAATTGTTATTTGCTAGCTCTGCATAGGACTGTCCTTTCTGAATGGTACAGAAACATTTGTTTGCCGGAAGTCTTCGGAGAAATTTGGATAAAGTCCAAAACGATGGGAATCGTTCTTTATCTTGATAATGCGAGCTCTCATACATCGTTTCAAGTTAAATAATTTATGGCAGGCCCGCCGTACAGCTCTGATTCCGCACTCAATGACTTTTTTTGTTTCGTAAACTAAAACCATATAACGTAGTACACAGTTTTCGACACCCGAAGAAACGGTTTATGCATTCAAAACGCATGTTTCGGAGTTACTTTAAACGGAATGGAAAAAATGCTTCCAATTTTATTTCTTAAACATATGCAAAATTATATTGATTTTCATGATGAGTGCCACGTCCACCATAAAGGCATTACTCCTTAAAATTGTTCAGTCCAGCAAATAGATTTTTTTTAAACATATTATTTAAAGTCCTGTTTATTCTATTTTGGTTTGAATTTACACTTTCCTTTCGAAAAAACCGAAATTAAAAAAGTTGGTAGTCTTCTACAGTAATGCTTCTTCTTGCTGCACATAAGAAATAATGATTTTTGTATCCTTATAAACTTTTTGATTTTTTTAGAGCAAGAAAGCAAAGCCATTTGGAACGTTTGAAGAAGTTTAGAAATTATTGATATATGGTTCCAACAATTTGGTACCACATGCCGCACAGCAAACAATTGATCAGTTGAAGGTGAACTTCGGTAACCGTATAACCTCGAGAACTGGTACGGTTAAATGGCCACCTCACTCTTGCGATTTAATGTCGTTTGATTAAAATCCTTTTAAAAAATCAAATTTTGTCCAATCTTACAACGTCTTGCCAAACGATGCATGAGATCAAATTTTGATCTAATTTCTCGGTAAATCGCCAAAAAAAAAATTTAAAATTTTATTTTATTCTACAACTTTTTAAACCGTGCTTGTGCCATTTTTTTTTTTTTTTTTTTTTTTTGTGTTATAATAATTCAATTTATATCTGCGATAAACACAATAAATAAATGGTATGATTTTTAAATAATGAACGAATGCTATATACAATGGCTAGCATGAGTATGTAAACATTTACAATATAAGAATTAAATTAAAAAGTGTGACAAATATGAAATAATTATAGTTAAAAATTTCTGCACATGGAATTGCTGTGAGCTGGAGTGTTATACTATATTAGTTACGTCTGCTTGTTCTTGTTATCTATCTGGAAGATCGAGGGGGTGTCTTCTTTTCAGCCTTCGTAGTACTGCGCTATTGTCAAGCCACTCGATAGCTAGACAATTAGGATGATTATGGAGGCGATCAATGTATTTTTCGCTAACCTCGCGCACTTGTTCAATTACAGTTTTCAATTCGAAATCTCGGTGTAGGACACTGTAGGTAATGTACCATGGTACATTACCTATCATTCACAATGTTTGGTTTTGCATGGTCTGTATTCTTTTCAGCTGACTGTTACAGGATGTTCCATAAAGTTGCAAACCATATGTCCACACCGGAACTATCAACGATTTGTAAAGCAGAAACTTGTTCGATAGGTTAAGCTAACTTCGTCTATTCAATAGCCAGTACAATTTTTGAATGTTCATCTTGCAGTATTTTACTTTCGCGGTTATGTGATTGTTCCATGTGAGACCTCTATCTAAATGCACTCCGAGGTACTTGACAACCGTGACATCTGGTATCATCTGTTTGTTGAAACTTACTGCAGGACAGATGCCTCTTCTTTTTGCAAATGTCATATGTGCTGATTTTTCGTTATTTATTAGAATATTCCATCTATTGAACCAGTCAGCTAATGCATTTAGATAGTTTTGAATGGCGAGTGACGCAGCGGCCTTGTCGGAGTCATTTGATAGAATGGCTATGTCATCAGCATACGTACAGATCTGCGTATTTATGTCAGTGGGAGTCGGCATGTCTGATGTGTACAGAGTGTATAGAATAGGACCTATAGCACTACCCTGTGGAACTCCAGCGTTTATAAAATAGATGTCAGATGCTTCATCTCTAGCCACAACTCGGTAAGCTCTGTTGCTCAGATAGGATTTTAAAATCAAAAAATATGGCGCAGGGAGGTATTTTTTTATCTTATAAAGCAGTCCTTTATGCCAGACCCTATCAAAAGCTTGTTTGACATCTAGGAAAACAGCAGAGCAGTATTGTCGGTGTTCTTGGGCTTCAATGATTCTGTTGACTACTCTATGGCATTGTTCCGGACATCCATGCTTAAACCTAAATCCAAATTGGTGTTCTACTCTACCAATTAGTAATCTTTCCAATACTTTGGAGAAAACTGGCAGCAGGCTTATGAGACGATATGACGTGATAAGTTCTTCAGGTTTCCCAGGTTTAGGTATCATCACTACTCTGCCGTCAACATTGTCGAAGCCAGTCGATTTTGTAGGATTAAGAGCTTCGTTTTGTACCTTTACGAGTCTCGTTTGTCTAGAGGATTTCTACTAACCTTCCTTATCCGACGAAGCCTTCGTTTAAGCAGCACAAGCTTGCACTTCAGTATTAAAAGGTTGATTTCGGTGCAAACTTAACAGGTTGACTTCTCCTCATCCTCTTAACATGTATACCAAATTTTATTTGTGGTTTGGGTCAACGCCCCCTCCGATTTTGTACAAACTTAACAGGTTGACTTCTCCTCATCCACTTAACATGTATACCAAATTTTATTTTTGTACCTTAAATGGATGCAAAGATATAACAAATTTTGATTGTCGCTTATATGGGGGTGGGGCAACGCCCCCTCCGATTTTGTCCAAACTTAACAGGTTGGCGTCTCCTCATCCTCTTAACATGTATACCAAATTTCATCTCTGTACCTTAAATGGATACAAAGATATGACAAATTTTAAATATCGCTTATATACCGATTTTGTCAAAACATAGCCTATGTTCTATTCCATCATCCCATCTATTTCTATTCCAAAATTCAGACGAATTGGTTGAGCGGTTTAGCCGTAAGAGAGGAACATCCATACATACATCCATACATACATACATCCATACATACAAACTTTCGCATTTATAATATTAGTAGGACGAGTACAATATCGAATTTTATCTAGATTATATATCTAGATAAAATTTGATATTGGTTAGATTAGTACTTTCTACCAGACTCACTCTTTTTAACCAAAAAAACTCTAATTATTCGTCAGATCGTATATATGTAATAGAAGACCATTTTTGGGTTTCCGATTTGTATTAAAAGCATTTTTGTAACCCCTAATATCGATTTGAAATTCGAAAGGACTTCTTTCGAAAAGAATTTTCACTTATTAATAGGCATGTCCCACACAAGTTACTGGTAACTTTATTCTATGTCAATCTAATTACTTAAAACACTGAATGGAGTAATAATTTATCATTATAGCATTAAGTCCGGTTGAGACGGTCAAATACATATGTATGTACAGTGGCTCCATCGCATAATCGGACAAGACTTTGTCTGACATAAATGTGCTCTAAACTTAAAAACAATGTACCAACTATATCATTCTTTTCGCATTTATTTCAACATTATATATTTATCTGTGTAAGTAGTAAAAAAACAAATACTTTTTCAATGATAACTCTTAATTCTAACAAAAAAACAAAAATAACTCAAATTTTTCCGCTCAACGCATAATCGGACAAAGGAATGTTTTAATACTAAAATTAAAAAAAATGTAACAATCAATATTTGGTTGCATATCCTTTCTTGTCCAAAACCTCTTGTAGACGTTTTGGAATGGATTTTACCAAGTTTTGGCACACTTCCGGCTCTATGGAGTCCCATGCTTCTTGTAAAGCCTTCTTAAGTTGAACTATAGTGGTAAATTTTCTTTGGGACACCCTCCTTGATAGTTCCTCCCAAAGATGTTCAATTACATTAAGGTCTGGGCTTTGGGTTGGTGTTTCAATAAGTTTTGGGCAGTGGTGGATCGACCAAAGCTTTGCAAAGCCTGATGTGTGCTTGGGATCATTATCTTGATAAAAAGCAAATTTGTTCGCAATACCCAATTTCTCTGCTCTTTGCTTAACATTTTGTTTTAAAATGTTTAGGTAGACAAATTTGTCCATTTTACCCTCAATAAAATGCAAATTGCCTACCCCGGCACTCGACATACAGCCCCAAACCATTACAGAGCCTCCACCATACTTCACAGTGGCTTTTGTATTTTTCGGATCAAACTCTGTATTTGGTTTACGCCATACATACTTTTTCCCATCCGAGCCATGTAAATTAAATTTGCTTTCGTCAGTGAACAGAACCTTAAAATAATGAAAACTGTTCTTAGAAATGTATTTTAAGTTGATATACCATCAAATTACTTGATTCCAAAACTCTTCTGGTTTAAGTAAATACTCTTTTGCATATTTTAATCTTTTGTTTTTGTTTATTGGGCTTATCAACGGCTTCTTCCTGGCCACTCTCCCATAAAACCCATTCATATGTAATGTATTACGAATAGTGTTTAGGCAAACATCCTATCCAGTTTGAATTTTAAATGAAATATTAAGTTCTATCGCAGTTTTAAAAGAATCTTTATTTATTTCGTTTATTATAGACCGCTCCTCTCTCTTATTTAAAATCTTTCCTTGGCCTTCTCTGCTTTTGTTTGCCAACCTAAACTCATCACAAAAACGCTTGATAATATCGTGAACGGTAGACTTGTTTTTTCCTACCAATTCGGCAATTTCTCTAACTGTTTTTCCTTCTAAATTCAGATTTACTATTAATTGCCTAATTTCGACACTAGACTGCTTTCCATTTGGTGCCATTCTAAATATTTTTGTTCACTTTGTACTGTCGCTTTAAACTGTTTGCCACTGAATGCAATTTACAAATGAATATGCAAAACAAGAAAAATGTTTTGGAGTGCGTATTTACAAAATAACGGCATTTTTAGCATTGCTTCATTCCTTTGTCCGATTATGCGTTGAGTGCAAAAATTGGAGTTATTTTTGTTTTTTTGTTAGAATTAAGAGTTATCATTGAAAAAGTATTTGTTTTTTTTACTACTTACACAGATATATATATAATGTTGAAATAAATGCGAAAAGAATTATATATTTGGTACATTGTTTTTAAGTTTAGAGCACATTTATGTCAGACAAAGTCTTGTCCGATTATGCGATGGAGCCACTGTATATATAACACTCATATCACAATAAATTTGGAATATATTTAATTTTCTATAATATTCCACTAGAAGAGAAATCAAATGTTTACTAAATTTTATTCTGGTCAGATATATGGCACTGTGTGAAACTGTTCTTTCGAACAAACAGTATTTTTTTAGTTGTGTGTGAATAGTGTTAAGCTAATGTTTATTTTTTTGTTAAAATTTTTTGACTCATGCTTCCGTTTCCCTAGCACAAACTCAAATTAGGACACCCTGTAATTAAGTATATTTTTCTGCAATTCCGTAGTCAAATCAGTACACATGCACACACAACACACTTAGAAACACATGCTCATAAATGCCCGTATCTGATTTAATTGCGATCCTCACATTGCATATACTCACCAATGTTATATACACCATACAATGCAAAACTCAACACAAAAAAAAACGAATAGCGCAAAAGTACACCACGCGAAGTTATCTTGACTCGTCGCTCTTGACGGCGCAGCGGAGCAGCGTTATTATCTCTTTGCACTCGTGTTGTGTTTGTTGTTGCCGTTGAGTAAATTATGCGAATGAACAGAAAACCAACAACAATAACGCCGCCTTGATATTGTTGTCTTGTTATTTCGGTTTGCATTTCGCTTTCAATTCAGTTTCGAATTTAGATTTCAGTTCAATTTTCGTTTCGGTTCAGTACGGATCGGTCAAGCTCGCTCTTGTCTTGCCTCGCGTTTTGATCAGTTCCCTATACGACTTCCCAATTGGCAAAACATAAGCAAATATTCGCACTCGTATTGAATTTTGTAAAACGTGCGCTCGTACCGATTAAAACTAAAAATTTTTTTTTTCTCGTTCAATCAAATATATATGTACATACATACATATGTACGTACATATATTAAATTGCTACCATTTTTTTTGTTGTGTAAAATAAAAATAAAGTGTATTTTTTTTAATATGTTCCAATTAAGCTTTAAATCAATTTGTGCTTAAATAAATCATTCGAAATAAATTTAAAAAATCTTAAACTTGCATCAAAAGACAACGGTTTTTTGTGCGTGTTCAACTAGTGTAGCTTCTTCTTGTTCTGTCAGCTGTCTGTCTGCGCGGCGTTTTGCATTTTTGTATGCAAGTTCAAGTTCAGGTTCGTATGTAAGTCGCTTTGTACATATGTACTTGTACATATGTATGTATGTATGTATCATGTAATTTTGTAATTACATATTTATTTTGTTTATATATTATTAATTCCAATTTTCTTGTCTAACTCTTTGCCGGCATTGTGTTCTTTGTCTTCTCTTTATCTGCTGCATTTTCGCTTTAGTGTTGCTAGCCGGCATTTTCTCCAACTGTAAACAAAAACACATTCTTACTCTGGGCCTCACAGAAAATGCAATATCGCAACGTTAAAAATTTGTTACGAAAAACACAATCAGAATGTGCAGCCTTATTGGTTTGAATAGTTAATCGCAAATCCTTTATCTGCGTAAGCATTCGCATTAGGTAGGATATTATATAGAATGCGTACAACAAACATCCAGACAAGGTCGGATGTAATGTTAGCAGAAAACAATTAAAATGAACAGAAGACAAAACGCACAAATTGTGTCAATACTTGTAGTAAATCGTTGCAAAATCGTTAAAACCTCGAGGGGAGCGTTAGAGACCCCAAAGAGTATACATTTTATAGCTGATCGACAAGTTGAGCCGAACTAGCTACGAGAGTAATTCAAAGTCGGATGGCGTCTATACTATTAAAACAAGTTTCGTTCAAATTTAAATTATTAATTTAAAGAAAATGTAATAAGACCCATTATCAAACCTTATGCATAGGTCGATAGTAGTCTTAAACGTGCATTTAAAGCTAATATTAACTATGATAAAAAAGTTTTTAGTATCAAAACTAAAAACGCCATTAAAAGTGGTTATGATATAGCGGCTTGCATATTGTGAGTGCCGAATGCCGGCTCCAGCAAGTCTGCATACCAACTCTTAGTAAGATTAAATGAAAACAGCGGGAATAGACCTCCTATTCATATACAGATAGACGGATATAAATAGTTCGACGAGTCTTGTTGAGGCCATCAAGAATATTTATATTTTATGGGGTCGCTGACGCTTCCTTTTGATTGTAACTAACTTCGCGTCAATAAATTAAAGTGCAATTCTTTTACTAAGATTACATTATAGATCGGTTCATATTTAGTTCAAAGCCCACATTAATATTTTTATACGAGCTTCTTTTTAATTAGTTTAATATGAACTTGCATGCTAGTATAAATATTTGGATAGTTGCTTTATTTGAATTGGAATAAGTGAGCCACCCGAAAAATTTTTATTTTTTTACGTTTGCATTGTATTCCTTTGATAATGGTTGTCCAGTGCTGTAGTTAGCTGTGAAAGTGGAACACTGATTATATTTATTTAGATGTGGTTGTTAGAGTGTAGAGTATTGAAGTTTCTGTTTTTGTTTCTTGTTGCACTTTGGTCGCATATGGTGTATTAGTACTAAAAAAAAATTTTAGGTCGTAAAGAGGATTTGATTTAGGCATGTCCGTCTTTCAGTTTAAATGTTGTTACGCATTTTTATGAATCTGTTTTTAAGATACCGGTATGAAAACATGTATTCATGTTTATTTTAGTTGTAACTGCATGGCGTATCATACATGCTACGTTTAAATTTTTTATTACAAAGTACATACCAACTTAAAATTTGAGATTGGGGCTTCTTGAAAGTGGATACATTTGGGGATAGACCGCATGCAAAACCAATACCCACTTTTATGTTTATGTTAACAAGAATCTTTTATAATTAATATCATATTTGATGTGCTGGCTTCTTATTCACATACATATCTCGCCACGTTTAGTGTTAATTAGCAGAGAAGCGAGAGAACGCTCTTGAAAGTCGCAAAACACGTCCGCGAGCTAAATGCTTTAAAAAAATTTCACTTGGCTCTCGCGTGTGCACATATACTTTCTGAAATTTTTTGAATATGATGTTAATGATTATTCAGTTCGCCCAGCGAACATACATTAGTTTATTAACTTTGTGTGACTGCAATAAATAATAGTTTTTCGATCCTTTATTTTTTGCCTTTTCGTGTTGAAGTTTTTTAGCTAGATAATATCCTGCGGCATTTTGCAAATAAAGTAACAAAAATAAAAGAGAGCTACATTCAGGAAAATTTTTAAAAGACCATTTCGTAAACTTTACAGCTATGTCCTCATTAAAGTGGCAATATAGCGATGAAAGTAGCTAAAATTTTGAATATCTGAGAAAAAAAAAATCATACTTATCCGATAATCTGAAAATTACGTTCTTGATAGTGATATTAAATACGAGTTCAATGTTGTACAAAAGAAACCTTTTTTATTCCTTGCACAATCTGGTGTTTGCGATGCTATATCTCAATTCACAGAATTTAAAAATTTGTCCAATTTCATTAAGTACTACGAACTATGAACTCGATATTTTGATCTCATTTCTCGGCTGATCACCCAATTATACTTTCGAAAATTTTTGTTCATATAAGTAGTGATGTTGCAACGTCAAAAACCGATTTTCTAAAAAATAAGTTGGGGCGATAAGTCCCTTTTTATATATTTTAAAATTTTTTTAATGTACCTATGTTTGGTGGTCTTTTAATTGGTATATCGATATCGAATGGAAGTTTTAGTAAAAGCTTCGTTATTCCGCAAATATAAGTCTCGTATATTACTCTTTGTGTAGCCGCCACACAGAGGCAGGCTTATGTGGAGCGCCGTCCATAGTAATATCTACGTAGTTTTGGCTAAGCAGTCGGTAAATGGTTAACATAGTTATGTCGGTATGTATCAGTTTATGAATCTAGTTTCAAAACTGGGATGTATCTATTTTTTTTATAGATTCCTTTTTTGTTATTATTTTTCAAACTTGATAGCTTTTCTAACACCACTTCTTGTATCAGCAGTGTTAACACTGCGGAATACATACATATTTCTAGTTCAGAAGGGTATCGTTTTTCCTTTGTTTACTTTACTTTCGTGGTCTTCCGTTTAGCACCTTCTTTCCTTATTATATACATATGTATATATGAATATGTATAGAAATATGTAGCTGTACGTATGTATGCTTCATTGCTGTTCTTCAACTCCTACACGCCGCTCTATCTAAATATAAATTCGCCTACTTCAATTCTTTCTTCTCTATCCTCATCAGTTTTCACTCTTTCATTGCATATATTTAAATTTTGCACGCCTTCTGCACAATATATATATATATTTTTTTTTTTGATTCTTACTTATGTACCAACATAAGAGTATATGGCATGGACATAGTATATTCATGCATTAGTATATAAATGTACTTCTATACTAATACATACATATGTATAAGAACTTCTGCCTACTTAATTCGCTCTCTCACTGGCCCTTGACTTATTTAGCTCTCTACTCCACGCTCCTCCGTGCCTTTGCAGTTTCACCTTGACAGCGCTATCTAATAACATTCTGTTAAAAAAGTATCACATTTTTTAGGAAAATTTAAAATACGCTTTTAAAAAATTTAAATTTAATAAGTACATATTTAAGAAAAATAATTAAAAAATATTCATTGCATTTAATCTGTTAGTCCTGTTAAATTTTTGTACTCTACACACGTATTGTGATTAGTATTCTAATTTTCACAGAGTTTGTAATGCATGAACAGAAGCTTCGGAGACACCATAAAGTATATATATTCATAATCAGCTCGACGGGACGATTTGAGCCATGCCCATCTGTCTGTCTATTCAGAACTTTCGCCTTAATTTTAAAGATATAGAACTGAAGTTGGCTATAGAGTCCTATATGCTGAAACTGATCGATGTGGTTACTTTCGCATATATAATTAACCAAGCAATTAATTTAAATCAATTAAATAAAAGACATTTTTTTTTTGAGTAATAATAATTGATTTTAATTTGTTCTACCGCTTACAGAGTTGAATCTAATTAGGCTTGACATTAATTTTCAACAATTTAGGTTAATATTGTATAATTTTATCGTTTTACATAGTTGAAACCTAGTTAGCTCTACTGTCTAGTATCTATTGTTTTATTTTTTTGCATATAGTAACTTAAAAGGATAAATTAAGTTTGTGCAAATGCATGTAACAGACACAAGGAGGCGAGGCAGATCCCATAGAGTGTACATATTCTTGATCAGCATCAAAAGTCGAGTTAAAATAGACGTGACCATCTAACCTTCTGTCTCACTGACCATATGCCCCAGGTTCTTTCTTGGTTTTAAACTGCAGATGGAGTGAAACCCATAGCCTGTTCTGTTCAAGGTGTACGATAAGTACAACAACCTTATTTTTTGTTTGTTATAAGTAATAAACTATTGGAATTGACGATTACTAAAATTTTGTTTTATAATTACATTTAATTATTGTCTGAACGACAAATTTTATAAGAGCTACAGTCGAGGAGCTTATCAAATATCATATTTTTTCGTAGTCGGCCTTGATTACCGTCCCAAATATTTAAGGCATACTATACAAAAAATCAAATAAAACGAATTTGTATGTTAGAAAAGTATTCTTTGATGTTCGACCCAACAAATGTTTGTACCATGTTATATTGAGTTTGTTGAAATGTCATATGGAGCATTATTCCTGAACTGCCCCAACTTTTTTCGACACATCTTTGATCGTGTTCATACTTTCAGTATTTATTCCTCTATATGCCAGTAATATAATCAGCCAGTATTGGATATTTAACACCAAACCTTTCCTAGTTACAAAGGGTTAAATTTTCAATGGGGTCAACATCTATAAATTCAAAAGCTCATAACTTTTTTTCTATTAAAGCAAATTAAACTTCTAAAATCGATTCTGAAAGGGGTTTCTATTAAAAAAAAAGAAGAAAAAAAAATTAAAAATGCCCGAAGGCCTCAAAAAGAAACAAGTAAGAAAAGTACAGTCGGGCGTAACCGACTGTAAGAGGCCCTGTACCAGTGCAGGTCGCCTAACAAATACATTAAATGTTTCCCGAGCTTATGACCAAGCACATGACCACTTCCCATATAAAATATTTTTTTATGTATGAAAAGAAAAGGGGGGTCGTTCAAATTCAATTACTTATAAAATCGTCATTTATTATCCTATTTCGATGAACTTTTTGGGGTTGTGGTATTGCCAAAATTTTAAAATAAACTTGTGAAATTCCGGAGCAGTCCTAGTCGAATGCAAAAAACACAAAGTCTCTATCTATTACCGTTTCCGAGATCCTTTCGTCCATACAGAAGGACAGACGGACATGGCTATATCGACTCCTCTATCACTCCTGACCATAATGGGGGTAACTTTGGGGAGTCTCCGACCATTATTTCTACCTGTTACATACATTTGCACAAAATCAATAGGCTCTTGTACCTTCGGTACAGGGCCTTAAAAAATTAATTGACTATTTTTCAATGTAAAAAAAATTTTTTAATGACCTTAAAATATTATTAAAGGGCATTAAATTACCTTATAGAATCCTTTTTAGAAGTTAAAATTGCTTTAATTAAAAAAAGGTTATGAGCTTTTGAATTTATCGATGTTGACCCCACCATTGAAAATTTAACCCTTTGAAAATAGGAAAGGATTGGTGTTAAAAATCCAATACTTGCTGATTATATTGCTGGCATATAGAGGAATAAATACTGAAAGTATGAACACGATCAAAGATGTGTCGAAAAAAGTTGGGGCAGTTCAGGAATAATGACCCATATAAGAACTCTGAGAAAACTTCGCTCACGAAATAAGACCTTAAATGGTCTATAATAGTTCAATGGTTCTGCTGCATAATCAAAAATTGTCAAATTAAATCTTGAAATTCAGAAATAAAAGTCAGTAATCTATATAGAAAGATTTTGGTTATTATCAATGCGAACATTTCAAATTTCTGGATTATTTCCCACATATTTTCTAATCTTTTTTCTATTCTTTTTGGAAGAATCTGGAATTTTACTCACTTCTCTATTATAAAAAGAACATAGAAATAAAAATTTACTGGTCTAATGCCAGAGTTTCAAAGTGGTTACCCCTAGTACGTTTATAGAGCTTTAAATCGTATAAATTTCTGCTATAAGTCGCAGCTTTTTCCTCTTTATGCAATCCATTGTAATTTTTTAATAGCCTTCAAATTTTGATAGGGCATAATGTCGAGCCACCAAAGTGTATAATACTGTAGTCCATTTGGTTAAGATCTAGCGATTATGATATTCAGTCTTGTAAAATGATAAATCCCTCAAAATGATTCCTTCATCATTACCGTTTATTTATGGCTCAAATCTTGCTGAAATTTATATTCTTCTTTGAAAATGGGGCCAAATGTTCGAGACAGACCCGACAAAGTATATTCATTCTTGACCAGCTTCAGAACTTCTTCTTCGCAAAACTGGTTTATATTCTTCTGAGTTATTGGTTAATAATTAAGTGAAGTGATCCAAAAACTGTGCGAGTGTTAAAAACTTAAAAAAAAAAAATCTACAAACGTTTGGTCTGAAACTTGGCGATATCAAGTTTAACGAAAGAAAAAAAATTGTATATGAAAAAGATTATGCAACAGCTACCGTGTAGGATTTTTGGAACAGTCAAACAATTCCGGAATTGGCCTTATATATTTATGGTATGTTCTTTGGATGCATTAACAGCATTAAAGTCTGCATGACTTCGAAAATTTTGCATTACATTCAGCTTCAATTTACCAATACATATGTACGAGTTTCTTTCAATTATATTTGTTAACATAAATTATTTGAACTCCTAATTCTTGTCTTCTTTCTCCGCTCTATTGTCTATTCGCATCATTTTGCAGTGGTGATCCTTTCTCTTTTACGATTAACCTATGCACAATATTTCATATTGCGCAACATTTCGGAAAATGTTGCCGACTACCACATTAAGCAACATGTTGGTCTGTGTAGCGCTTAGTAGCGTTTCTAATGAAATTCGCATTGCTAAAATTCTTGATAAGACATTCACAACTACTCATTGCTGTTATGAATGTGTGGCTATTTATTAATTTCACAAATTGTTTGAAAAAGGTATTATCAGTCGGACTGAAAGCTTGTAACACGTTGAAAAAGGTGTCGTATAGTTACTATTCTGGTGCACCATTTAGTGTTATTCATATTTTTATTTAATTACAATGCTGCTGCTACCATTTATTTAATATCACTTATTAATTTTTTTTTTTTTTACCGATTTTCTAGATCTTCGTGCTTTGGATTCCTCTCGGTACCTAAAAAAACACAAAAATGTTTGCGACGATAAACCCCTTGTGAGCACCGATACTCAATTTTTAGGCCCTGTACCGAAGGTACAAGAGCCTATTGGTTTTGTGCAAATGTATGTAACAGGAAGAACTAATTGTCGGAGACACCCAAAGTTACCCCCATTATGGTCAGGAGTGATAGAGGAGTCGATATAGCCATGTCCGTCTGTCCGTCCGTCCGTCTGTATGAACGAAAGGATCTCGGAAACGGTAGATAGAGACTTCGTGTTTTTTGCATTCGACTGGGACTGCTCCGGAATTTTACAAGTTTATTTTAAAATTTTATCCCTCCCCCCTTCCCCATAAAATCACCCCTTAGGGTAAAAATTTCTTCGGCACAAAAAAATTGACCAGTATAAAAATCGGATAATAAATGACGATTTTATAAGCAATTGAATTTGAACGACCCCCTTTTCTTTTCATTCATATTCGCGCAGTGAGAAGTGGTCATGTGTTTGGTCATATGCTCGGGAAACATTTAATGTGTTTGTTAGGCGACCTGAACTGGTACAGGGCCTCTTACAGTCGGTTACGCCCGACTGAAATTTCCTTACTTGTTTTTTATTTACGTTTTGTAGTATATCAAACGTCTCGAGCGAAGTTATCAGTTAAAACATCTTTATTGCTTTGGTTTTCGCCAATTGCGTGGACAGGCATTTTAATATGATTGAGTATTAATAGTATTATAATTAAGTCATAATGTTTGCACCCTCTGAAAGGAGATATCGGAAACCCCATAAAGCATATAGTATTTGTGATCAGTGTGACAAGGTGCGTCGTTTGTATTATTCTATTGAAAATCTATTAATTTGAATTGGCCCACAACATACTATTTTACAAAACTTCATCCATTTAAGTTTTTACATTAAGTGTATAACGTGCTTGCTGTATAAGAAATAATTAATAAAAACGGTTCAAGTTTTATTCATATGTTTTAATTATTTATCTGTTCACCAAAGCGCATTTATGGCCCGATATGGACCTGTTTGGAATATATTAGAATTAAAGAAAGATACAAATTTGGTACTTTTGGCTAAAATAACAAAACACGTTTTTATGGATACTATCCTTTAGAGATGTGTTGACTCGTTCATTAAACCAAACCTATCTGAAGAAGGAATATGGGATATAAGATTTCCAAACTTAAAGCCTCTATCTCCAAGTTTTTGTTGTTCATAGCCACACAGATGGACTGGTCTATATTGACTTGACTTTTTGTAAGGGGCTACCTCTTTTATCCGATTTTTATTGATACAAAATACTCAAAAATGCATACTATTTTTTTACAAAAACCCTGAAAAATAGGGCAGATTTAGTGGACCGATCGGAACATAAATATAATATTTAATAAGGATTTACGTAAAGCAGACAAAATTTGGCATTTTTACCGAAATTACCAATACATATTAATAAAAATTTTTCATGGTAAATCTAAACGGATTGATTTGTATATAAAAAATACTGCGAGAAATAAGGATCAATGGATAACCGCTTGGTATAACACCTTCCATATAGGAGATAACCACAATTCGTTACATATCGAAATGCCAACTGATTTCTGTGGTGCATCTTCAATATGTGGACAAGTCCCCATATAACAAGGTTACTTTCCGCAACGATTTGAAAGGGTACAACAACTTCTGTTATACCAAATGTCGTGTGAATCTTGATGAAAACGAATTGTACACATTATTACTAACTGTTTGCAGAATGCTTGTCGGCCGTGTAGGTTTGGTTGTATATACATTAAAACCTCCATGTATATATTATATCTCTGTTTATTCACCTTTGCAAATTTTTTATGTGATTTTTTGTTGTTGTTAATAGTTAGATAAGCCGCCACTAAATGTTCATTTTTGTTTCTATTTTAATGTTGGAAGGTATTTAAAGCGTTAATCATTCTGAATCATCCAAACGACAATTGTGAATGAACTTTAACTGAGATACACAAAAGAATTTGGCAATAAAAACAACAACAAAATGACGGCTAATTGTGCAATTGAAAAAAAAAAACAAGAACAACATGACAAAAATTTAAAATACACTCAGAAAATAAAAAAATCCAATTTATATGGTAAAAACGAAACTTGCATACAAATCGTTACGGTCGTATGTCGTGTTTCATAGACAGATTTTTTACAACGAAAATAAAATAATATTACAATCGTATATGTAAGTTATTTGTCAATATAAGTATGTATATGATACAATATATTAATTTAATAAGTAACGAAGCAAGGGGCTACGAGAATTAAACCTTTTTTCACCTCTTAAATTGATTGTAAATTATACATTTCCACGCATGAAATTGTTTTTTATTTCCATAATATTAATAAAAAACTTTATTAAAATTTAAGAGTGTAGATAATTTTTTTCTGAGTGCAGAAAATCTTGTCGGGCGCACCTTTAAACTGTCTCTGCAGCTTCAAGAGCATCATTATTATTGCAGTTGTTACGATAACTATAGTCTCTACCCTAAAGGGAACGTATGTAACAGGCAACCATGAACATATGTATTGAACAGTATCCGTCAATAAGGCCACCTATCTGTGAGGTTGTATGAAAAGAAAGATCTCTGAGAGTATTACTTTTAACGGTAACAAGTTTAAACACATTGATTCTCCTTATCCATACCAGATCATAATATTCTGACCTTTGTAAGATAGTTTTGCGAAAGAAAAATTTAAGGTAAATCCATGCTTAATATTGACGAATATGGTAAATGGTGCTTTTAACTAAAAAATTTACTTTTATTACCTTCATATTATATTTCTGATCAACGCAACGGGAGATTCGTTCTAGCCATATCTGTCTGCCTGTCTCTTTGTCCTTCTGTTTGTCTGTGTACTCTTTTATAACCAGAATTAACGCACTAGTTAAAATTATGCTATATATTTTTGGGAGTCAAATGGAATATACATATTACAAAAAAATTTTTTATATATAATATATAAAAGCCACATTACACAATTAAAATACTGAACTAAAATTCCAGCGTTGTCGAGCAAAGAAGAAGTCTGAAAAACATATACATAAGAAAATAAACTGTATTAAAAATGTTGTCTTTGGTTCCAAAAACAGTCATTTTTATTGTAAAACACATAAACAGTGTGTTTAAAGTATCTAAACTTAAGTGTCACCGCATTTGCGTTTTTTTTCCTTCGATTTTTTGTATTAAATAGCCAAATTTACTTCCCATAAATAAAACAAAGAAACGAAACAAAAGTTAAATAAAAAGCAGCCCACACAAAAAATAATTGTTTAAAAGGCAATGAAATTATTTAATCGTACACACAGCTCTATACATACATTTATCATAAATATGTACAAAAATACACTCATGCACACAAAAAAGTGTACAAAATGGACTCCAAAAATGGACAAAAATAAAAAAAATGACAAACTCGCCCAATATTTCAGATTATCATCAAATCGTTCGTCATCAGCAACTTCATTATCATCTGCATTTGAGCTTGCCAACATCATCGATGATCATCAGTATCTAAAAATAACTTTCGGCCAAAACATCGTATCTTTTCTCTCTCTCTCACTCTCTCATTCATTTTTTTGTTACTGTGATGCTTTTGAAGCTGCGCCTAAGCCGGCATCTGAGACAGCTAGAGCAACATGTGTCGAGTTATCTGTGAACCTACCTCAACATGTAGCTGCACAGTTCACCACACTTTGGTTCGCTAACTACTATATGTACTAAAACTTCACCATGCTCATACATATGATACCTCGGTTCCCTTGTTTGCCCTTTGCAACATGTCGCTGGAATTTTGCACATTTAAACTTTTAAAGTACGGCAGCAAAACAAATAATTACATATACAGTAAACACTCGCTGAAGTCATTTTTTTAAAAGTGAAAATTAGTCGTTCCAAGGTATTCGGTCGTCTAGGGAATTCCAATGGTAGAGATTTCAAATGAGGAATTTATAAAAATATAATGAATATATGTGTATATGTATATAAATGTTTATTTATTATTATTCATATTATTATTATTATTTGTATTATTATTCGTATTTATATTGCGGTGTTGTCAACTTAATTAATCTATAATATAATCTCAACGCCTTAAAAAAAATATAAGCTTCCACGTCAATCATCTCAGACAAGACCAGCTCAAATACGCCGAGCGGATGATTCTTTTTCGCATTGTGAGTTATAGAAAGTACTTTTCACAAGCGCGAGCTAGGGAGTAGTGCAGAACGCTCACAGCGGCTTGCTGGCCAAAATGTAGGAATCTCTGAGTCCCATACTAGGGAATCTAGCGCCGAACATTCGCAGCGCCTAGGCGCAGAAAGACAACTTATGTCGAGCGAAAGAGTCATCTTCTAAAACTATACAGCTGGGGGTCAAACTTTGAAAGACCTTAGAATCTCTACTGCAATTATAGGAGGGGTTACTTTCGTATTTGTTGGGGATTTTCGACAGACACACCGTGTAGCTACAAAATGAACGTGTGCAGATATCTACAAAGCCTGTCCTTAATCATCTCCTTTATGGAGTTCTATTCTCCCTCCGATTTTAATCAATGTCATAATGTGCTTTTCTTCTGATTCAATTAACATGTATACCAGATGGATGCAAAGATATAACGAATTTCGTTTATCGTTTATATAGTTGCTCAACGCCTTCTCCGATTTTAAATAAATGTACTCTTTATAACATCAGCTATCAGGCAGTGAAAGTCCAAACATATGTTCAGCGGTCGCGGTTCTTAGCAGGAAAATAAAAATAGACCCCTCCCCACATTCGTTCAGAGTGCCCCAGTTGATGTGCACGCCCACTTTTAGGGACAGGCTTCATACAAATCCATAGCTCATTTTGATCGTTATATAGAAAATTCGTTATACTAAAATGATGATTTTTTTTTTAAATTTGTATTTGAAGTAAACAATAATTTTCATTTGGGTTACACTCTTCCAATTCTCCCCTCCACAAAATCTAATACATTTAAAGATTCAAACACAGTAGTCGGTGCGTTGCTTCTTATCTCCAGAAAATTTTGCAATAGGTCAACTGATGAAAAAATGTACTTCAATTTAGGTAAAACCGTATCAGCACGGGCAATTCTTCTTCATCGTTTTCACACATTTATTAGGCAACATGATTCAAATAGACATTCAATTAAAAAATACATACCTGCGAATTTCTGAACTCCACGACTTTCAAGAAAACTTCTGAGAATATCGTCATCGGACGGGTCGTCCCGGACGTAGTCTTCAAATGATGCATTAATGTTTGCTACAGCTTTACATGAAGCGTCTTTAGTAACTATATTGGATAGTTTAAGAAAGTCATCTTCATTCCAATAAGTCTGCACGCCATCTTTCAAAAATCCTGCCTTTCTAAAATAATTCGCTATTGTTTGTTATTTTCCATTTACATTCCATAATATAACAGGTTTGATCTCCTCCATTTGTGTTAATATATTGGTCAAAATCCGGTTTCTGTAATGTTGTTTTAGGTTGTGAATAACACCTTGGTCCATTGGCTGAAGTAACGAAGTCAAGTTGAATATTTTTTAATTTATCTTTTACATCCTTAGGATGCGCAGTGCAATTATCAACAAAACGCAAAATTCATTTTTTTTCCAGCTTTCAAATGCATTTTGTAAAAAATTCACTTGTCATCCATGCTATTTTGTTGAACTCATAATTTACATCTAGAGATTTGAATCTTTTAAATCATCGTGGATTTTTGGCCTTTCCATCGACAAGCAATTTAAGCCTCTCCGACCCGGTCATATTACTTGCTACGATGGCAGTTATTCTCTCTTTGCTCCGCTTCCCACCGAAACATGTCCCTGTGCGGTAGCGAATTCTTTGGTTTTTGGTCTCATTAGTGGTCCAGACATTAGAAGATTTCTACCACGTGCGGCGATTATCCATTTTAGCATCGCTTTATCAATATCCTCAAAGAGACAGATTCGAAACCTTTGGCAATTTGTGCTTCATTCTTCGCCTTCTACATGTTTTAAAATCTCTGCCTGAATGAATTCAAAACTGCTTAGCAATTTTCATTTTTTTATTCCTTGCTTAACTTTATTTATTATTCATAACTTTTTCTCGAGAGAACGACTACGTCTTTGCAACATTTTTCACTTTGATCACTGACTGAATGCAGGCAACAACTCTCAAAATTGTTAGTGATGAGAGATTTTTTTCCTTTTTCTATTATTTGCAGTTTTTGGGGATCATCTAAATATGTTTTACTTTTCTCGTTACGGAAAAAATTACTTATATGGAAACAAAAACGTACCCGTAAAATTTCTTCATTGTAAAGAAAAAATGGATAAATGGAAATTCATTGTGGGGAGACCAAAATATTTTGATTTTAAACCAACCTGTTGTACAGCTTTATAAAACTTATCCACATACGAACCAATCGGTTGCACAACTTGACTGAGTTGCACAACAAATTGCAGCGTGTGCAGCTAGCATAAGAGAGAGAACTTCGTCATAAAGAAGTTTGTTGTAGAAAACTTCGACTCTGTGAAAAGTATTAAATGTTTGGTCGTACCAAAGTTAACCTTTTTCTTTTTATTAATAAATTTTAAAGTTGTTTAAACACTTTAAATATCAGTGAGATACATTTGTTCATTTTGTTTGTCGCTATCTACATACATAGTACATAGTTCTGTCACTCGTCCGTCAGCTCTTGTTTTTGTTTTTTTATACATTTATGTATGTTGCTTGTTGCTTTTGTTGTTTTTGATCCAAACAATGCTGAGTATTCATAAACATTTTTTCAGCAACATTTTTTTTTTAATTCTTTTGTATCGCATTCTTGTAATTGTTGTTGTTTCTATGCAAGTTGCGTTACAATTGAGTTTAAGTATGTGTAAATATTTGTCTATCCATCGTTTTGTTTCCCTCTCCACTATCAATGACACACTCAATCTATCTCTTTCTTGGAGCTTTGTTTGATCATATTGTTTGCTTTGCTGCTTTGCAGTAGTTTAGTTTTGTGCTCAATTGGCTATTATTATTGTTGTCTTATTTAGATAGCTGCGCATAATCAGTTGGCAACATTATCGCAAACAGCGCATGTGCGAGTGAATGCGAAAGAGACATATCAAATGTGAAAGATCATATGAGACAAAGAGTGATAGGAGTGTCTATGCGCGACATGCGGCAGCATTTTGTGATAAACATTTGTTAGGTTGCCAAGTGTTCATACCAGTCGGACAAACGACTGCACAGGCAGACAGACATTCATATAAACTCATACAATCTACGACATACATAGATACATAACTAAATGTTGATAAGCGCGATAAAAAGATGGGGAAGTACTTTCGTCTGTAAATTACACTTAAGGAATAATTGGAGATATATTATGTAGAGCTGAAAAAAGAAAAAAAAAGAAAAATATACATTTGCTGAAAAATTTTATTGGAAACAAATTCTCACGAATTTTCTTATCGATTAGCAACAATGAAGAAAAAAGGACAAAATAGAACGATGCAGTCAAGTGGGCTCGTCTAGGAGCGACCCCGTTCCTTATAATTTGTATGTGGAGCGACCCAGTCTAGTGGTCAGAATCTTGGTCAATATGGAAAGTTTTCTTAGGAATAATGTAAGATACACAAAATTAGCATTTCTAGGTAAATAAACAACAAAAATTAAAATTTAAACCAAATTTGGTGTTTCTTACAAAATGTACAGCATCAATAACATATTTTCAAACAAAAACTCAGAATGAGGCGTAGGTTTGCATGGTTAGTGCCAACCCTTATTTGGGAGGGGGGTTAGCGAGTTCATTAAATACAAGTAATGTGAAGAATGAAGAATCTCTTATAGTCTCCAAGATCTCGAATAAAATACGGGTATCCAGACAGACGGACATGTCTATATCGACTCGACTTTTCATGTTGATCAAGAATATATGTATATATTTTAAAAATATTACTGCAGTACTTCGAACCGCATACTAATCATAGATTTTTATGGGACTTTATTTTATAGAGTTATGATCTGGACCAATGATTTATTGTGTATGATTTCTGTACCATTACAATTTGGTGAGACATAATAGTTATTTCGATAATTGATCGCATTTTGTTTATAAAAAAATGTTTTTTTTTTATTCGCACGGCACATATACTCAATTTAACTTTTGTGCACGACCACAAGTAGTCCCTTATGATTTTTAGTAAAACTGCATAAAAACTGAAGGACTATTTCCCGTTTCCATTTACACTAGACAGATGGAACTATTTTCCGTTTCCATTTACACTAGACAGACGGAACTGGGGAACTGGTTAGATCTCCTCGTCATGTTGAACTGATCAAATTGTATTCTATATACATACTATAATAAACTACCATAAATATTAAACTTCATGTTGATATTGATTATAATAGTAAGGAAATATAAATGCGTAGGTTAGTATGGGAGCTTGGCCAAAATGTAAAGGACAATCCGATTAGTATATGTATGTAGAGCAGCTGTCAATAAGAAGACGCTACTTCGAGTTCTAGGTTGACATTGAAATAACTTTCAGGCACGCTTCCATTTTCGTAATAGCATTTTAGATTTTAAATCGCAAAAATCGTGGTACGAAAGTTGCAAATCGCATGTTTGCGTTTTCAAAACGGTTTCAGTTAGGCAAGTGAATTGAAAGGTATATACAATACTAGCTGTACCCGGCACGCTTTGCTGCGCCCAGTAAAAATTATTTTCATTACACAATGTATTCTCCTCCTTCTCGACTCCAAGCACTTCTTTACTTCTTCCAGCAATATTCAAAACCGATAAATCAAAAACCTTTATTATATCTTTTAAACTATGAAACTTAATTCTCTTTTCTTAACTTGATTACTTCATCCGATCCCATTAACATGTATACCAAATTTCATCCATGTACTTCAAGTGGATGCAAAGGTATGTTGAATTTTGTTTATCGCTTGTATGGGGGGTAGGCCACAGCCCCCTCCGATTATGACCAAACTTAAACGATTACTTTTCACGATCCCATGAACATGTGTAATAAATTTCGTCCCCGTACCTTAGATGGTTGCAAAGATGTGTTGAATTTTGTTTATCGCTTGTATGGGTGGTGGGGCATAGCCCCCTCCGATTTTGACTAAACTTAACACGATTACTTTTCTCAATCCCATTAACATGTGTAATAAATTTCGTCCCCGTAACTCAAATGGATGCAAAGATATGTTGAATTTTGTTTATTGTTTGTATGGGGGGTGGGGCACAGCCCCCTCCGATTTTGACCAAACTTAACACGATTACTTTTCCCGATCCCATTAACATGTGTAACAAATTTCGTCCCCGTACCTCAAATGGATGCGAAGATATGTTGAATTTTGTTTACCGCTTGTATGGGGGGTGGGGCATAGCCCCCTCCGATTTTGACTAAACTTAACACGATTACTTTTCTCAATCCCATTAACATGTGTAATAAATTTCGTCCCCGTAACTCAAATGGATGCAAAGATATGTTGAATTTTGTTTATTGTTTGTATGGGGGGTGGGGCACAGCCCCCTCCGATTTTGACCAAACTTAACACGATTACTTTTCCCGATCCCATTAACATGTGTAATAAATTTCGTCCCCGTACCTCAAATGGATGCGAAGATATGTTGAATTTTGTTTACCGCTTGTATGGGGGGTGGGACATAGCCCCCTCCGATTTTGACCAAACTTAACACGATTACTTTTCCCGATCCCATTAACATGTGTAATAAATTTAGTCCCCGTACCTCTGATGGATGCAAAGATATGTTGAATTTTTTTGTATCGCTTGTATGGGGGGGTGGGGCATAGCCCCCTCCGATTTTGACCAAACTTTACTCGAACACTCTCCTGAATGAACTGAAGTTCGTCTGTGAATTTCAGCTCAATCGGTTAGATGGTTTAGCTTCCTATAAGGAACATACATACATACATAGACCGATATGTATATCAAGATTCATTTTTATATATATAGATATATTTATAGATATAGCCTATAGCATTCCTCGAGAAATGTACTATCCAACACTGAAAGAATTTTTCAAATCGGAACAGCGGTTCCTGAGATTAGCGCGTTCAAGCAAACAAACAAACTCTTCAGCTTTATATATTAAAGTATAGAGTATAGAAGTATTGATTTAACACAAATACCAAATTCCTTGCGTTTGAAAGTAATTTTCGTTTATTCTGTAATGTTTTAATGTTATTTTTGTGTACTCTTCAATATTATTGAAGTGAGTTGAAATTTAAAAGATAATATAAGACAGACGGAAGATAGGGCTAGATTAATAGAATATATAGACATTATGAAATCTTCGATACCTATTTTAATACGTTTTAAATTTTCACACAATTTGATAGTACCAATTCACAATGTGTGCTTTTAGAAAGCTCCGAAAATTATTACTAATTAACATGCTTAGCGCAAAAGTGAAACATAGAACACTAAAAAGCCATATAGCCATATAGATTGTTTGATTTGCACACAATTTACATGATTAAGTGCCACACACATTTTCTATCTGTCTTTCTTTGGTCAATTGGTCAATGCATTTCAATTGGTGATAAAAAATTGAGAGGGAAGTAAATAGAAGGCAACCTAAGGAAGGTATGGAAATATGGAGCGAAAGAGTGTAAAACGAATTGCGCATTGTCCGTGCAGATCAATAAATCAATTTATATTTATGGTGCTGATAAGCAACAAGAATTCTTATTGAAATTGAAATGAATCAAAGTTGAAGAACGTTGTATGCGCGAAGAAATAATCGAATGGAATATCATCATTACGCACTCCATTCCCCTGTACCCAGACCTACTGGCAATTGTCCACTTCAATACCCAGTTGATTGTTGCTCGCTCATTCATTTGCTCCGAGTGGCTGTCGATTGCCTTCGATTGCTGCTGGTCGTCATACGGTCGTCGTTTGATCGTCGTTGTCGCTTTATAATTGTTGTGTTAGCACTTGTTTGAAGATGCTCGATTTTCAATCTATAATTTATTGGTATTCATTGTGGTAGGTATCTTCATACATATGTATATACACATACATAATTATCATTTTACATTGTTTTAATTTGCATTGATTATTGTTGTTTCTTAGCAGTGCAATAATAACAACTTTTAGTTTTACTACGCTGTAGGCAAAGGGATAGAGGTATATTAGGTTTTCACGAACGTATTTATATAATAAGGCAGAAGGAGGCGCAGCAGACGGGTATAATTTCTTGACAAAAAATTGAAGCCGGTTCAACAGCCTTGAAGTATGATTTTGACCAAACTTTTGATGTGATCTTAACTTTCATCCCTGTACCGCAAATGAAACAAATCTTCAAGTTTGGATATTTAGATTCTCATATTCCCTCTTCAAATAGGTAGTATTTAATAAACGCGCCAACCATAAAATCCTGTCTGTTCTTTCTGAGTTTTTAAATGGAATACAATTGAGTTTATTCTATTTAATTTTTAATTAAATATATCATATGAGTCCATATCGGACAGCTAGAAAGGGAAGATCGAATACAAGTCTCTTACCCCCTTTATTGAGTTTTGTAAGAAAAATATTTTCTTGTGATTTAGTTTAGCTTGAAATAATATATCCCACGTGGTTTATTTGAGATGCAATGGGATGTACAGTGTATCTCAAAGTCAAGTACTCTCGACTGTAGCATTTGTTTTTGTTAATTAAATTAACTTTGAATTAATAATGATCTTTTTTTTTTTTGCAATGCACTATGGTCCCAAAGCCCATATTTTTTACATAAATTAATAACTCGAGAATTGCACAATATTTTTTAGTCTGGTTTTTTGCATTCAACTAAATAATACCAATTGAATTTTTGACTGGCGAAAATAGGCGTGGCACCGCCCTTTTCATTATATTTTAATATGCAAATTTTTTGATTTCATAGCTTTTTGAATTAAAATTTTGTTTAAAGCTTTAAACTATAATATTTAAATTATATCAAATATATAAATAATCAACACAATTATAATTTAAAAATTTAAATAAATTGTAAACGTATTTTTTTTCAATTTTTTATTTTGTGTTATTAGGTTTTTATTTATTTTATTGCTCATCCAAAAATTCAGATTCTATATCAACTGCGTATTCGTTGTCAAAATCACATTCGTCCAAGTCAGACTCATCCATATCAGAGTCATCTAATTCAGTATCGCTTCTGGCATTCAAGAGCTCGCCTTCACTGGGTGTAGAAATTGGCTCTGTTGAGCCGTCGAACCCATATGTGGCTATTAGCTTTAATTCTCTAGTCTTAGCAAACCTTTCTAAAACTTCATCTTGAAGTGTCATTATTCGCTTGACAGTGTGCTCCCAAAAATATCTTGTAAAGGAACTACGGCAACAGTTCCAAAAAATGAAATAATGTCAGGTCTGCACTTTTCTTTTGCCTCAATCACATGCTTATAGCTAGGATATATATCGCAATTACGACTTTTATTCTGCAGCCTGATGTTCATTTAACTGTTCTTGGTTAAACCATTGTCCAGAAGAAATGCCAAAGCTTCATCAGATGCTTGTTCTGCAGCCACACTTTAAGCAATTTTGCATGCTCGAACTCAAAGTTGCCTGGTGAAAATTGCGATTATATGGAATCGGGGAAATTCGGGGACAATATTATTGGTGTTTATAAAAAAAAAAGCATTGACACACAAGACTGCATTTATAGCTACGACAATACACGACAATATACTTACTTCTACTCCACGAACCAAAATTTATGTGAGGTTATAGTCCGCTAAAACAACACAGCACAAAAGCACATTAAACAATAAACAAAACACTTCTCCAAACAAAACACATACACAAAGATGTATAACAAACCTGGAGCTATGTTTTCCATAGTTATTTTTATTAATGGGCCTTTTTCTAATTATTTTATAGAGGAAATAAAAGTGAACAATATATTGTGTAAATCTCAACCACGTGCGCACAAAATAAACAGTCAATTTTCAGGGCCGAAGAAAAATTACACGGATGTTTAAAAAAAAAGAATTTCATTTCTTAGTTCATTGGAATATTTGCTATTGGAATAAAATGAGTTTCTTGCATAGATCATGATTATGATTTTTTGAATTTACGTAAAAAAAAAAACGGCTTTGGGACCATAGTGCAATGTACGGATTTATTGTGCAAAAATGGTTCCAAATATATTTTTCAAAGTGGTGTCCATCGGTAGCATCAACATTTGGATACTAGCTCAGAAGAACGACTTGTCTTTTGAAGCTATCCCATCATCGACCCATTTTTTACATTGTTCATATGAAGTGAACTGCTGCTGGGACAGCACATGTATTATTGACCAGAACAAGCAGTAGCCAAAAGGATTGATGTCTGAAGCGTTTCCAACCCACCAAATACAGAGCAGGTCGTTCCTTGTCTTCGAGCTCAAAATCACCACTTTTAAGACAACCAAACCACTTGCGACACGATTGTTCAGATAGAGCATGCTCGTAATGAAGTAATGAAGAAGTTCTCCATGCAAAACCAATTTATCTGGCACGAAATTCGACATGTTCGAGGCAATATTTAGTATTGTTGTTAACGTTTAAACCAATGGACACAAGCCAAGGACGCTTATTTACAATAGAAAATCCCAACAACAGTTTTTACCTCTCAAAGGGAAACGGTAATAGAAAGAGACTTCGTGTTTTTTGCATTCGACAAGGACTTCTCCAGAATTTTACAAGTTTATTTTAAAATTTTGTAAAATTTTTAGGCTTGTTTTATAAGACACTTATTCGTGCAGTAAGAAGGTTGTTCTTAAGCTTGGTCATAAGCTCGGGAAACAGTTAATGTGTTTGCTAGGCGACCTGTACTGGTACAGAGCCTCTTACAGTCGATTACGCCCGACTGTAATTTTCTTACTTGTTCGTAGATGGGTCCTTCTTAGATCAATAAAAAAAAGTCTGCCCTCTTCGAGGACATATGGCGACACTATTGTATAACAATGCTGATACTTTATCTGACAATGCAAAAATAAGTCTCTTTATCGAAACTCTAAAGAACAAATAATACGCTGTAACGTACAGACAGATGAACACATGGGCATAACTAAATTGACACGTCTCGTTGAGCTGATCAGGCTATATAACTTTATGGGTTCTACGATGTCTCCTTCAATGCGTTACAAACTTTCCGAAAAACTGATAATGCCATTTCACATGTGTAAACGGTATTTCAATAAAAATATGTAGCTGCTATAAAAATTTGAAATTCAGAATAATTGGTATTAAAATTACAGATCCACCGAAGTTAACTATTTTTCTGCTAAGTTATTTCTGAACCAATTTTGTTTAGCCCATATGGGATGATATGTATGTGGATGACATGTGGTTTGAATATGATGGTGCGACGTGCGAGACGGCTCAAGGCATTATGTACGATCGATTTAAGGGCATGGCCATCGCAGAGGAGATGAGAACAAGCCATCGAGATGGTCTGATTTGACCTCCAAACCCTGTTTCTTAAAGGTTTCCTTAAATCGCAGGTCTGTGCTAATAAGCTGCAAACGTCTTGTGCCCTGCAAGTCAATGTAACCCGTACCAACGCTTAAATTAAGCGTTGGTACGGGTCAGAGTCATTGAAAATTGGGTTTCTCGAATGAGCGCAACCCAGCAAAGCCGACATTAAAACGTTGTCATATTGTTTGTCATTAGAAAAATAAAAAACTTTCTGCAACTATTGCTCAATAAGTCAATTGTACGAGTATTTAATGTATTGTATTTATTTGAATTATCAGTTACTGCTACAAAGTTTATGCAAAAGTTATTCAATAGTTGTTGTCCTTTCTAACAATCTCAACTCTCTTTATTTAAAACCATATTATTTTATGTTAACTGCTTTTTAAATATTTCATTATTTATTCAGTAAATACATAAAAAGTATTTAACTGATAGTTTTGAATGCGCAACGGTCTATTTATTTCATAAAGTTTTATTTTTCAGTTTTGCTCTGTTTATATTTGTTTGTTTTTTATAGATGATCGGAATCATAAACGAACATAATTTATGAACATCATCAACCCAAAAAAGAAACAAAATAATAATAATAATATTCATTATTCGCTCGTCATTGGCACTCTCGAACATCGAGCTCAATCAGTTCTCATTTTTCAGTTAATTGTTCAGTTAGTCAGTCAGTCAGTCAGTCAGTCGAACGGTCATCTCTTAGCAGTAATGCGTCAACAACGACAGCGGTCCATTGTGATGCTATTGTTATTGATTTTTGCTGTTTAATTTTCGAGTTCAATTTTGCTTTGTGTATTTATACCCTACATCTATTTATGGGTGTAATGGTATATTGGTCAACGAGACGGTAGAGTCAATAAATTGTATATATATAAAATTGAAACCACATTTCCGTTGGTCACGCAATCACTTGAGAACGACTTTAACGATTAATTCATCGTTTTTTAATTTTTTTATACTTTTTAGCATCTTTGTACAGAAAGAACCGTCCGATACGAATGTAGCACATATCGTGATGCAGCGAAACTTTAAGTATCAAATTTATTTTATGATTCGCAAACAGTTTTTGTCTTTTAATCTAGAAAACGACTAAAGATCCTTCGTGCGTTTGACAATTTGAACATTTGAGAGTTCGCGTGAGGAAAATGTTTGTCTGCATCTATCGATCAAAAAATTCATTTATTAGTTCATTCGTTCTGAAGGGATATCCAGTTTTGATTTCTTTCAGTGAGGGAGGCCGAAAAGTTTAATTTATTATCGATAACGTCTTAATTAATTAGAGTTCACAGCAAATTGTTTATATTGGACCAATGAACGTTGTGTGTCCATATTGCAAAATGATGCCCCAGGATTGTGTTGCGCAAGTAGCCAAGCAAAATTGCTGCCATTTGTACCGCCACCAGAGCCGAAAATTTTGAGATGTTTGGCATACTTATTTTTGTCCTAAGCAGAAAAGGTAGTCATATTGAAATACCAAGTCCATTTTTTAGAGTAGCCCTCATATAAACCCACCGCTTATTTATACGTTTTCGTATGAAATACGTCTTGGTTTAGGTAAATACAAGCTTGAAATATTTTAGGATTGTCACCATACAAACCCACCGCTCACTTTTAAGTTTTTGTATAAAAAACATCTTGATTTAAGTCAATTTCAGGTTAAAGTCTCTATATGAAGGCTTATAAACGTCTCCTTCACATGAGCCTCACTTTTTGGGATAGCAAAATTATTAGAAAAGGTTTCGGTCCGAGGGGCTCAATACAATATATTTCTCCGGCTGTAAAAGAGATCCTTTGGTTGCGAGGCACAGCTAATTTTTCTAACGATATATAATTAGCGAAAAGCCTTCGTTCAAGTAAGTATTCAAATCATGCCAACAATGGAAAATATAATTATTTTATTACAAAATTGATAGCAGATATGTATTTTGTAACAGCTAGGTTTCTGTCACATGAATTATATCTTGTCAAAAATCTAGTATATTTGATACTCAGTACACTTAGTGTGAAAAGTGTTATAATTGTTTTCTCTGTGTTTAAATTAAATTATTGGAGATCCAGTAAATTCTATAAAAATATAGATTATTGATAAGTTTGACGTGACAAGTCGTTGTACCCATAATGTTTTTTGTAATTATTTTTTAGATCAAAACCGCTGCAAAAGCCTGCATAAGCAGGGTATTTTGAAGTTAAGAACTCAAAGCTGGTGCATTCTTACCTTTATTAGCCGTTTTGACTCTAATACAATATCTTTTTAAGGATTGTTGCAAAATATACCAATTTCGACGTTTCTAGCTGAACTAACAACAACTAAATTTTTTCATACAAAAATCCAAAAAGGTGGACAGAATTGTTTGTGGGATACCTCTTTTAGTGGTCCGTTTTGGTTCTAAATGGACTATTTTTTTATTAATATTTTATAAGGATAATCGCAAGGTTAGCTAAATTTAGTGTTTCTAGCAAAATTAAGAACATCAATAACATGGGTTAATATAAAAATCCAGAATGAGGGCGAGGTTTGAATGGATATTGTTCAACCTCCCTTAGGAAGGGAGTAAAGATTGTGGAGTATGTTAGCATATTCATTCAATACAAATGATCAGACGAAAGATTAAGAGAATCTAAATATTTTAACTTGACGGCTCTATCTCTTATAATCTCGACTCGATTTTTAATGCTGATCAGTAATATTTGTACTATATGGGATCTTTCTCGGCTCCTACTGTCTATTACATACACGTGCTCAATTTTAAATTACTATTTTACCCTATATATGTATGGCATAAAAAGAATAGTTTCAATAGTTAGAAACAGTTAGAAATTATTGCTATTCTCTGCTCTACTAACTTTAAACTTGGATTAGAGGCTTCATATAAATAAAATAGATACAGTGAATATTTTTTAAGGAAAAAAAATTTGTAAGGCAGATAAAGTAAAGAGTATTAAACTTTCGGTTTCACATAAATAAATGTTTTCTCTTTTTTTTTTTCGTATAATCTGTATATTGTTTTGTAGTAAAACTGGCTTTGCTTTTGCCTAAGCTCATAGCTTTAAACAGTGCTCATTGTTTCTTCTTGCAATATGTTGGCCATGTACTTATTTATTTTGTTGATCTGTCTTTATTTTGCCTTCCATTCTTGTTTTGTTGACTGCACTTTTCAAGTTCATTTTTTTTTTTTAAAACTAATAAAAAATATGGGAAATTTCAGAAAAACATACTGTGGTACCATCTTAAAAGTACCATTTGAACACTTTTCACAAACATCTGATTTAAATTGTGTTTGTACTTGGTATTTAGAGCAATGTCAGTGATGTTATTAGATCTAGAACGACATCTATTTAAAATTTCTATTCAAAGAGCATAAGCAAATTGTTTCATACTACTGATAGATAGGCCTATTTGAAGTCTCACTTCGGGCGTGCCATTTAAACTAGCTCTTAAATTAAATTTATTACTCATTCGCTTAAAACAAAAATTTTAATATCTCACGAAACACAAATTTTTATTATTTAGCTAAAAGATAATCTAATTTCTTTACTCGCATTCGAAAAACTGATAATACTCATACTTCACATATTTATATTATATGTTTACATACAAAGTGCATTTAAAAATTGTTTTTATATCAAAGATAAAACCTCGTTTTGAATGCAGTTTTTGTCATATTCATGTAGGCCTGCTTTAATTTTTGTCAACCAGTTATTTCGAAATTCGTGTTTGCACTTGTATTTTTGTAAGTTTTTTATTCAGTATTGTTTTTATTTGGATTTTATTTTAATTTTTCATTTCCGACAACTTGTGTGGAATTTTAAAACGATGTTGATTATTGTTGCCGTTTGGGTTGTTGGTATTGTATTTATAATGTGGTTTTTATTTCACGCTGTTAGTTAAAGCAGAAAATTTTTATTTAAGTGTTTTATTTTTATTGAAAATTATGTAAATATTAATGAGTGACAATTTTTGTTGTTACTATTTTTTCCGTTGTAACAAAATATGCGGATTTTTTAAGACTAACTATGTTGAGAGAAAATCAAGTTGGATTATAATATATGTTTGTATATAGGTATTTACTTTGTTAGGTTGCTATGAGTTAATTGAGCTGTTTTGACTCGAAAATACTCGATTGCACGTTGGGCACTGTTTTGTTTTTGGGTCGTAACTTTTGATAGAATGGGCAACTTCATAAATTCGATGAAAATCAATTTAAAAAAAAAAAAAAAACCAAATTCCTTATTAAAGTATAATTAATTATGTAGAAGTAGAAATTTATCTCCATGACAAGTGTTTGACGAAAACAGTAAACACTTCTTTAAATGTTTGGTCAGTTTCTGTTTTAGTTTCCTGTTGTTTTGGTGTTTTTATTATTGTCAGTCTATAACGAAAAGTAATATATATAAATATTGGAAAAAGGTGCCTCAGATCGCATTACACATTACACATGTATGTTTTTGATCAATATCAAAAGCCAAATATGTGTAAAACGAGATCTCAGAAATTGTCTTTAATATGCACACTCTCAATGTCACTAAAAGTCGGTGTAGAAATAATTAAAGACTCCAAAAACTCTATTAAAATATCCTTACATTTTACTGGTCAATCCGTAAAATGATTAACATAACATGCATATTTAAAGCTGAACTTCTAAAGTTTTAAGGTGACTTAACCTGTCTCTATTATTTACTCCAAAGACCCAACTTAAATACCTCCTAGTTTTTTAGTACAAACTCGCTGAACAATTTTTTGGAACCTAATATAGACATGGATCACCTACCAGTTGTAAACAAACTTACTGTGAAAACTAAAATCATATTGAAACGTATTTACAATACTCTGTAGTAAACTCTAAGAAATTTAAACGAAGTTGGGGAAAAACAGATCAGTATAGAGTACAAACTACAGTATATATCTAATTAAATATATGGCCGATATAATGATAGTACATTTTTGACATGATATAGGCGAGGCGATAGAGCAATATATACCAAGAAAACCATGCAAACAATTTACCCGAAAACTCCAGTACAGATATCTAATCTAATCCTAAGCAAAAACAATGTACAAAGGCATTGTAATGGAACTAGAAAACCAATTTTCAAAGCAAGAGAATTTTCCTATATGCCTAAATGCGGAGTAACGTTTTTGAGTAAAATACATTTAAATGGAACCATTTTTATAGCTCAAAATAATCATTAAAAAGAAAAACCAGTTTGTTCCAAGTTTCCATTTTAATAATCAAAACTATAAGACTAGGAAGGAATACGTAAACATGCCACACGTTTTTGTATTAAAATATCATCGAGAGGATAATCAAAATTAGACTAAATCTCCATTTAGCGAACAACAATATTCTACCTCTTGAACAATACGAATTTCTTAAACTTAGCAAAAATAATTCAAAACTTCTTATCTGCCAGATATATTGCAGTATTCATAGATGGCATAGATCTGTGGAGGATGTTAAAACTTTTTTAAGCGAGATTTGTTATGAAAATTGTCCATTGAGTGGTGGTAGTCGAAAAGAAAACTAACAGATTTTGGATGAAATGAAAGAACTGTATTACTTCTAGAAAACATCCAACCGCTTGAAATTCTAGCAAATTCAGAGAATGTGCGGCACACGGTACTAAAATCTCGAATTCACACTTGTCTTTTATTCTTGCCTGAATACCACTATACTTTCTAGTAATATTTGCGGCACTGTCGTAGCTCTGCGCGCCGCTATTCTATATTAGAATTTGAAGACTTTACAAAAAGCTGAGGATGGTTTCTGCTGATCTCAATTCATTAACAACCTGCGTTAATAATTGCTGTCCCATTAGATTTATGAACTCATTGCAGATGTTTGCAGAGTTTTTCAAATGATCCGCCAGAAAATTTTGTCAAATTCACATGAGTTCTATGTAACCCAAGTAATTTCGGTTGTTTGGTGACCACAAAAGCCAAGTCCTCTGGATGTCACTGCAAAAATTCTTTTGAGTTCATTTTGGTAAAGTAATGCCCTCCACGTCTTCTTGCGATATAATCCACCATAGTATGCCTGTACTGTAAACTGTTCTCATGCTCTATCAGGAAGTTGCTTATATGTTTCCAATCTGTATACCCACTAGATGAGTGTTGCCCGGAGTGTTGAAATGACTGCAGGAATAATAGTATACTGATTTCTTTGACGGAGAATAAAGGAGCCACTTTCTTTCCACAATTTTATTGTTTTTAAGTTTCCGAGTGAATACACTCTTAGACAAAGTCCTTTTTTCATCTTATCGCTTATATCGGGAAAATTTATGGAAGTTTCGGAAATTCGCCGTTTTGTTTTGGAAAACTACAGACCCCCACAAATCCAAATATCGCGTACTTCTTCCGTTAATATATCGTAACAGTAGGTACCAGGATCGTGGGAAATAATCGTTATTGCGGTGGTTCCAAATAGTTTGCTGCAGCTTGAAGAGAATGATTCATGCTCGAATGTGCATGTAATCACTGGAATTGGAACTGAGCTAATTTGAAATATAAGTCAGAAATCACACGTACACAATATAAATATTAAAGGGAATCTGCAAATCGAAACCAGACATCAATCGGTGAAACGAAAATAGATGGCTTAGTTTCCCCTTCGCATCTGATACTTTATTTGTTGGTTTTGGTTTTTAACAATTTTTTTTACCAAATTTATATCGATCCGGATGTGTGGGGACCTCGGATGTCCTTACGACGGAACTGCCCGTAGGGTAAAAAGGTATTTGTGCAAATGTATATCAACAGGCGTGAACATGGAGACGAGGCTAGGTAGTTTTCTACTCACCATGAAACTGCAGTCAAATTCGTACCTACTCTAATGGCAGCTATAGTAGATGTCACAGGATGCTTTTTTAGAGCAACCCTGTCTTATCCATCGGATTTACTGGATTGCAGTAATGTCAGCCTTGTATCTTTCGAGGACATCAACCAGCTGGATATCAGCAACATCCTTCTTAAGAGTGTGGACAATCCAGGTCCATATCGGTTTTTTTGTTTTCATTGGAGCGCACCAACTCCTAATCATACCATGGAATGATAATACCGTCGAATTATAAATCGGTTGCTAGGGACATACTGGACATTCCGAAAACTGGTATGCATTGCATCGGAACTGACAAATTGAACATGCGTAGGGTGTGCGCTAAGCTTGTTCCTAAGCTGCTGTCATATGTTCTTGCGTGTCTGCTGTCACAGCTACCATGCAACCCTAAGCCAGCTCATGTTCATATTTTTTCTTCCCGAGGATCGAAACGTTATTCAACCGACGCTGTTTTGACCATATTTAATATCCAAAATAGTCGTGACAAAAAGTTTTAACGAGTTTTTCATCGTACCAGGCATAGGCGTGTCGTTATTTTGTAATTGCCAAAATTATCATTGAACCATTTCAAAAAAACTTATTGCATGTCGCTTGGGACGGACCCTGTATAGTAAATGAATACTCGAATATATTATTAATTGGTTTTAAATTTTTTCTCTGCCTTACAGTTGCCGACAGTTTCATTTGTGCAAAGAATCGAATTGGAATTATACAAATAAAAAACGCCAATCCTAACGTGAATTAAATGTCAACAAAAACTGCAAACAAGCGGTTCAACAAATTCAAATGTGGAAAAGAGCAGCAGCTGCGGCTGAAAACATCGTCGCATATATGAAAATCATAAAACGCTGTCGAAACTCATAATCCAAGTTAGTCCAGTCAACAAGATATTCAAATTGGAATTGAATTTACAAGAAGAGCGCCACAAGAAAACCAGCGAAAATGGTGAATGCTGTCATGGATGCGATTGCGGTAAGTTGGCTTTAATCTTTGCAACTCATCACTGACCAATTCGAACTCCACTTCGTTGCCTGCGCGCCCTGTGCCACAAAATTTCCCAATAAGATTTCAATGATGTTGGACGTATTAAAATGCGCTTGTTTGATTTAATTAATAATTTTTTTTTGTCGTATTTGTCATGGCTTTTTTGTTTCTTTTTCTGGTTCCTCTTGCTGCGCAGCTTGCTTGAGTAAATATTGCAAAACTACTTTCAGCTGTCCAATTTGAGATTTTCAATTGGCAATTGCCCAATTCGCATGTGCGCGCGAAAGAGTGAGCAATTGAACGAATGTATGGTTTAACAAGAAATAACGCTGCAGTCGCGTGTGATCGACTTCGAGATACCCTGTACCCCTATTAAAGCTTAAATTTTGAGTCTGAGTTTGAGTCTGTGTGAAATTACAAAAAATTTTTAAACAAAATCCTAGAAGGGAGATAGATTGGCATCGGGGTTACCCTTTCTACTGGTGGGATATGGATTATTAGAAATAAAATAACATAAATAAAATAAACATCTACATCGATTATTTTAGTGGTCCGAATTAAAGCCGTTTCTAGCTGAATTATCAAAATCAATTTTTGTTCCTATAGAAACTACCCCATCTCTTGGTCCAATGTGGACCTATATAGATTACTAGCGGTACCCGGAACGCTTTGCTGCGCCCAGTAAAAATTATTTTCATTACACAATATATTCTCCTCCTACTCAACTCAAAGAACTTCTCTACTTCTTCCAGCAATATTCAAAACCGATAAATCAAAGAACTTTTTTTATCTTTTAAACTATGAAACTTTATTCTCTTTTCTTAACTTGATTACTTCATCCGATCCCATTAACATATTTGTCAAATTTCATCTATGTAGTTTAAATGGATGCGAAGATATGTTGAATTTTGTTTATCGCTTGTATGGGGGGTGGGGCATATCCCCTTCCGATTTTGACCAAACTTAAGACGATTACTTTTCCCGATCCAATAAAGATATGTTGAATTTTGGTTATAGCTTGTATGTGGGTGGGTGTAGCTCCCTCCGATTTTGACCAAACTTAACACGATTACTTTTCCCTATTAACATGTATACTAAATTTCATCCCCGTACCTCAAATGGATGCAAAGATATGTTGAATTTTGTTTATCGTTTGTTTATCGCTTGTGGGGTATCGCCCCCCAAACTTAGCCTATGTTACTCAGAGTGAATGTAGCTTTCCAATGGTGAAAGAATTTTTGAAATCGACACAGTAGTTTTTGAGTTTACTCATTAGAAACACACACACACAAATACAAATCTTTCCTCTTAATAATATTAGTATAGGTTAAAAGTTCAGTTATATACACCATACCAATCGGACCAGAGAGACATGTCTATATCGACTCGAATTTTAGTAGTCCGATATGAACCTTTATAGAGTATTTTATTAGGAATTACCTACAACAACAGCATTTTTTTCATACAAAAACTCAGAATAGAGGGGCAGTATTATAAGGGGCTATCTCTTCTAGCGATTCGATCTGGACCTATATTTTCTAAGGTTTATTGTAAGATGGATCAAATTTGGCGTTGCTATCTAAATAAGCAACAAGAAGAAAAATGTTTGATACAAAAAGTCTGAAAGGGAGATCACTTATAGTAAATGCCAAACTCACTTTAAGGAGGAGGCATTTAGAGGGTCATATATGTTTGGTTGAACGCGCTAATCTCAGGAGCTACTGGTTGAAAAAATTCTTTGTTCTTTGTTGGATATCACGCTATGACCAATATGAGCAGAGCATCAATGAGAAATGTTGCAAAAACCGGGAAAATGTTTTGCTTTTGAGAGTTTCCGTTACGTGCGCTGCGTAAAGTGATAAAGTTACGCAACAATCATGTATTACGCAATTGTTCTTCTTAAAAAGTTCTAAAAAGTCCGCAATAGGATAAATCTATCTTTTCTCATATGTCTATCTTTTTTAACCACTTTTAACCTTTCTAATGGTAAGCACATTACCCTTACATCATTTACATAATTTTTAATGAATATTTTAGGAGATATAACAGTTTTAAAATTACTTCGCTGCAAAATAATGATCAAGTATCGTGCGTGCATTTTTATTATGTGGAAAGCGCGGTAGCGCGGTCGCCCTGTAGTAATCCGTCAAAGCAAATGAAACACAAATAAGCTTATAGTGTCTATATGCCAACATCACGCATGCAGCTGTTTTTAGTCACAAAACTCGTATTGGGAAAATCAAAAAAATTTCCTTTACTGTCTTATACTGACCATGTATAAATTTACTTTTACAAATATCACCAGCTGCACTCGGCACCCTTCACTGCGCCTCGTAAAAACTTTTGTCGAAATGAAAATATGTATGATTCTTATAAAACGCAAAGCTATACCCACTTTTCTAATGGATCTTACTTCTGATCCCACCAACGTGTTTACCAAATATCATCCGCGTATCTAAAATATATGCGAAGATATTTTGAATTTTATTTATCGCTTGTATGGAGATAGGGCACCGCTCCTTTGGCCTTGACCAAACTAATGATGTTATTTTCTCCTGATCTCATTTAAACGTATACCAAATATCATCACCGTACCTCAAATTGATGCAAAGACTTGCCGATTTTTGTTTATAGCTTACTAGCTGAACCCGTGGTTTCGCCCGCACATAATATAAGCAATCTTTTCAGACTTGTCCAATGGATCATACTTCTTCCGATCTCATTACCATTTGTACCACATCTCATCGTGGAAAAATGGATGGAAAGATTTGATAAATTTTTCCATTGCTTAAATGTATACCAAATTCCAACCAAACACATCAAATGGCTGGAAAGATATGACGAATTCTGTTTATGGTTTATATGGAAGCGGGGCATATAAATATACCAAATTTCATCTCTGCACCTCAAATTGATTCAAAGATATGACGAATTTTGTCTATCGCTTATATGAGGGCGGGGTATCGCCCCTCCGATTTCGGCCAAACTTATCAGGACTATTTCTCCATATCCCATCAACATATCTATCGAATTTCATCTCTGTACCTCAAATCAATACAAAGATATATGGGGGTTGAGCAAAACCCTTCCAATTTTGTCAAAATGTAGCCTATGTTTTTTTCCATCGTCCCATCTATCTTTATGCAAAAATTCCTACCAATTGGTTTAGAGGCTTAGACGTAAATCCGTACATACAAACTTTCCCGTTTATAATATTAGTAGGATATGGGAGGTTGGGCATCGCCGCCTCCGATTCTAAATAAATGTATTCTATGTTACTCAGGGATAATGTAGTATTCTAAATGTTACTTTTTTTTTAAATCGGTCCAGTAGTTTTTGAGTTTATTCGTTACATACAAAAATACAAATCTTTCCTCTTTTTAATATTAGTATAGATGTATAAATTTTTTTATAGGCATAATACATAATTTTGAGCAAAATAATCTTTACTTGCGGGATGTTTCGATTTTCTCGAGCCAACAGCACGAAGGGAAATGTTTTTTGCATAGTATATGACAATTGATGAGTGACTGGAGCCACTACGATAATCGTAATTGCATATCCATGATATCTCATATCCATCCTACCAAGTGTATGCTCTATATGCGAAAAGCCACTAAAAAAATTTTTCTTATAAAAGATCGAAAAATGAGCTGTGAGTTTGCATGGAAGCTACATTTTCAAGTGAGTGGGGCTTTCCGTTTAAGACTTACAGCTTTGGAACACAACATGTTTTCTTAACCAATTTCAGTTTAAAATCTTAAAAACTGAGGGAACGGTTTTGATTCATACGGCTAGGGGACATACAAACGGTCTTACATGCTGATATGACTAATTCGACTGGCCCGTCGAGCGTAACACGAAAATGGTGGTCCAACTTAAGCAAAAAATTTTTTGTGCTGAGTTGGCCTTCTTGGTAAAAATTTTTCAGTTGTCAGGCTTAAGATAGAATTGAAAAACGTTCTACAAAGATAAGCTATAGATCAAAGCTTTCTAACGATGCCTTTGAGATATTTAAATTTTCTTACTTCGAATTTTATGGCAACAATACTAAACTATGTACACATTACGAACCCATTTTCTTTTTACATGAAGCATGTAACAACCAAATAAAGGCATCAGCATACTTTCTTGATCAACATAACAAGTTAAGTCGTGCTAACGGCAAATATTCCCTCAGTTTTTTCCAATATTACTAAAAATCCGTATGGAGTTTCTACGGCTTTGGTGCAGTATGCTCAAGTCAAGTTAGAGGTAGCTCCCAGGTCAACTCAAAGCCAATTTTTGGATTTTAATTCTAAAATCTTGTTCATCGCAGTAAATATTAACTTGAAATGCACGACGAAGGTTTGTAGTGGGCTATGCTTACATACGGAGAAATCGGTGGAGAACGTTCTGTATGCTTAGTGACCTCTTTGTGTGTTTTAAAGTTACTACTTTATTTGCTAAGTTGCCCACTTTAGACATGAAATGTTTCTACACTTAGGGATTAGCATGGTTTTGGCCCTTATATTCAAAACAGGATGTTTGTAATTTTTGCTTACAAAAATGGTCTGCCAACTGAACAATTAGGAAGCTCATTCTTTCGCAAATTTAGTTTATGTCAAATTTTTTTTCTGAAGTTTTTACTGTAGCGCATTTAAGGCTCTTCGAAGCTGCCTCGATTCGGCATCAACAATTTCAATCGAATTAAAATTTGCACTTTTAATATTTTTGACAACAATTTTTAGTGGTCCAAGGCGTTTATAGTAAATAAAGAAGTAGGGGAACATGGAGTTAGAAAGGAAGCAAATAAGCAAACTGAAGTGAAATTCCAATTAGCACAGAGCGTGGGAGATCTCTTGGTTCACAGTGACCCAATAATTGAATGAATTTAAATAAATGAGTAAATGAATGAATGAAGGAACTGATGGACAGACGAAGGTTAATAACAATATTATTTAAACTGAACGTACAAAAGGGAGAGTAAACATTTGAGGACCCCCGCGAGAAATGCAGAAAAGAGCTTGCGAGCAACGTATAAGCTTTAAGTCCATTTTTATGTGTTAAGTCTGGTTTCGTTCATTAAGTGCGTCGGTACTTGAGATTTTGCTGCAAAGCGTGTTGAGTGGTTTTGCTTGAAATTAAGTAAAACCTGTTTACAAATTTTTCGTCTATGTATATTAGCACCTTCTCCCTCCTCCTTTATGTTTACCTAAAAAAAATCTGCAATATATCACTTCCGTTGTCACAACTATCTGTGTTGTTAATAATTTGAAGTATATTTATTATTAGCAACAGAAAAAGAAACCTCGACCCACTTTGCAGCAGCTAAACAACTTTTTGGAGTTTGTGGCAACCACTTGAACAAAATATCAGCAATAATAACAATAATGCTGCAACTACCAATGGACCGGAAGTCAAGGCAACTGTCAGCAGAAAATGTCGGCTTTGTGGTATTTTGTCCCGTTCGCTTATGACTTGACTCTTTTTTTCTTAATTTTTTTTTTCATCTGTCCATAATACTTGTTCCCAAAAAGACTTGATATATTGTTTAGCAAATGCCAATATTTGGGGTACTGGCCGGGCTACATATGTTCCAAAATTTGCCTCTTTTAGTCGATTTTCAACAGTTTTTTTACAAACTGTTATATTATATTTCACATTCATTGATATTAATACTGCTTTTGGTGTAATTAGGACATCTTATTTCAATTTCTGCAGAATTATGCGGTCCTCTCTGGCAGTTGTATATTATTTATTGAATTCTTTTTTTTATGTTTATTGATTTGATAGTAAACAGTTTGACAAGGCACCTTGTATAATTTGCTGAGATATCCTACCGAAATACCTGCATTATACTTAATTATCATCTCATTGCGAATATCTTAGCTTATTTCGCGTGTTTTAGCCATTCTTCTAAGAAAATGTGGTAATACTTTAATAAAAATCATAAATAATGAATAAATACCTCTTTTTTTAACTGCACACCGTCGTTTGTACAGTATGCGAAACTAAGAATAATTAGAAGAATGCAGTGTCAAAATAATTTTTTCCACCCAAAAAAACTTTGTTGAACACATAAAATTCTAAAAAAAAAAAGGTCTGTTATCTTTTGCTCTCCGACCGGTAAAAATAGACTCTCTCACCGTAAAGTTAAATGGATACCGTTACTTCTACGTGTTAATTACTATTGTATTTGGATAACAGTTGAGTCTTTCCAAGTAATTTGTACTCTTTTTTTCTTATTTCATCTAATATCGGCGGTATTTCTAAATTTTTGTGAATGTTCTTGGTGGTTACGAACGTGGGGGCTACGGTGATATTTTGCAGAGTGAGATTTTGATACCGCTGTAAAATTTTGATGTTTGAAGCTGCCCCACAACTGTAAGCCATAGCTCCCGTCGAAACTCAAATTGATGTTGGGAAAGTATCTGTTCGAAGAAATATTCATTGTAATATTTTCGAGAGTGTAGTTAACGAACTGATGGTTTAAAAACTAAAATAACAGGAAGGTTAATATGGATGACAAGAGCTGAATGGTCTGAGCATAGCTCTTGTCGATCGGAGATTATTACTCTTCTTTGCTCAAGTCCTTGACAAACCGCTAAGTCCAAAATATCATACCGATACCGATTTGTGTCCGTAGGCCAGTATGTTGGGTTTCCTGTCTTAAGAACTGATTAATTTTTTGAAGAGATGCATTTAAGCAAATCTTTTCCTTTAGGATTATCAGCTCTTGCGCCCTACCATTGGTGGTTTGAATTAAAATCATCACCAATGAGAAAATTGTTGCCTAGTGTACTCAATATGGACTGAAACATATTATGGGAGACTTGATGCCTTGGTGGTAAATACGCAGCAACAATTCTAACTTTACCAGTGACTGTACTTAGTTCAATTGCAGAACGCCTCGAAATTAGGCTTGCAAGGTAAATGATTAAGGCGGAGGATCTGCCTTAATCAATTACCTTGCACGCTGTTTCCGCAGGGTGATTTGACGACACCATTTCGTATCCATGTATTTTAAAGTATGTGCGTTCATTAAAATGTGTTTTAGAAACAAGCACAATATCTATGTTTTGTGATTTGATGACATGTTCTGCATTTTAAGGCTTGGATGCATGATTACTGAGAAGAGACGTGACAAGTTGTAGTAATGTAGAATCTTGATCTGCCAATTTGTCATATCGTTTGTTCTGTTTCTCTTTTAGCTGCTCTAACATGACGAGCCGATTGTGATCTTCTTTTTCACTATTTAAATTATTTACATTTTGATATCTTTTATTTGTATTGCCGTCTGCTAAATTATGTCCTCTAGTGACTGCTGCATAGCTTCCACTGGGCGACACAGTCTCAATTTGCACACATTTGCTTTTGTTCATTACTACATGTTGTACAGTTTTTTGGTTGCTTTTTACCATTCTCTGGAATATTAATATTATTTTGTAAATTTAATATCCTTTATATGAAGCCGTGTGTGCTTCTCCATAGTGAGCACACGTTGCTGGGGCGGTTTTATCCAATAAGTTTTCACCAAATCTGATTGGAGGACGCCGATAAAGGACGACCGGACACGCTTTTGAATGATCAGGTATGAAGAGATCTCAGCGTACTTGACATTCAAAACAACTGGCGCCAGCGCGCACAAGATTACAGAGGCTGTCGCGCCTTCCTAAATGCAACCATGACCAAAAGAGGGTTGAAGGCCATTTAAGTAAGTGTGTTGTCCGTATTATCATTTGCCTCATCATGTTCCATAAGATGAGCTAACTCCGCGAATCGATTATTCGTTAACAATTTCGTAACCTGCTTTTCCATCAAATTGTTTTTTGAAGAGAATTTATCTAAGCGCGCATGTAGACGTGGTATGCCAATAGTTTCCTATACTGTACCTAAAGGGAATTAGGCAGGCAAACCCTCCCCGCCTGCCTAAAAAGAACATAGATAGAACATAGAATGGAAGCATCGGAGAGCATATTTTTGATCAGTTCGACAACACGAGTCTAACAAGTAAAGTACGTATTTCTTTGTCGCGAGCTCAGCACAGACTGACTCTTTTTTATTGCACACTAGCTTTTACCCGCGACTTCGTCCGTGGATCTTCCGATAAAAAGTAGCAAATCTAATTATTTTTCTTATTTTGCCTCATTTGTGAAACTATGCGGGGGTGGTGTACCGCCCCTCTAATTTTGACCAAACTTAACCCGTTTACTTCTCATGATCCTCTTAACGTGTATACCAAAAATCATTTCTGTACCTTAAATGGATGCAAAGATATGTCAAATTTTGATTGTCGCTTATATGGGGGGTGGGGCAACAGAATAGATAGAATATATATCAATTAATGTAGTCTCCTGTTCTTTAATTCACCATATTTATATATTTTATGTTTTTTTTTTCGATTTAGCTGCTTAGTTCATTGGCTACCGATCTGGACATGATGCTGAATGATTTACGTGCAACACCATCGAATAGTGGAAGCCAGCAACGTGCTGCAAATTCGAATTATCAATCGCAACAACAAAATCAAACGCAACCACAGCAGCAAACGCCTTATTATTCGCAGCAACAAGAAACGCCAATAGTAAAAGTGCAAAAACAATGGATTTGCAACAACAACAACTGCAGAAGCAACATCGATTATTGCAATAGTAACATTAGCAACAACAACAGCTCTGGTTTCGCCATACAACAAAATTACAACAGAAATATGAAGTCAATTGGAAAATTTCCAATGTCAAAAATAACAGAAACTACACAAAAACAACAAAATCACAATTATCGGCGTCGCAATAATCACAACAACAATATTAAATGCGTTCAATTACAGCAACAGCAAGTAGAACCACAACAACAACAACAAAATTTTGTGCCTTCCTCATTCAATCAAAACTATCAATTGGAGCCACAGCAAACACGACCAACAACAACTGCAGTCACAGCAAAGCCCACAGGTCTTTCGCCGGAAGTAAAGAATTTGCAAAAATTACCGTTGTGGCTGCCATCATCATCATCCTCATCGCCGACAACTTTTATATCGAATACGCAACGAACTTCAAATATTTCAGCTGCAAGGCGAACACTCTCATCTATTGCATCGTCAACAACAACAACTACAACCCGCTGCAGTTCCAGCTCAAGTTCGTCTTCAGGCACTTCATCTTCCAGTGCATCTTCATCGGCCTCCGTGGTGCACGTTGCACCGCCACCGTTGAAGCAATGTAAACTGCAACGTTCACCAAATCGCTTACAACAACGCAGCACGGCGCTCTCCAAATTTCGAAGGTAAGTTAAAAAAATTGTAAGCATACTTTGTGGCGTAATGGCTTTTCTACTGTGTAAAGTTTCGTTTTTTTAACTAAGTTGAGAAACGAACTTAATGTAGTACAAATGAAATTGAATTTTATGGTATAAAAAAAATTTTAAAACAAATTAGTAAATGGATTTGAGAAAATTAATTTGTCTCATAATAAAACTTTATTAAATCCTTTTAAATGAATGGTATCGTCTTTGCAAATAGATGCTTTTTATCATCTCCAAATCAATCAATTAATACAGATTTTTAGTTTTCTCCATTTTATAAAATTTTAATTACTGGTTAAAACTACAGAATTTGGTATGTTTTACGTCAATCCTAATAAAAAAATCCATGAAGGTTCAAATCGAAGCCAATTAATCAGTTTTTAATATTTTGATCTGCAAATTAGTACGAAGACTGGCTATGTTTCGAAACTGAACATAAGTCTTAACTATATGGCGGTTACTCCATACAAAATTTTCAATTTTAATTTCAAACTCTGCTCTACTACTCAATATTAACTTAAAAATCAATGATAAGGTTTCTTCTGGATAGTCACACGCATTTTGAAGCCATGGCTCCCAACAAACCCAGTTTTATGTTTCAGAAATAATAATTTGTATCTCGTGTTTGGATAATTAACTGCTAAAGTTTCTGTTTCACAAAAGTTTTCCTGTTTTTAATTTTTAATTAAAAAGGTTGTCTCTTTTGCAAGTTTAAGCAGGCAATCGCAAATATTCATATTGTATACAAAGTTAAAAAAAAAAAAACAATTTATAAACAAATGTTTTATGTGAATTTATTTCGACGACAGCTCGATTGCTTTATATGTAAATATTCGCAAAAGTAATCTTATATCTCGATTTCGTGGTTTGATATTTATTTATTTAACGCGCGTATCCACTTTCCAATTCCAATTGTCTGTGACTGCAAACTATGGCGCCGTCGACATCGTTGTCGTCACTAAACAAACAAATCCAATTGGATAAACAAACACAAGTAGAATAAGCATTCGGTCAAATAAGAAAGGCAAAGAAAAAATGATAAGTTTAAAGCGTATTTCTGAACACAGATTTTCTTGGGAGTGGGAAAAATGTTTACTGAAGAAGAAAAAAAAAAAACGGGGCAGAAAATATGCTAAAGCGAAAGTGTCATGCATAAATTGACAAAAACAATAAAAAGGCAAAGGATATGATTAGCTACAGTATAAAAGATACTTTTGTATTCATTTTAAAAAAGTCCTAACTAAATTTTCGGTAAAGCCAAACCCTTTTTTTACACCCTACACTTCTACTGCAAAGAGTAGAAACTTAAATAGTATCTACATATACGATGGTTTTGGATTTTTATATTGTGCACCTAGTAACGAAAAAAAAAACAAAAATTGATCGAACCACTTTTGCCACATACAATTTTGGTACCTCTAAGACGAGCTGTTAAAAAACTTGTAATTTATTTGTCATTGATGAAAAAGAAGTCATTTGATGCGAAGTCAGGCCTGTCAGGCGAATTACCCATCAATTCGAGGTTTTGAGTGCTCAAAACAATGATTAGTCTTCAGCATTTTTATTTTCTTTAATTATCCGAATTAGGTTTTGCGCTATTCAGAATTGACTGTTCTAAGTTGCTTTAATGGAAGAGCTTAGGCTTTAAAAACAGATGAAGTAAGAAGAATATAGTTAAATTAATTAAAATAATATAGCCTCCATCTATTTGTGTAAGGAACATTGTAGCATCAACACTTTTATATTGGATATTTTTGCAAATTAGATGTATATTAAGTTTTTAAAATACTTACTACCGGTATTTTCTAAATCGAGATATATTTTTTATCAACTGTCATGCGTCGCATGCCAACTTTAACTCAACAATCTTGTAAAAGATGAATGAAGTGTATAAAATAGGATGAGGAAAAGAAAAACTAAGCAGTTAAACTGTCAAATTGGGCTAAGCCTGGCGTCGACAATGTCATAGAAAACATTTGGACCGTATTGGATTGTGTGTGAAAGTGAAGTGAATGACAAACCAGGACATTTTGCAGCAAAAGCCACAAAGGCGACAGCTCAAGATGAATGAAAGCACCAGCGATTGTCAGTTGAGACATAAATAATAAAGCAAATATGAATATGGCTAAATGTCTACAGTATGGCTTCCTTGTGGTGCTGCTTATGATTATGACGATGATGGCAATCCTTTAAATCGGGAAAATAATAATGTGAGCGAGCAGCTTGTAGCTCGTGTCACAACCCCAGCGGAAATGAAGTTTTATGTTAAAGGGTTCAATGTTGTTGCTCTTCTGTTGTTGTTGTGTCTTTAGCTATTTATTAAATTTGTTTAGACAGACAGCAACAACACGATAAAACACAAGGGAACATGAGCTGCGTAACTAATTTCACTAAAATGCATGACGATGATGAAACCCAGCAAAAACAATAGTATTGCTGTAGAGTGTATATACCAGTGAATAGTACTGCTGTAACGGGGTTTTTATTTCGCTCTCACGTAAGATGAGAGCGCATTTTCCACGCAACTCTGTTATATATGTTTATACATGATGTGTATAAATAGTATCGGGAAAAGATTCGGAAACAAATTAGTTGAAGATACAAAACATCAAGTTCATAAAATTATTTGTTTGCGATAGACCCGTGTTCGTGAACGAATCGTGTCCATGATTTAAAAACGCTATTTTGGAACTTGCAGAGAGTTGCTCGACAAAGGTTCAAATGTCCTCGATTTGACATGCACGGAAGCTCGAAGGCAAATAGCACCTCGTGTGTTTAGAACCTGATTAATTTGTGTGCATCGAGGACAGTCACTTCAGAAAAAATACTTACCAATACTTTTTGTGCACTCTCCGATTTATACTAATATAAGAGGATATATCGACGCATTCCAGCGAAAGTATCGTATGTCAATATATACAACATACGATACTTTCGCGGGAATGCGTTTATATGTATTTAGTGTATAGCTGGTACACTCAATATACGTTCTTCAGTTTTCCTTTTATAATGAAAAGCAAAATAGATGCGTTTAGAGTTAATTAAGACATTTTCAGTTTTTTTAATACCCTGTAGGATAAAAGTTTAAGTTTGTATTAAGTTTGTGCAAATGTGTGCAAAAGAAGTCGTCGAGGCAGACCCCACAAAGAATATGCATAAGAACGCTGCAATCAGGTGTTATTGACTTCGAGATACCCTGTACATCCTTTGAATCAGCAATTCGTATGGGGCATATGCTCCGTTCTTGATCCGTGTGGGATATTTTCTTTGTATTACACCGAATATGATGTTTAAAACTAAACAAAACCACAACAAATGGTTTTTGTTAAAAACCCCAGGAAAGTTGAACAGATTTGTATGAGGACTATCATTTTTAGTTGAACGCTCTGGCTCTAAATGTATAATATTTTATAAGAATTCATGCAAAATGAACAACATCAATAAAATTTTTTCATATAAAAACTCAGATTGATGAGTAGGTTCGCATGGTAAATGCCATACCCCATTTACATACATCCTAATATATAATGTTTGCATTGTACGAGGGTTGCTACATATATTTCTAGCCTAACCATGAAAAAACGCTTATACATGAGAAAAAATCGCATTATTATTTATCAAAATATTCACCATTAAGATCGATACACTCTTACATTCGCTCGAACCAGTTTGCGAAGCAGTTTTGTCACTCCAAAAGATATACCTCTAATACATGCGTTTTGAACGCATCAACAGCTTCTTCGGGAGTTTTTGAATAAGGGATAGGAAGAAGTCATTTGGTGCCAAGTCAGGGCTGTACGCCGGATGACCCATCAATTCGATGTTCTGAGCGTCCAAAAATTCATTTGTTACTGCCGAATTGTGAGAGCTCGTATTGGTTGGTTTTCCTCAGTTCATCGAACACTTCGGAAAACAAATGGTTGCATACCAATTAGAATTAACCGTCCTTTTTTCCACAAGCAACATGCGATAATTTGCTTCGATGTGTTGCGTGAGCGAGTAACTTTTGTTGGGTTTTGCTCGTCTTGAAAGACCCAGACGGTCGACTGCTGTTTGGTTTCGGGCTCATTCGCATATATCCACGTTTTGTCAACTGTGTCACGAGTAGACGGCTTTTGATGCACCTCGCATAAATTTCTTAAGCATTTGCTTGCACCAATTGACACGAGTCTTCTTTTGAGCGACTGTCAAATTATGCCATTGTCAAATTATGTCAAATATCCAACGTGAACAAACCTTTCTGACGACCAAATGTTCATGCAATATTGCATGTATGCTAGTCATACTTATGCCCAGGGATGCCTCAATCTCACTATATATCACGTGATGATCCTGCTTTGTCAAATCACACACAGCTTTGATGTTTTCTGGCACAACGACCGATTTTTGACGACCTTCACGAGCTTCATCACCAAAAGTTGATTTAAGTTGATTGGTGCTTTCTTGTCTCGATAATTCACGTCGAAAATGTTCACGGTTTAATTCCATGTTTTTGGTATTTGGATGAATTTTTTAGGTGCCTGTAAAGAAACCAAAAAAATTTCCGACTTTACAATGGAGACGTCAGATTGCACCTGGCAAATGTTTTGTTGCTCAGGCTAGAAATATATGTAGCAACCCTCGTATAAAATAGTCGAATAGTCAAACGGACAGACGCACGTGGTGAACGAATATTTGTACTTTATGATATGTCTTCAATGCTTCCTTCGCTATTTTACATGCTCTGCCATAAATATTTTTTTTCAGCATATAAATAGTTAGTTGAAATTTCTAATTATTGCAAGATAATTGGCAGCGTCTAGCTTCCAATGTGAAGACGAATCTAACGATACCTGATATGTTAAATTCTATTCCATAATATCATTCTACAAAATGTTTGCACAATAATTATTCAAATATGAGAAACTTGAGTTTTTCCTTTATTGGTGAACGTATTTCATTCCCACCATGATTCTAACGAAAACTTATATGTCTACATTCCATTAAGCTGTTCAGTCTCCAGTAATATAAGAACAATAGAAAAGTATTTCTATTTCAGTATTCGCAGACGCTACATAAAAATATTATATATACCCTATGCAACTCCTGTCGAGCTTTTCATCTTACTACATTGTGCTCTGTTGTTGTTTTTCTTTCTGTTTATATTTTCTTTGACATTTCCAATAATTTATGCGCATTTATCCAATTATTAAAGTCCAATGGTGCGGACCTGTTCCTTTTTTGCAAACATTCTAGAAATAAAGCTAATTGGATCACCCTTTAACGTAGCGTTCATATAGCTTACTAGCTGTTCCCGGCACGCTTTGCTGCGCCCAGTAAAAATTATTTTCATTACACAATATATTTTCCTCCTACTCGACTCCAAGCACTTCTTTACTTCTTCCAGCAATATTCAAAACCGATAAATCAAAAAACTTTATTATATCTTTTAAACAATGAAACTTTATTCTCTTTTCTTAACTTGATTACTTCATCCGATCCCATTAACATGTACACCAAATTTCATCCATATACTTCAAATGGACGCAAAAGTATGTTGAATTTTGTTTATCGGGTGGGGCATAGCCCCTTCGATTTTGACTAAACTTAACAGATTACTTTTCCCGATCACATTAACATGTGTAATAAATTTCGTCCCCGTATTTCAAATGGATGCAAAGATATGTTGAATTTTGTTTATCGCTTGAATGGGGGGTGGGACATAGCCCACTCCGATATTGACCAAACGTAACACAATTTCGTCCCCGTACCTCAAATGGATGCAAAGATATGTTGAATTTTGTTTATCGCTTGTATGGGGGTTGGGCCATAGCCCCCTCCGATTTTGACCAAACATAACACGATTACTTTTCTCGATCCTATTAACATGTGTAATAAATTTCGTCACCGTACCTCAGATGGATGCAAAGATATGTTGAATTTTGTTTACTGTTTACTATGTACTATCCAACACTGAAAGAATTTTTCAAATCGGACCAGCGGTTCCTGAGATTAGCGTGTTCAAGCAAACAAACTCTTCCGCTTTATATATTAGTATAGAAGTATAGATGAGTCAATATTTTGTATTTAATAGCTTTTTGAAGTGAAATCAGTAAAACTTGTTCCAGATTTTAAATTTTTAATATGTATCCCCAAACAAATTTTGTAAAATAAACTACCTACATAAAAAGCGTTTTTGTTTGGTTAATTTAATAAAAAATTTCACTTGGATCTAGAATCAGATTATATACAAATCTACGCTTCAGAAGGATACAGGATGCCGTCAAGTCGAATTTTGACCAAAAAGCAAACCATAGTCAATTGAAAACTGTTTACGATGGCTATATACTTCGATATGGTATACGTACACTAAATAAGCCAGAAGAAATAAGTTATATTAAACAAGTAAGGAAATTACAGTCGGGCATAACCGACTGTAAGAGGCCCTGTACCAGTTCAGCTCGCCTAACAAACACATTAAATGTTTCCCGTGCTTATGACCAAACGCATGACCACTTCTCACTTCGCAAATATGAATGAAAAGAAAAGGGGGGTTAGTCAAATTCAATTGCTTATAAAATCGTCATTTATTATCCGATTTTGATGAACTTTATGGATTTTGGCTAAGAGAGGCGTTATCTTTATACTGGTCCTAGTCGAATGCAAAAAACACAATGTCTCTATCTATTACCGTTTTCGAGATCCTTTCGTTCATACAGACGGACATGTCTATATCGACTCCGTTATCACTCCTGACCATAATGGGGTAACTTTGGGGGGTCTCCGACCATTATTTCTATCTGTTACATACATTTGCACAAAACCAATAGGCTCTTGTACCTTCGGTACAGGGCCTAAAAATATGCGGAGTGACGCATCAAATTTAAAAAAGCAAAATCTACTTAATGCTTCGGTTTTACCATTAGTTTTTTCATCTTTTGATGCATGTGTGAAGAGAATGTACCACCAATACTAACGGCATTATTTTTTTTTAATAAATTAATCCTTTCGATTAACATTTAAACACAATTTTCTACAACTCAATCATAAAGTATGTGGTTTGTAGTCTAATAAAACGTGTCTAAAAATATCATTTTCTGACTGACAGCAAAAGTAACTTAGAAAGTGGTTAAAGAAGTATTTGAGACGCTGACAGGTGTTCAGCTTGATTAAGTGACACATCAAAAACAGCGAAAGTGGAAAGGAATGAGAGACGCCTCAATCTAAATAGACGCCGTACGAGGTAGCTCAGCGAATATCTATGCCTTTGTCAATATGTGCGTAGTGAGGGCGTTTTTAAACTCACTGACATGTAAACAGATTAACATAATTAATTTATTTGTTGCCTTCTCCTTTTGCGGATCGACAAATTTTCGGTCGGGTCATATGTCGGTGTTGATGTCGATGGTCGATGGGATGTGTACGACAGTGGATATCGTTGAGGCAGTAGCTGCTGTGCTGCTGTAATGTATTAGATGTGGGCGTCTTATGTGTGCTTTCTGGAATTTGGTGTTGTGAATGATGAGACAGCTTATTTGGTTTTGCTGTCTTAACTGTTGTTGTTTGGCAGTGTTATTGCCAACTAGTGTTGAAGCTTTTGTCACATAATTAACTTAATTAGCGTTTACGATGGCGCGAATTCGAGGCAGTATAGTATGAGCAATGTGAGACATTGATTGTGTAAATATATAGATACATTTTATGTAGTACTTATGTATAAGACACATTGAATGTTACTGAAGAGAAACAGATACTATAATAGGACATGTGGTTATTGGCATGTTTATTGATAAGAGTTAATTGCTAACGATTGCCATGAAAATTCAAATACGGTTTGTAGTCTACACTTCTATACGTACCTATGTATGTAGGTCAAATATGAACATACTCCAGAGAAATCTACTTGTTCCACTGTCATCTTCCAACTGAATGAATCAATACATGTGATACAATTTCAGTAATACAATAACCATGTGGGGTCTTGGCTGCTTCAAATCAATGTCGGCTGCCAAAGCAGGGAAATTTGCCACAAAATTGCTATTATTATTGGTACATAGTGTACAAATCTAAATGAGGAAAATATTGATGGATGATAGGTAGGAACTCCTTACAAAACACATATTTATGAAGCGAACCATTTTTTTTATTTGCCCTTACCGTCTTTCAGGAGTTAGCTTTCAAATTGCGTGCCTTGGCAAACTTAAGCGTTGTTAGGTACCAGCTGATATGCCAGTTTGACCTTGATGTACAATGATTTGAAATTTCATTTCGCGAAAATTGTCGTGATATATGTATTACAAATTTCACTGTGGACTATCGAGATAAGAGGGTACTAATTCGGCTTTTGACAATGAAATACCAAACTTAGCAAAGATTTTCAATCGTGGTGGTCGGTGGTCGGACCATTTTTGTGCCAGAAACAATCAATGTTGTGTATGAATTGATATTGCAAGTTCGTCATGAGATACTCGTATACTGTGAGAGAAATGTATCCTTGAAATTAGTGGGACCAGCCTACATTCGGTTTTTGCAGTATTGAGAAGAAAAAACCGCCAAAAATTCGATAATTGGTTCAATATCAATGATAAATTATATCCTACTAAAATTATAAATGCGAAATTTTGTAAGGATGTATGCAGGTATGACTGGATGTATATTCCTCTCTTACGGCTAAACTGCTCAACCAATTGGTATGAATTTTTGTATAGAGATAGATGGGACGATGGAAAAGAACATAGGCTACGTTTTGACAAAATTGGAGCTGGCGTTGCTCCATCCACCACCCCAGGGCACTTGCAAGAGTTTGCTGATTTATGCAACAATTTAGTTCCTTTCATACTGCACAGCATTCGTGGTTACTTAGATCTTCACTTTTCTGTTTTCCAGGTTATCTGTTCCTAAGTTCTTTCTAGGCCCATATTTACGTGTAATTCTAGATAAATAGTCACTTTTTGACATTTACTAGCTTTCGTAAGTTTTAGGTTTTTTTTTCTAAAGTCTTTCAAGCTCTCTGAGCCACACACTTTACACACTTGTAAAAAAAAGAAAAAAAATCTCCAGTGTTTATACATAAAGTTTACTTAAGTGTTTTCCTCTTTTATATCTTTGCTAGTTTTCGAGAGCGAGCAAAGAAGACTTCAAACTTCTAGACAAACTTCTTGCTGCGCCATCTCAACGCATGCCACATGCATACTTCTACATATAGCTGGCTTTTGTTCTTGATAACTTTATAGTCTCATGACTTGAACGAGGAAGCAAGCAGAGTCTGTGCTGTAGGTTGAAGTTTCGCCAAACGGCAGCGCGAACAATACAACCAACGACTTACCAGAAAGAAACCAAGTCAAGAAGTATCCTCCACCACACTTCATCTCTTTCTCACACTCTGTTCCTCTCTTTCATTCTGCGAAGCATTACTTTGTGCCTTTTCGAAGCGCGTCGAACTTTCCATCCGAGACTCGTTCATAGTCGTCAACAACCTGAACATCCTCATCGTTCTCAGCATCGTCATCGTCACTTAAGAATAATGAGCGCATTTTGCTAAATTGAAATGTTGTTGCCGCTGTTGCTGAAATCGCCTGAAAAGCCATCATAGCACCTGCCCCAAAAAGGACTCGTCGCCGGCTCCACCATAGTCCTGCCCATAGAAACAATTGTCCCGTTCGTTTGCTCCCCTGCGGCGTCTCATAACGCATTCAACTTTCACTTTTCACTTTTTATGTGCCTCCTGCCGCTGCCCAGTGCTTCTCATTCCTCAGTTCTTTGCTTTTAGCTGTATTTTGTATTTCTCTTGTCCTCGCTCCAGATGAAAAATGTAAAATTTAATATGCAATTTACGTCATAAAGCACTTTTTCAACTGTGTTTATTCGACGTCCTCATTCGGGTTGTTCTTCTTATTGTTGCTGTCATTGTTGCGGATACGCTGAGTGTCCTTTCAATTTGCATATTTGTTGATTTGCATTAAAAGCATGTATTTTAGTTGGTACGTCCTTTTATTTTTGTCGCCTTGAATGTCATTTTTAATGTTTGCGCCACACTTTCAAACACTATTTTATATTCTGCTTTTGTGGTTTCTTTTTTTTCAAAGACATATTTCTGAAAGGAAATATATCTATTCAGTTTTGCGGAATTACGTTTAAAAGGCGACAAACATATTGCTTAAAACTAAAATGTTTACAAAAAAATAAATACTTTAATATTGGTTTTGGTTTGTCTCCGACCATTATTTCTACCTGTTACATATATGTGCACAAAACCAATAGGTTCTCCGGTACAGGATTTTCGTAATGTGCCAATATGAGCTTTCGCAAAATGAAATCGGTATAGCCGGTTTGGATATAAGATGTAGAATTTATGGAAATCGTGTTTAATTTTATTTTTGTGTGGAGTGATTAAACTGGTCCTGAGGGCTAAGGGTATACTAACATGGTGCAGATGCAGCGAGAAGCAGGCAGAGCTTTTAAAATATATAATATATATATATTTATATATATATATATATATATATATATATATATATATATATATATATATATATATATATATATATATATATATATATATATATATATATATATATATATATATATATATATATGAAATAAGTGTTATAAGTGAAATAGATATGTTCGTATGTTCGTCCGTCCATCATTCCTATAAAAGTTCGAATATTCAAGTTTGTTATATTTTATTAGTAATACGAGGGTTGCTATACATATTTCTATCCTAACCATGAAAAAACTGTGATTTATGAGAAAAAATCGCTTTATTGTTTTTCAAAATATTCACCATTAAGATCGATACACTTTTGCAATCGCCCGAACCATTTTGTGAGATACCTACAGAACATTCGTTTTGAAGGCATCAAAGCTTCTTCGGGAGTTGAAAAACGCTTTCCTCGCAGTTTATGCTGTATGGGAAGAACTCATTTGGTGCTAAGTCAAGGCTATACGCCGGATGACCCATCACATCGATGTTTTGAGCGTCCAAAAACTCTCCGAAGTGTGGGAGCTCGCATTATCGTGATATAGTATGATTCGTCTTCGTCGGTTGGTTTTCCTCAGTTCGTTGTATACCATTGGATACGTTGGTTTTATACCATTCAGAATTGACCGTCCTTCTTTTCACAATCGGCACGGTCGCAACATGTCCTGATTTCGAGAAGAAACATGCGATCATTTGCTTCGATGTGCTGCGCGAGCGAGTAACTTTTGTTCGATTTTGCTCGTCTTGAAAGACCCTGACGCTAGACTGCTGTTTTGTTTCGGGCTCATACGCATATATCAATGTTTCGTCACCTGTCACGATTGAGTAGATAGCTTTGATGCAAGTTGCATGAATTTATGCTACATATGCTTGCACCAATCAACACGAGCCTTCTTTTGAGCGATTGTCAAATTATGCGGTGGCCAAGGATCACCAAAAGTTGATTTAAGTTGATTGGTGCTTTTTTATCTCGATAATCCACGTCGAAAATCGTAATGAATCATCGCACGAAAATGTTTACGGTTCAATTCCATTTTTTGGCCGAGATGAGTATTTCAGGTGCCTGTAAAGAAAACAAATTGCGCTCGTACGTACAAAGTGTTCAAACTAATTTAGGCGTAAAAAATGTCAGAATTTACGATGAAGACGTCAGATTGTATCTGGCAACATGTTTTGTTGCTCGTATTGTGGATCGTATTTAATTATATTATGCTACTATAGTAGTAACTTAATATGTCAATGTACAATACAACTAATTATAACAAACTTTAATTTACATGTTAATCAACATCAAGGGCTATGCAGTCGCCATTTTCACATTTTTCAATGTCGAATTTAATAATATCAATGGCCTCCCGCCTCTTACTCGCTACGCCCTTGATCATTTATTGATATACATATGAGGCATTCTTTGAAAAAAATGCCACTTAAAAAAAAAGCTCTCCATTTTTTCTAACAATTATATATCTTGTAGTATATGTGAAAACTAAAAAAAAAATATGATTTTAGGTCCGTGTATTGCAGGGTTGCCATACTGTCAGGGGTCAAACTTTTTTGCAACAAAATTTTAAAATAAACTTGTGAAATTCCGGAGCAGTCCTAGTCGAATGCCAAAAACACGAAGTCTCTATCTATTACCGTTTCCGAGATCCTTTCGTTCACACAGACGGACGGATGGACGGCCAGACGGACATGGCTATATCGACTCCTCTATCACTCCTGACCATAATGGGGGTAACTTTGGGGGGTCTCCGACAATTAGTTGTTCCTGTTACATACATTTGCACAAAACCAATAGGCTCTTGTACCTTCGGTACAGAGCCTAAAAATAGTGCCGAAACAGTGTTCTAATACCTAAAACTGTTTGCAAATTATAAATATTTAATTTTATAATTCGCAAATAGTTCAAGTTACAACTAATTTAAGAGCTGCAGAATGTACTTTAGATTTTTTTCTCGTTTCTATTTTTTTTATACACATACATATATGTATTTTAAATACGATGTCATTTACGCAGATTACTTTTAGATTGGTTGAAAATACATATGTTTTGTGCGAGTGAAGTCATAAATAAATCGTTTCATATATGTTTAAAATACTTTTTTTCGTTTTATTTATATGACTTTGTTTTACAGGCGTAAAACCTATTTAAAGCTCGATGACATGTTCAAACCCTTTGTGAAAGCATTTGCCAACATGAAGAGTTTAGAAGATGGACTAAAAGAATAAGATGGTTTGTTGTATGCGTAGAATCACCAAACGTTGAATGACTGGTAACATCATAAAAATATCCTACGTAGGTCCTTCGTTATAACATTAACATATATGGAAAAATCTTAGGCGTTGTAGCAAAATGAAATGTTGACATCAGTAGAATTTCTACCTTTCAACCAAAGTTACAAAGCTGACGGTTTTCAATTCGTCGAAATCTGTATTTGTTTTTTTTTTTTTTTAATTGTTGTCTGTTGCAGTTATTTGATATTCGATGTTTATGTTGTACTTGTTGTTTTCAAGGTTTATAAATCATTGAGACTGCTTTATTAAATGTTTAAATAATCAAAAAAATCAAATGTGTTTCCCATTTGGTGTGAATAGAAGCAGAGAGCATCAACAACAGCCGCAATAACATACGACATACAAGGTTTTTTTCAAAAGTTTTAATTGCTTTTTTTTTTTTATCGATTTTTAACATTCCATTCACAACTATCTAGATCTCAGAATTTATGAAGAATATAGACAACTAGATTACATTATTTGGATCCAAATTAATGGTCAAAAAATAATTAAATATATAAAAAAATATTGAGAAAATGTTGAAACTTCGATTTCGATGAATTTTGACGTTTTCTTTTGTTTTGGTTATTATCTATATATTAGCTGTATCCGGCACGATTTGCCTTGCCCAGTAAATATTGATACAAATATTACCTAAATATGTTCTTTATAGACAGCAAAACCCATCCCACTTTTTACTTGGACTTACATTTACCAGTCCCATTAACACCAATGTTCATCGCTGTATCTCAAATAAATACAAAGTTATGACGAATTTGAATAATGGATTATATGGGGACGGGTCATTGCCCCTCCGATTTTGACCAAACTTATGATGTGATCTTCTATCCCAGTAATATTTGTACCAAATTTCATCTCTGTATCTTAAATTTAGGCGAAGATATTGAAATACTTTATGGGGTCGGGGCATCGCCCCCTATGATTTTGACCAAACTTCACACGATTACTTCAGCCGACCGCATTAAAATGTTTACCAAATTTCGTCCTTGTACCTTAAATAGTTGCAAAAATATGTTGAATTTTGTTTATCGCTTGGATGAGTGGTGTGGCATGGCCATTTATCCGATCACCCTGAAACGTTGGGAAGTTATAGAGTAAACTTCCGCGCGTAGTATAGGCATAAAATATCTATCCTAAAATATAATATTTATCGCGATCCAGATTTTTTAAAACTTTATGTGAATTTAAATGGGCATAATTCTCACAATAATACAAATATTGTACATCATTTTATTTGTCGCCTTGAATGTCATTTTTCATTTTTGTACCACACTTTCAAAGTTTATTTTTTTAGACCCTGTACCGAAGGTACAAGAGCCTATTGGTTTTGTGCAAATGTATGTAACAGATAGAAATAATGGTCGGAGACCCCCCAAAGTTACCCCCATTATGGTCAGGAGTGATAGAGGAGTCGATATAGCCATGTCCGTCTGTCCGTCCGTCCGTCTGTATGAACGAAAGGATCTCGGAAACGGTAATAGATAGAGACTTCGTGTTTTTTGCATTCGACTAGGACTGCTCCGGAATTTCACAAGTTTATTTTAAAATTTTACCACTTCCCCCCCCACTTCTTCGGCACAAAAAAGTATACCAGTATAAAGATGTCGTCCCTCCAAACAAAAATCTAAAAAGTTCATCAAAATCGGATAATAAATGACGATTTTATAAGCAATTGAATTTGAACGACCCCCTTTTTCTTTTCATTCATATTCACGCAGTGAGAAGTGGTCATGTGTTTGGCCATAAGCTCAGGAAACATTTAATGTGCGACCGAACTGGTACAGGGCCTCTTACAGTCGGTTACGCCCGACTGAAATTTCCTTACTTGTTTATTCTGCTTTTGTGGTTTCTTTTTCTTTTCACAGACATATTTCTGAAAGGGAATATATTCATTTAGTCCTGTTGAATTACGTTCAAAAAGCGATAAACATATTGCTTAAAACTAAAAAATTAAAAAAAAAAAATACTTCAATATTGGTTTTGGGCATGGCACAACCAATTTTTTTAAATTAAAACAATATTATTACTCTTTGCAATGCCTTACTCCACAGAGATCTGTCTGTTAAGGGCCAAATAGACTACACAAACAGTTTGCGCAAATCGGTCGCTTAGCATGTTTGTGCAAACACATCATACGACACAAACCAAATCTATTATTTGAAATAAAAGAAATTATACATTTTCATTTTTTACATTGAAATTTTAAAAATAATCGTTTAAATTATCATCAGTTCTCGATTGGAAACTTGATGAATGACCGATATGCCGTCCATAAAGTATTAATTTTTTTTTACTGCCATTTCTCGTGTGGCTTCTGCACTACTTTTCATTACCCGATTACTATATTCCTTACTTTTAACCTTCCATAAAGCAGCAAGCGAGTGGTATAGTTCGATAAAATCGCACATAAACTCTTTTTCATCCATTTTATTTGTTTTCCGCAACGTACACAACCACACTCAGCAATTTGATTCAACTTTGTGTTCGATTTTGACCACACACGACACAAACTGTTTGCGCAAATCGACGAAAAATCAAATCATTTTGGATTACACGACACAGCAGTTTGCACAAACACATATTTGCGCAAACTGTTTGTGTCGTCTATTTGGCGCTTTAGAGAGCAAATCTACCGATATATAAAACCATACGCAAATCACTTGATTGTGGCAATGAATTTGTGTCGTAAGAGACTAAAGCGATTTCATCCCAGTAACTGTTGCTCATAATTCGCAAGCAGTTTATGCTTAGTATAAATAAACTCATCCAATTTGTTGGAGTTGAATAAGAACATTTTTATTTTATTATTTGTTCTTTTTTGGTCATATTTTACTTAATAAAATTGGCTTGCTAGTGCATGGAAAAAAACATTGTTTTTAAATATATATATGAAATTTTTTTTTTTTTTTTTATATATGAAGTTTTTCTGTATTGATTTGCGTACTTAACAGCTATACACAAAGAATCTATTTTTTTTTTATCTTATAAAATAAAAACGGTGCAGTCGAGTGTGAGCTATCCTGAAACGAAGCAGAGAAGATCCTATATGTGAAATTTGAGATCTCAGAAACTATAAGAACAAGTTTGAACGAATTTGGTTAAGAAAAATAATTTTTTTTTTATCCGAATCGTTTTACAAAGCATATAAACCCCATAATAATGAAACTCTAACTCACCTTGCAAACTACAAGAATGACGGAATTCTTATTATGATCATAAAATTTTCAAAAATCTGTGAAATATACAATGTACATTGTATAGAGTAGTTGCAAAAAGAAAATGTTGGTAGTTGTCCAGATGAGAATAACAATTTTAAAGGATTGAATTTTAAGTTCTTGTTGAGAGTGTATACCCTGACACATGAAATAATAATAAGTTTTAAGATTTTACTATGGCAAATTCCAAAACTATATTTTGAAGATTATTCCTCTGTTTGGAAATGCTAATTAGTTAATAAAAGGCAAGTCTTTGACTTTAGAATCACACCTTGTTGTTATGTGTGTGTGTTGCTGTGAGTCCTATGTACGAATGTGTGTGTAATATTACGTGAACCGTAAATTACGGTGAACAACTCAACAGAACCGTGCAAAAGAAGTGCCAAAAATTAAACGAAGAACACAACTATCAGAGTTCAACAGGGAAAAAGAGAAGATTAATGCTGTGGAGCAACACAGGAATAACGTTAGCTTCGGTTTAACCGAACCGATAATACCATACACGCAAAACTTTAAATCATGTAGCCAAAAAAAATTGTTTTTCTTGTAAGCCTCATACAAACCCACAACTTATAAGTTTATATGGGGGCTACCCCCACGTCTAACGGTATATGTGTTTGCAGCGACTGCAAAAAAAAAATCACCATTTCGACTTAAGTTGATATGAAATAATGGATTTTTTCTTACAAAAACTAAAATGTTTGTGTCCAAAAAAAATAGGGGGACACAACCATTAGAATATGAAAGTACATATAGCGGTTAAAAAGACTTAAATAAATAATTTAGATGTTCGGGACAAAAATTAGCATTCCGGAACTCAGCCAGATATCTCAAAAATTAGTAAAAAAAAATAATGAGCAAAAACATACAGAGAGACGGACATAGCTAAATCGACTCTTCGAGCTGATCAAGAATATATGTACTTTATATATATATATATATATAATATATGAGATATTCTCTCATGCGTTACAAACTTTAAGACAAACTGATAAAACCATTTCACACTGTGAGTGTGTAGTATAAAAAAAAAAACACATAGAATGTCTTTTGATTTATGCTCAGCAATTAATTTTTTGCGCATTTTTGTTGTTCTTTTTATTTATGTTATTGTTGCTGCAGTAGCCGAATGTTGCAGTAGTAGCTGTGGCCTTTGTTGTAGGTAAATTTTCCATCAGTTTGCTGGGCGGTCAAGTGCGCGTTTAAACATTTACGTAGACCGTAGTAATGCCCAAATGAAAAGATACAGTTTTAAATAACCAGTAATTTGCGGTTCATAAATGCCAGGAGATGACGCGCTATTTCGAAGTCCTTAAATGAAATTATCTGTCAAAGCAATTGTTTTTCAAAGTTTAAGATACAAATAGATCTTATATGTATCTCCCAAAAAAAAAACCTCTCGTCACAATAAAAATGTTTCTGATTGTTTTTATTCCTGTCCGGTTTATGTCGTCCATAACAAATATAAATTTGTGGATGTGTCCGACTATAGATATCCTGCAGTGTTTCAGTATATTGTAATTGATGATGTTTGCATTACAAATTAATTGGCTGTAATGAAAAATGCTCAATACAAAACAATACACACCTTTGTTTATATTTTCTTTTAAGTATCATAATGATACGCAATGTCCACTTTTTGGAATATCCCTAAACATCGCTCTCTTAAAGGTTTTTGGATGAAAAACTTATTTATTTAGGTCCAAATATCCTTCATATCGATATGGTGATTTTTTATGGGCGTCCGGTTCACATACATTCCTACATATTAATAGGCATGTTCTTCTCTTTTTGAGGTAGTTCGTGTAAAATCCCATTGCCCACTTATGTTTTTATTTTAAAACCTTCTTTATATCAGATTAAAAGTCTTCATTAAAAGTTATATGTACAGATATAATAGCTTCTATTGACGTCAGCTTCTTATACATATTACAGGGGCACACCCACCCTATTTTGGGGTAAAACCTCACGTTTGTAAAACTTAACAATTTTGTGTAAATGGTATCAGAGTTTTAATGCAACCGAAGTTAACCTGTTTATTATACCCTATGTACTGATGAGCTATTGGCTTGAACGTTTGTATATAAACTTTTTATAACTAATAGGAAAAATTCTATTAAGATCACCATGATTTGCCTATACTTATGGATCAATTAGTATAAGTATATAATTCAAATACGAAGTACATTTAAGCTTCTGTTACGGTGGCTGGTAAATATAGTAATTTCGTATGTTGAGTGTTGCTAAAAGTGTTATAGGAAGTTTCTGATGTAGCGCTTATAGCCCGTTTTAACTGTTTCTATTTAGTTGAACATGACTGTTGTGCTTACTTTATTTTTTTTTCTATACCGGCATCAATACGAGGGTAAGATAATAATTAATCGGTATTTCTCTTACAGAAAGTACGAAAGAGTCGATATGGGCATGTCCGTCTATTATGCTATCCGTAGAAACATCAAGCATTTGATTTAATGAAAATGACAGTCCTCTTAAGGACTCTTAAAAACTTGCCGTTTCTTTCTCAATTTTTTAATGAAATAACTGCAGTTATTCTGTTCATTAAGCTATACACGTCAAATTTGGTGTATCTTAGTTTTATTTTAATAAAAATTTGTTCATATTGAATCACCAGAAGGGGTAGTTCCCATACATCTTGTTGTGGTTTATTTTAGCTTGAAACGAATTTTTTTTGTATTTTTCACTAATCCCAATAAAATATCCCACACGGTTCCAGATATGAATTTAGCCGCCATATAAATTTATAGTTCAATTGGGTTACATGATATCTCGAAGCTCTTTCTAGATGTCATTTAGTGTGCTTTCACTTTTTATGGAGTTTTGTTTAATTATATAATAAGATTCGATGGATAATTAATAAAATTCCTCAAAAAATTGCATCGTCCATACAGGCTCTTGGAAAAATTAAATCATTTACAACAAATAAAATTGTTTTTCTTCCGTCGATTTTCTTGAAAATAACTACCTTTTGTTTAATGATCTACGCGCTAGTTTTTTAATTTTAATTTTTAAGTTTTGGTATGCATTGTTGAAATATCTTTTCCGAATTGTGCAAAATGGCAGAACAATATAAGATTAAATTATTATTTTGGAAAAGCAAGGTCATTCGTTTATGATCATCGGCAAAATATTAGAGGTTTCGTTGGGTGCTTTTCAAAAATTAACAGTGTAGCATAGAAATACTGCAACGAATACACTTAAACTTGACGGCAATATTTATGCTATTGGCAAAGATGAGAGTTGAAATTAGACTATTTTAAGAAATAAATGAAATGTCCAACAAAAAATGGTGTTTACTTAGGCCTACTACTTAGTAGTTCACCCTCGTTGCTGAAATACACATGTGTATGTGACAAGGTGCGTTCGTTCATGCATTGAAACACTGCCGTTTATGTGTGAGAATCAGTGTCCGTCCGGGGAAACGTCTATAGTTTATATATGTGTGTGTCAGAGTGCGTTTGTCACTTTGCTGCACTGGAATTTTGTTGGTCGAGAGTGGATAGCACAGAAAGTAGACAAGAATGGCAGGGGCAACCAAGCAATGCTCTGCGGTTGAAATTCGTCGAATGCTGTGTGGTGAGGGGATGAGAGCCGGTATGAGAACAGCATGAGGACCCAAAACGCGCATTGGAATTTTAGTTCCGCTTTGCGGCTGGCTGAGTGTCTGCGTACGTGTGCGTTAGGGTATGTGTGTGTCTGTGTCATGCTAAGTGTTTGTTATGATTTATATTGGTTTTATTAAATGTTTCAACAACCTTTGTGATATTATTTACTGCGACAAACAAACGCAAACACACGCATTGAGTGTGCAGGAGAGTGAGATGTGGAGAAGCACTTGGGCAAGCAAACACATAAATAACGGTAGCACGATACTCCCATACCACACTAACACAAATATAGCTAAAGTTGACTTTAACTGTAGACTTAGAATGACTTTAATATTACGCATACGTCATGTATTCTATGACGCGTAGGTGTCGGAGGAGAGAGAGATTAAAACAATAAAATACATACCAACACTTCGGATAAAATTTTAAGCGCATTTTTTAAACAGCAAACCGGAAATTAAATCAAGATTTGATAGCACTGCGCAAAAAAAAAAAAAAAAAATGTCATACGAGTATGGATAAAAAAAACCGCATGGAACACACTTCGAACATGCTAGCTAAAGTAGAGGTTTCGAGTATTTTGCATATTTTTTGCTTGGGCGACGTGTTAAAAAAAATAATACATGTATGCGATAAGCGAATTTAGATTTTAGCTTGCCAGGATATAATGCTGTAGAAATGCCAGGACCACAATGAAGCTCCTGCAAACACTGGCAGTTGGTCACGACTAAGTTGCTGTACATGTGATAGGGATTATAAACGAATTGTTCTTTATTTTTGGCATACAAATTTGTACACTTCGGATATTGAGAGAATAAGGTATTTATTTTCGAACAAAATTTCAATTTTCTAAGCACCGAATTGAGCCACAAATTAAAATACGTAACTTGTGGTCAAAAATATACATGTTTAGCGAAAAGCCATTTTTTTTTATAGGATTTACACATTAAAGGAGGCTTCGGTTACCCGTTGAAGTACATATAGAAGGCCGTATCCAGCTTTCCTCGAAGGGGGCAGATACCCTCGAAGGGGGGCTGACTTTTTTTTTAGTATTCAAAAATGCTTAGGACCCTTAGAACCCATCTACTAATTACAGCCACTAATTCAGTTCAACAAAAATATTTAAATATATCAAAGAAACTTTTTAAAAATTAGGGGGAGGACAATGGCTCCCCCTTTGCCGCCCCACCCACTGAATACGCCCTTGTACATATACATATATATTCTGGATTAGTCTGACAGAACAAATCTATAAATTTTGAACACTTTTTTGTCATTCGTCTTTCAAAAAATATAAATTTGGGGCTCAAACTTTATTTTATTTATTTTACGATCGGTGCTGGCATTTGTTTCGAATGATCAGTGGTCTGATGACGATGATTTGCCATTAATACTTAATGAACAATCAATAATTGCAACCGTTCCCGATCAGTTTCGAGAAGTTACAACCGAAAACTCGCTTTCAAATAATGAAGTAATTGATTTGGTATATGAAAAGGGAAAAGGCGACTTTTCAGTTGCAGGCAAAGTGGACGAAGTCGAAAGCACAGATTTTGGAGCTTTAATTGAATGACATTTTGAAACTTCGTGATCTTCGCGAAACTGCTCTACAGCAAAGTATAAATTGTAGCAAAATGCAGACCAAAATTTCCCAGTTTTGCAAAAAATAATTAAAATAAAATGAAATCATTAATTTAATATAGTTTTATTCAATTTATTTTAATTATAATGTGTGGAAAAGTCATATCTTTTTGGTAACCATGTCCGTTGGTCAATATATATGAAATTTTAAAACAATTTTTGCAACCACCTCGGTTTTCCGCTGGTTTCTTGAGCATTAAGCGAGCTCGCACTGCATATACATACCTATACAGGGGTTTAAGGAGTATACATTTTTTTATGTTGAAAGGTGTAAGAAGTAGGTTGTGTGTTTTGTAGAGCGATATAGTAAGACGCTGCGAAAAGATTTGTGTTCTTTTTTTATTCTAAGGTGTTATCTATATCTATATCTAAACTATTATATAAAGAGGAAAGGTTTGTATGTTTGTAATGAGTAAACTGAAAAACTACAGTGTCGATTTAAAAAATTCTTTCACCATTGGAAAGCTACATTCACCCCGAGTAACATAGGCTAGGTTTAGTGGAGGGGGAAGGGGGCTATAAAGTTTCATAGTTTGAAAGATATAATAAAGTTTTTTGATTTATCGGTTTTGAATATTGCTGGAAGAAGTAAAGAAGTGCTTAGAGTCAAGTAGGAGAAGAATATATTGAGTAACAAAAATAATTTTTACTGGGCGCAGCAAAGCGTGCCGGGTACAGCTAGTTGAATATAATTTCTAAAGGAGTTTCAAGTTTTATATGATGTTGAAGTTTCTGTGCCCAAAATTTGTATATGCTGATGTAGGATGTGTTTCACGAACTTATTGAAAAATCGGAAAATAAAATAGTTCTTGCTATCAGAGGACTCGGAGAGGTTCTTTTGACAACGCTTTGTGTGTCGAATAATGATATTATGCATAATCTTTGCTAGGATACCTAGTGCAGGTATCTTTGATCGAATCGGCTCGTCGAGGGCGGCTTTATAATCTGCAAGAAGTGAGCGATAAATCGTGAGTGTGAACAGTTGGTCTCTGGTTGACCGTTTTGGTCTGAGGCCAAACTAAGACTGTTCTATCAGTGCTTCCACATATGGCTATAGCCTACTACACCGTATGCAAAACAGAATTTTTGGTTCAAGTAGCGGGGTCTGCTTTCTTAAAGAAAGGGCAAACGACACTTAGTTTCAAATCTTTTCTGTATTTTGCATACAAATTGGAGCACACTCCTAACCCACTCTTTATTGACAGTCTTGAATAACTCCGCTCATCGTACCAAATCCTATTTAAGTTAAAGATGTAATCGCCTTCTTACAATTGGCTTACCTTAAAACAGTAGTTCAGAAGTAAATCAGAAGATACCTGGACTATCAAACGTTCTTGAGCTGTTTGAACCGTTTGCAAAAGAAATTGTTTTGGCCATTACCAAAGGAATGGCTGGAACTTCATATGGGACATCATACTTTTATTGTGTGTTTTTGTTATTATAGCATTAAGAGCATTTGCAAAGTGTACTTATGCTTCGGTACTACTAAAGATAAAAAAGATTTTTTGTGATTTTTTACGGTCATGCAAATGAAAATGAAAATATGTCGTCAATTCCCATCCCTTTTTAAAGCGTTCTTCTATTTTAGGCGAGACTTAGGCGAGACAAACGAAAATTTGTAGAGCTCGCATAGCATAAATACATATTTTTATAAATATATATGTGTAAATTTTTTAGTGAAAGCAGAAAGCCACATACCGCCAAAAGCATAGTGGGATTACGACTGTGCTGAAGAGGGAAGGTGAGAAAAAGAGATTGTGTAAATGTTCTGCATTGTGTATGTCTAGTTGGATTTAAGTAGACAAATATTTTTAAATCTAAATTAAGCCTTTAACATTTGTTCGTTCTTGTTTCTGATGTACATTGCTTATGTTGTTGTTGTTGGATTGCTGGATTAGACTGCATAATTCTTATTAGACATATTGTTATACTTAATTGTTGTTTTTTGCTGCTGCTGTTGTTGCTTATGTTGTTGGCGCGACCACGCATAAAATGCATAAAAACAAGCTGCAATCTACTGCAAAAATCGCCAAAGGCGCTGAATAGACAGATAGTGGAGAGAGAGACACAGTGACGGGAAACGGACGAATATGCTATGTGTTGTTGTTGCTGTCGTGGCGCGAGTTCAATGATTTCTAATTGGAGTCGTAGCTAGTAATGTTGCTAGTTGCCATGGCTCTATGATGCAGAGGTGCTTGACTGCCGCTGCCACTGAACTATTGCGCAATTTATTTGAATAGCTCAGTTGAGACAGACGGTTTGCGGAAGATGTAAGGGAAGAGGGGCGCGACCACGCAAATAAAAGCATTGATGATGATGGCGGTGACGGCAACGAGACTGCAGTTCCAATTGGAAGTTGCAAGTTGCAGTTGCAAGTAGAAGCAAATGGAGTGCAATGGAGAGAAGGAGAGCGAGAGAGACAGTGGGACTGAAGTCGAGCTGTGTTAAAGTGCCACAATTGTGCTGCTGCTATTGCTGATACGATAGACATGTACTTTTGTATAGCACTATGAGTCTGTCTGTACATTTTTTTCAGATCTATCTTGCGTCAAGATCGCATTTGTTATTTATTCTTGCTTTTTTTTTATCATTATTTAAGTTTTGTCAATATAGTTTTTTTCTTTTATCATAAAATTTTTTCGTTTTTGAGTAGGGTGCACACGTCGTATGCGTGATAAATGCCATTAGGCCAACTTAATATTCCATTTTGTGTGTTAACGGCCTTGAAAGGCGTTAGTTGCAAAACAGAAATTACAGGCATACACATATATTAAAATGCTTTGGAATAGACTCAAAGTGCATTTTCTGCACAAGGTGTGGATAAGTACAAATATTCAGCCTTACTATTAAAAAAAAGTAGAGTTAACTTTTCTCTCTAAATTTCGTAAAATTTGTTCAATAAGGTCGACTCTAAGTGGTTTATTGGTAAGTGATTGTTGATTGATAATGGGATGTGCCTCCCATATTTACAATCACCTCCCTCGTACATCCTTTTTTGCATATTATAATAATGAGTAAACAAATTAAACAAAACAAAAAGCAAAGAGTTAGGTTTGCGTATACACCTTATACGTATATATGTAATACTAGCTTTTACCCGCGACTTCGTCCGCGGATCTTCCGATAAAAAGTAGCATATCTAATTACTTTTCTTATTTTCCCACATTTGTGAAACTATACGGGGGGTGGTGTACCGCCCCTCTAATTTTGACCAAACTTAACCCGTTTACTTCTCATGATCCTCTTAACATGTATACCAAATTTCATCTCTGTACCTTAAATGGATGCAAAGATATGACAAATTTTGATTATCGCTAATAGGGGAGGTGGGGCAACGCCCCCTCCGATTTTGTCTAAACTTAACAGGTTGACTTCACCTCCTCCTCTTAACATTTATACAAAATTTTATTTCTGTACCTTAAATGGATGCAAAGATATGCCAAATTTTGATTATCGCTTATATGTGGGGTGGGGCAACGCCCCTCCGATTTTGTCCAAACTTAACAGGTTGACTTCTCCTCATCCTCTTAACATGTATACCAAATTTTATCTCTGTACCTTAAATGGATGCAAAGATATGCCAAATTTTGATTATCGCTTATATGGAGGGGTGGGGCAACGCCCCTCCGATTTTGTCCAAACTTAACAGGTTGACTTCTCCTCATCCTCTTAACATGTATACCAAATTTCATCTCAGTACCTTAAATGGAAGCAAAGATATGACAAATTTTAAATATCGCTTATATGGGGGGGTGGGCAACGCCCCCACCGATTTTGTCAAAATATAGCCTATGTTCTTTTCCATCATCCCATCTATCTCTATTTCAAAATTCAGACGAATTGGTTGAGCGGTTTAGCCGTAAGAGAGGAACATACATACATACATCCATACATCTACACAAACTTTCGCATTTATAATATTAGTAGGATTGTATATATATATATTGTATATATATGTGTAATATTCTGAAACTAAGCCGAAAGAAAGTTAATTGTTTAATTGGTGTTGTGATACACTTGCTCGACCCAAATCATATAAGCAAAATTCAAAATTCGTCATATGTTTGGATCCATTTGAGTAACAGGAATGAAATTTGGCATACATGTAATGGGATCCGATGAAGTAAGATCAATTGGAAAAGTGGTGTGGGCTTAGCTGCCTATAAGGAACATATATACATACAACATTCGTTTTGTTAATAGTTTTTACTGGGCACAACTAAGCGGGCCGGTTACACCTAGTATTACATAAACTTTAGTAGACAGTTTGGTTTTTGTTGTGGCATAACGTTTTGTCATGCTCCATTTAAAGTATAAAATAATAACAAACTTGTTTATTGAAGTACCTTCTCTCTTAGAGCTTTGGACTTTGAGAAATCCTTTAATGCTTTATAAATTAATGAATTTATTTACAAAATACTTGTTTACTTCTCACCTCGGATTTTAAACCCGTGCTGTCTATGACAATAGCAATAATAATAGCCGCAATTGGGTATTAAACTAACAAACACCACGCTACAGCGCATAGAGACCTCAACCAATAGTCAGTACGAATCTAAGTTAATAGCGCCACTGACTTCAAGTGGTACTGAATGAGCTATCAGTGCGGCTTCGTTCGCACGTGTAATTCCATTAAAGAAGACTACTTGTCAGATTTAGGAACAAACTGCACCGTACACTTGTTCAAAAGCAAAAATAGCTCTAGGTTGCACAACAAGTGTCTTTTGGCTACTATTCGTTAGACTGCTAACACCGTAATAGTCTGTTACCTTCTACCATCTTGTAGATGCCTCTTTTACCTCAAAAAGGAAATATTTTGATTACATTGAAAATTTTATACATAGCCACGTGATCTATTCGACTAGGCCTACAACCTCCACTAGGTCTCATCAAAAATAAAAACAAACATCTGTAGCACTAGGTAATAATAAACATATTCCTAAAGATATTTATGTAAAATACTCCGGTTATTATATTTCGAGAAATTTTAAATGTAATTGGAAGGTTTGAACTTTTTTCAAGCATAAAATATTGTTAGTAAAAAAAACATTTTTAATAGTAAAATTTATAGGAAAAATAAGCTTTAATACGCAACTCCGATTTAGTTACAAGTATCGTAAGCTCTATTTAACAAAACTACGTTATACAAAAGTAAACTTTTACGGTCACGTTCGGGTACTTAGACATCGCATTACAGTGGACCCTCGTTTAACGAATGCCCCGCATATTATTATTATTAGGTAGTAGGCACTGCAACCTTCACAGGTCTATTGTGCCCTAACAGCAACTCATCCAGCCCTGCTGCTCACTAGGTTTTTGGCCACTAGGCCACTAGTTTTTTGGGATTAAGTGCATGCACCGCCCTTCCTGTCACTTGGTAATTGCCAAGATATATGTGCCTGGTTTGGGTCAGAGCTGGGCAGTCTCCCAAGGTATGCTCCGGAGTTTCGTCATCCTCCAGACAGAATCTACAAGTCCTATCCCTTTCGATTCCAATATTACACAAGTGTCTTCTAAGTCTACAGTGTCCAGTTAGGAAGCTCGAAATCATTCTTAGATCGATTCTTTTAAGACCGTTGCAAAATTCCGATCTCCTCTTGTTGTAAGGGCCTAACAGCTTTTTGCTCTGTTTTAATCCTTCACACTTTTCCCAGAAAAAG